>CM076578.1:516878419-517223897 GCA_034641835.2 Pinus albicaulis
ACGGGAAAATTTGTCCAGCCAATAACAGGGGATCTCCCTGGTAAAAAGTCCCAACTAGACTCTAAACTGTTTGGAATAGGGATCTCTTCTGGGGTGTGGGTCCAGCTACCGCTTAATTCTCCTTTCCTTAGGTCTCAGTAGGACTCTATAAACCTACGGACACATGCTTATCGGATGATACAAGACACATGATTGATGAATTAAATGAACATATGACACTATGTGTAGCAAATTGAATTATAAGGCATGGGGCTAAAGGAAATGCTGTCAACAACATATCATTAGGGTCATGCTTGTACGATGTTATAACCACAGAAGAAATAATTCTTTATGGCAGAATACCCTTCACTTCCTTAAATGGTTTTGGTGATAATATAAATGTCAGTAAACAAAGTTATTAACATTCATTGAGAAAGCGAAATAAACTTAGCACCATTAACACATGTTTAGAAAACTATAATGCGTAAATGATGCAATTGGAGACACAGTTTCATTAATCAAAAGATGTTAGAAATTGAAAAACAGAATACACATAGTGTTCACACATTGACCAACATCAGATCCAAAAATGGAGTTTAACAAATGCTTGTATTCATACTAAAAAATGTGTAGTCCTTCTATACAATGCTTTATATCTCTTTGAGTCCCAAACAAAAGTTCCTTACAATTTTCCCGAAGGAAGTTTTTATAGAACAAAACTTGCCCTTTGGGCTTCCCGACTTTTCTCCTTCCTGACCGTTGGGCTACCTTGCGACCTGAATGGAAGATGCGACCTGCGACCTGATTAGACAGTGCGACCTGCGACCTAGTTGGAAAGTGCGACTTGCGACTTGGTTGGATAATGTGACCTGCGACCCCTTCTGTGGATTTGCGCCTTGAAATCTGATCATGGGAGTGTGCGCATGATTGCGAGGTCGGGAACATCAACTTATTGCTCCTTGAGGAAATTCTGCCATGCGCGATAATCTGCAGCGACTGGGTAGATTAGAGGAGTCTCTTCCCTTAACCGGTGTAGGCATTCTAAGGAATTTAGAATCAGAGTTTCTCTCTTGAGTGTGACCTAGTTAGCTAAAGAAGCCAGTTTAGTGTAGATCGAAACTGGTGTTATGACGAACTTAACCAAGTTCTCCTGTGATGCGGGAAGATCAGGTGTAGTGGCGGCTTGTCTGATAGGTTGTAGAAATGCTTGAATCTCTTGATCTATCTGTCCCCACATCTTCTCCTCGCTCAGTGCACCTAGAGAAGGAATGTGGTGTAGTGCATGCATTGAGTCGATGCCACTAATCAAATGCTTGTATGCGGTCATTACCTTTTCTAGATCTTTAAATAATTCCTCCTTGGATTGCATCTTGATATGGATTTGGACCTTGTCATTCTGAGTGTGAATCCAGTCTTTCTTGGGCAAGTTTTCTAGAACCTGTGGGTATCTACCTGTCCATTCTATCATTCTATCCAAAGTGGCGGAGGCCTCTTTCAGTTGCTCGTTTCTCTACTTTGTCTCTACTTGGGCTCTTAGTAGAGGTGCGACTATTTGTTTTTTGGTGAACATCTCTCCGTAAACCTGTCTCATGGTGGCCTCTAGCATCGCCAACTCTCTCTGGACAGTGAGCGGTACTTCTTTAATAAGAGTATTTTTGTCCTAGAGCTGTTGGATTTCTTCCCTTAGTGCTCTCTTTTCTTGCTGCGCCCTTGCTTTCCTTGTTTAGATTCATGTGATCTATTTTGTAGGGAAAGTATTTCTCTACTCATCCAGCTCACATTTTCTTCTGTGGCTGTGGAAAAAGTAGTGCCGGCTGATGCTATCATCACTGGGTTGGTCCTAGTGTCTAGGACTATATCTTTCTCCGTTGTGGCTGTGAATGGGGTGGAAGGGTTCTGTGCTAGGCATCTCCTCTTTTCCTATTAGATTTTGAAGGTGAATTGATCATAAGTGAGTCTTGTTAGGTTGAACACCTCCTCATCTTGTCCTTCAGAGGAGCCTGGCTCAGAGAGTGAAAAACGTGTGTTAATTACAGGTACTTCGATGGGTTGCAGCTCGGTTTGTACTCCTGTTACTGGAGGAGGTGTCTCGGTGTCTTTTGATCTTTGATCCTCCTCTTCTTTTCTCTTTTGTTCTTCTTCCTCTTTCTGAAGCCGCTCCGCCTCTGCCTTGTCCTGTTCTGCCTTCTGCTTGAACTCTGCTTCCGCTTTTGCTTCCTGCTTTTCCTTCCTTCTGTGTTCTGCCTCCACCTGATCCAATTCTTTCTTGAGCTGCCATTTAGCTTTTTCTTTCGCTTCCTGCTCTTCTTTCCTCTTCCGGGCATCCTCCACCTGTTTCTTTCTCTGTTTTGCCTTCAATTTTTTCCTACGCTTATCTTCATCTTCTTTTGCCTTCTTTTTCAGCTTCTAGCTGAGCTTCTGCTTCTTGTTCTTTCTGTTGGGTGGAAAAGTTGTGGCCTGTGCTGGTTCGAGGTTTCTTGGCCTGAGAAGAAGAGGCGCCTCCCAACTCGCAAATTCTTTCCTCCAAAGTATGATCATTTGGATCCTCCTGATCGGACCATGCTCCCGGGGCGAGTTCCCTATCTGTGTTATACCAGTTTCTTTTCTCATCCTCATATGGGCGTTCAGTATGCTGGTAGCTCCATTTGAACTTGGCCCGTTTGCAGTGGTCAGGGACTATTCTCTCAGGATCGTATGTCCAGTGATCTAAAGGCCCCAAGTAGAAACCTTTGATTTGTTCCGCTTCCACCTCTACCTCCCTGAAATCCTTGACTATGTAGGCACCAATGGTGAGCGGAAATGTAGGCCATGAATTTTTCTTACCTTTAGTAAATACCTTTGAGAAACCGGAAGTCATCTGATAACATACTTCCTGAAGAAGCATCTTGTCCATAATGAATCGAGGCAGAGCATGAGGAGTCTTGAATGAATCGAAGACTTGAATAAAGGTGTATTTTGCGAGTGGAAACCAATGTGCTACTTTGACTAATGTTTCCATGGCTCGCCAAGACATGCATAGGGTATCATGACTGAACAATTTCCTGTAGAGTGCAGGGATGAAAATTTGTGAGATTGACTCTATATCCTACTTGTATTTAGAGTCCTAGAATACCTGCAATTCTTTGTGAATTGGGCGTGCCCACTCTTGGTCCAAGTTGTGGGCCCATCCCTCAAAGTAGCACCTGGAACAAACTGCATCCAACAGGTAAGAGGTCATGTAAAATTCGGATGAGTATCCTTCCTCTGGTGCCAGTGCTACAGATATGTTCGTCTTGAGAGCCGCTATTCATAGGCTGGCCCAATTGAAACAGGTGCCATATACAGTGACAACGTGCATCAGAGTTACCCAAGTACCACTAAATGTGGTGGCATCGGGACGACCATATATCCTACAGAGCATAGCTGCCACCAGCCTGTATACCTTCCTGAGGCCTGCTACTCAGTACTCTCGATATTTCTTAATCTTGAACTTCTCAGGTTCTTCCCACCATCCTCTCAGGGTGTCTGCCACGGGGACTGCATGGGTGGTGGCCCATTCCTCTGTGAATACTTGTTCCCGTTCTGGAAGTGCATAATAATACTCTGCATCTGAGCCTTTTAGAGTTGCGAAAGCCTTTCCCTCGTAGTCTCGAATTACCCATTTCTTGGGGTCGATGTTTTTTATGATCCATTCCATCACTTCTACACATGGGAATATGGCTGGGTGGGCACCTGCGTAGTGAAGCTTCGACCTCTTAACTTGTACATATACTTGTCCATCGGGGAGGTCCTCTGGAAATTATGATTGGGCAAATTCTTGGTATACCTGATACCAACTCATACTTTCTCCTCTGCTAAATGTACAGGTGGTGTTCCCATAGATCGGGGGAGGAGACATTGGTATTTCACCTTCTGTGATTTCTATCTTTGTGCTCTTGTTTTTCTTACGAACTGCTGGAGGCCCCATGTCGCTTGAGGCTAAAGAGATGGAAACACACTCTAACTCTGCTTCGAGGTTCCCTGGAATGTTCATGAAATAGTCCCAGGATAAGATAGATTCCATAATAATAAATGCCTAGGTACTGATTTTAACTTTGACCAATTGAAATCTAGGAAAGGGTGGATTTGCGACTTAGCGACCTATTTCTTGGGTCACTGGGTCGGAGAGGTTTAAACTTTCAGAAGGTAGCGACGCTATGACTTGGCGACAAGGTTGCGAGGTCACTGGGTCGCAAAGGTTTAACAATTCATGAGAGTGCAACCCTACGACTTAGTGGTCAGGTCGCTGGGTTGCTAGGTCGCAAGGTCGCCAACATCGGTTTTGAGCGAAACTGCGACTTGGCGACTCAGCGACCGGGGTCGCTGGGTCGCAAGGGTCGCGATGTCGCGAGGGTTGGGGGTCGCACTAGGGCTGGCCGAGAGATTTAGATGGCGACGCGGTCCTTTGCTTCATATATATATATTTTGAACTTGAAAAAATGCAAGGACTGAGTGAGCAACCCAAAAAATGGAGGTGAAGGGGTCATTAGGAGAAAAACAAACACAGGGGAGGTTGGGTGACTCTAATTACAAAATTGTGTAAGAAAGAGCAGGGTTGGATAATTTGGAACATCTCAGGCTCCAAAGGATCAGAAATGGGGAATAGTGCGTGGCTTTAAAAGGGCTAAGGTAAGGGGAACAAGGAAACAAAAGGAAAAAATGAAAACATCAGGAGGAATAGGCAACTTACCCAAGAAAATCACGCTTCAGTTTGCCTATCAGAAGTGTTTTTTCACTCTCCGTCATGTGGGTGGAATGAGACCTAGCAGCCCTCCTATTTATAAAAGGGTCGCACGTGCGAGAAATTAATGAGGTCGCTGGGTCGAAAATGTCCCACGCTTAAGAGAGGCATGACCTTGCGACCTGGAGGGTCGCGGGGTTGCAAGGTCGCTAGGTTGTGGTTTTGAAGTTTGAATGAGATTTGCAACTTGGCGACCTGGCGACCTGATAGGTCGCAGGGTCGCTAGGTCCCAAATTGGGAAAAAATACCTATTCTGTGACTCAACGACTTAAGGCTTTTTTCTTAAATAGACTTGAACTTTAGATTTTGACTTAGCTTTTCGTTGCTCAGGGGACTCAAAAAATTTTAGATGGTGAATTTTTGGAGGGTGTTGTTTGACATCTTCCCTTTGCTCCTCATATGCTTTCTCATCAATGTTGGGAAATGTCTCAATGGGAATTACCTCCGGTTTTCTTTTATCAAACTTCTAAATCAACCTTTGAGTGAAGTCTGCACAAGTAGTCACTCTTGCATGTTTTATATGACCGAATCACCAATCCTTTGCTCAACCCTCAAGGTGCAATGCTACAATCTCAACGGCCTTTCTTTCCGCTATTACGTGTAGCTAGAAGAATTCATCTAACTCCTTCATCCAAGCTTTTGATGTGCTTGTGGATGACCCATAGAATGTAGGCAAGAAGAATATATTCTATATGTGTCTTCTTATTCTATTTCTGTTGCGGGCTCTCTGGTTTTCTTTGATCTAGAAAAACTATTTGAGAGTTATATTCTCCTTGAATGTCCTAGACTAAGATTTGTACTTTGGAAGATAATGACTTAGAGTCTCGTGATCAAGTATCTGCCATATTCATGCCCTTCATCTCCTTCTGCAAAGAAAGTGGACATAGTAGAGTGTTGTGGAGGTCATGATTTTGGGTCGGTGCTGGTAGGCAGTTATGGCCTCGCACCCATTGACGCTTTGTCTCACTGGATTGCTCGCGCCAAGTTTTTTTTGGAAATTTTTTTAAAATAGAAGTGAAGATTCCATTTTCCAACCACTTCGTAAGCGGAGTCATCGTGGTTTGTTCGACTGATAACGTCGACATCCTTCCTTTGGCCTCTTGTTTCCTACATTTGAGAAAATTCCCAAAGGACAAGGCCTCCCTTCCACCATATGAGGGATCCCAAACCACCTCCTCCTCTCCTATAAATACATCTCTCTTGCATAGATGTAGCTAGCTGAACAATCCTTGATATAGCTGAATAGCTAGTGTGAGATAGATTAGAGAGAGACCCATTGTCGAGAGAGAGTCTAGGCTTATTGCCTCGCCAAGTCCAATTTCCCGATGAATGCTTGAGACGAGTTTGACTGGACCCGCTCAAGGAGGCTCCGACGTCAAGGCTCATTTGGTTGTAAACTCTTTCTCTATCCTTATTAATACATGACTAATGTTTTGGTTCCCATCTTGCTTTGATATGTTTAATCTTATGCAATGCGTTTAGTTCTCCTTGACCAATTAAATAGTTACGAATGCAAGTATGTTTTCATATGTTGCTATCGTTCTCTAATCCTTGTGAAGGCACCTGAGTATTACCACTAAAGGACCGCGACGTGTCAGGATGAAGATCATGAGACTTCTGCCACAACTACGACAACTGCATTGGAACAAAGGTAGGACATCTATCCCGACTTAGTTTCATTCATAAACTAGGAATCTGAAGATTAGCATGTCCTCCTGTTGCTAGACCCACCCTAGGGCTAGAGGGATCACCTCTATCCGCAGAGGGGAATTACCTGCACAAGAAGTTGGCAACTTCACTGGGGATCAGTGTGTTTTATCGTCTCTTGTTGTTCGTTTAACGTTTTTCTTGTCGAGTCGACTTTGGTCGTTTCATTGTTTTTCTACTTTGTTTAGCCTGTCTGACTGTTTTTAGCCATCCTATTCAATTCTAGAGTGTCAAATCTGACATCTTCTCAGTGGTTTTTATTTTTTCCCATGGTTTTCTAGCTCGGCGTTGTTTCTTCTTGAACAGTCGTGCCGATTGGCGCATTTTTCTTTTGTCATAGGTGCGCCAACCCCTGTTTAGCGCGGATTACAGCTAAATAGTCGCGTCGAATCCTGTAGGATTAAATTTTGGCCTTTTGTCTGGGTTTTGTCAGTGCTTCTTGTCTCTGGATCGGATTTTTACTTTTCAATTGCTCCACTGGGATTTTTTTGACCTTTTTGTCTCGTCCCTCTTAGCTGTTTGTCCATCATCTTATCAGTGGAGTTGGTCACCCTAGGGTTTCTAGGTGCCTTGTGCCATTTTTTTGGTTCTCCCTTCACTGGGCCTTCTGAGTCGAGTTTGAGCCAATTTGGTCTGTGTCGTTTCAATTTTTTTACTGATTGTTTTAGCTTTTCTTTTGGTTCTTCGTGTCTTTGGCTTGTTGAATGGTCGTCATAGATTTCATTTAGCTCTCCATTCGTCTCCTTGAGCATAGATTACATTGCTCGTTGAATCAATTCAAAAGCCCTGTTTGCTTGAAAGAGTACATCTCTATTTTTTAGTGTGTTTGATGCTTGCATTGGATTGATCTCTTTGTTTAGATCATTTTCGTTCAAATTTCTCAAAACTAGTGTTCATTTTTATTTTTAGTGTAACAATGCACTTTGCTTCTCATTCATCTAAAAAGACAAAAATTGCATTCTTTCTCTTAGATTGAAAATGGAAAATGTTCTTTTGCATTAGTAGCATTTAGTGAACAAGGAAAGATATTTTCATTTTATGCTTTCATTGTCTTGGGTGCATTAAGGAAAATTACCTTGTATTCAATTGATTGTTGCTATGTTTTGAATTACTATCCCTCTCTTAGCTAGCATTAATTGAAATGGAATGATTTTCTTTTGCATGTAGTTGTGCATTAGGATTCGAGATCACATTCGGTAAGGCCTTGAAATCACAACATTAATTCAAGATCAACTTTAAAATGAATTCAATCAACCTAATGAAACATTGAAACATAACGCACATATTATAGAGGTCTAGACTAGTGACATGTTCCGGCATCGTTAAACCTAGTAGCTGTCGTTCGCCATCTGGCTTTAGATAAAACTAGTACATACTTGTGCTCCCTGTACCGTCACGTATATAAAGGGAGACCCTCATAGGTTGCAATCCTTTATCCATTGGAGGCCGAGTCTACCACCCTGTAACCATGATACACCGAACACAACATTCGAGGAGACTGCATGCACGTACATTAATTCCTTAGTCATTTATCTTTCATTTGATCACCAAGGTGTATATTGCAGTTCACAGAATCTTGGTACACCCTCTTGCTTAGATTTCCTGAGTAGTCATTTTGGTCTTTTTGTGAATCTCTAAAAGTGAAAAGATCCTCGAGCACTTGTCCTTTCATGCTAATTTTCAACCTGAAAGTGACTAGAGTCATATTTTGCCTATTTCTTGACTCTTAAAACATTAAACGACAGAGTTTTGTTTCAGTGTCTTAAAAAATTAACTGCCCACAAAATATTCCTAGTTCAAGTTATCTTCCTTAGTGATTCTTTAGGGTTGTTTCTAATGGAAACATTTTCGCAGTTTACCACCCAAGGAACCCCCTCAGACGGGAATCCTGGTCCTTTTCTTGCTTTTGGAAATGTTGGTGCTCCTTATATGGCAACTTTGTCCCTTCCTGGGTTAACTGTTGGTTTTCCCGTGTGGTTATTTTTGACCTTGGTGGTCCCGAGTGGTCTGACCTTTGTTCAATCATCTCCTCCGCCTGAACAACATCATGTTGATTCTAAGGTGGACCTCTCCCTTTCTTCGCCTATTTCTTCGTCCTCCTCTTCTACTTCGCCTGGTGAAAGTTTGGAATCCAGTAACCAGGAGGCTAAGAAGAAGACGAAAAATAAGAAGTTAGATAAGCGAGAGGCTAATGCTGCAACTATTGCTCCTAAGACACCTTCCATCGATAAACCACCCAACCTTCCACGGAAAGTCAAATTCCCTTGCAAGTTGTGCAAGGGTGACCATCTTCTTCGAGATTGCCCTGGCATCCCCAAGGTTCTCAAGGCATGGTCCGACGGCCATCCGCCATTGTCTTTGGCCTCTCGAAGTCATGATGGTGACATATATTCGACTAGTACTAAAAAGACTCGTAAGAAACAGGGTAAGATCACGAATCCCTGTAAGTTGTGTGAAGGGAATCATCCCATTCACCTTTGTCTGTACTTGGATTAGGCCACGAGAGTGTTGGAAAACCCTATTATTGATATATCCTGCCTTCTGGTTGGTTACCAAAAGCTTTCTTTGAGTCCTCCGCTAGTTGATCGAACGATCGGTCAAGATTCATCTTTGGTCGATCCCGCTCCCCTGGAAATTCAAAATCTCGAATCCATTCCTGACCAACCATTAGTCGTGGAATCGGTCGATCTGATCCCACCTATGGTTCATCAAGTCTTTTCCGTCGATAGTGGGCCTCATACCCCTCATGTTGTTCTTGTTTCTTTAGATTACCCAGGATTGGAGAAAGATTCTCCTGTTCTTGTGGTTCAAGAAGTTTCTCCTCCTTCTCCCATGCCAGTGGTCCAGAAGGATGATCCTCCTGCTCCCGTAACACAAGGGCATGACCATTGCATTCCTGTGGTACCCTCCCAAGTAGTTTGGTCGCTTCTTTCGATTGGAGTAGATTCTCGGGATACCACATTATTTCTTATGTGCCCTTTGAGATCATGGTACAGGCCTTCAATGTGGTCGTACCCAGCACCATTATAGATGAAGGCGCGTATTTCAATATTCTATCTTCAACTACTTAGAAATTTTTTGGTTCTCCATCGCTTGTGTTTGTTATGCAGAATCTGTTGGATTTTAACAAAGGAACAAGTCAACCATTAGGGATCCTTCCAAAGTTTCCTATTACTTTGGGAGGGAAAACCGTCTATATAGACGTGATGGTGATCCAAGGTCCCTTGGATTTTAATTTACTCTTGGGGCGCGACTATGCGTATGCCATGGGTGCACTTGTATCTTCCCTCTTTCGTGTGATTTGTTTTCCACATGAAGGTCGGATCGTGACCACTAATCATCTTGCCTTCTTTGATCCTAATGTGACAGCTAGTCCACCATCATCTCTTCCTGGCCTTTTTTCGTCAGTTGTATCTTCCCCGCCACAGGTATGTGGCCACTTATTCGTTGCCCTCGTCTAGTGATAGTGCATTCGATCGTGATTTCCAAGATGTTTTCCTCCCATCAGATGAGAACCTCTTGGAAGCCATGACTTCTTATTCAACATGATGAGTTGTTGCTGGAGCATAGTTTGTTTTCTTGTGTTAAGCTCCTTAAAAATGAAACAAAGTGTTTGAGGATAGTTTGTCTTCTATGTCAACCTCATTAAAAAATGAATTAGATCTCATGAGGATAGCTATTTTAATGTGTCAACCTCATTAAAACAATGAAACATGTTCTCGTTCAATTCAAGTCTTTGATAAGATCTCATAAGATCCCAGTCGAGTCTTTCACCTGATATCGTAATTAAACCTTCACTCCATCCACCCTTCAGTACCTAGAAGTCTACTCTGGTGCATGGATTGAAGCTTGGGGGGCATGTACCTTGAATTGAGTCACCATGCTAGGGGCATGCCCACTTTTCAAATTCAAGCATAGTCTATCTTTGTTCCAAGCTTGTGCAAACATGAAACCAATCCCAAGCATAGTTTACTTTTGTTTTCAAGCTTGTGTAAAAATGAAACCATTCTCATTTTTTGGCTTGGTGTGCTTTGCGAGTGTTTTCCTGCTTATTGGGTCATTTCTTATTATGCAGATGTGTATTACTCCTTATGTTGGTTTTGCGGATGGTGCCTCCTGCAGTAGCCAGAATCTGTCTTCTGCAGCCTAGGTGATTTATAATCCTAATGGTGAGTTAATAGACCTTCAAGGTGTTTGTCTAGGATGTACTACAAACAATGTCATTGAATATAGTGTTGTTATTGAACTCTAAACTGAGCCCATTTATCTTGACATTCGTGCATTGATTATTAACCTAGATTCTCAGCTTGTTGTTCTTCAGCCTAATGGGCATTATTCCGTTAGACATCCTCAAATCTTAAGGTTGTATTTACGTGTTCGTTTACTGGAAAGACATTTTTACTACATCACATATCATCATATTCCTAGACGAATGAATGCATTAACTGATACAGTAGCTAATATTGTATTAGATAGACATTTGCGTAATTTGTAAAACACCATCATCACATGACAAGATTCATACAGGAAAATAGATGTATATGTATATATATATATATATATCGAGTGTTTGCATCCATGTGCATCATAAGTTCAAAAAATATGTATGTTTTGGTTACATCCTGAGACATCATGTCTCTCAAAAAAATGCAGAAATATAAGCCTAGGTGTCTAGTCGGCGTGATGCTCATGATAGCATGTCATTGCCCGTACAAGCCGCCTCAATAAGCGATGAACACAATTTGACACCCCTGCAGTGTGTCTTTGGTACGCGCGAGGAACATCATAAAATCTCGTGTAGTCTGGGATTCTGTTGGTAAGTCCCTCCAGGTTGTGCACAATTTCCTCCTCCTCGCTTCCCTCACCATGAGGGGCCGCATCAAAATCATGAGGAATTCATCGTGCTATTGGGGAAATTCCTGCAGGTCTTTCTGGGCCGACATCTCTAAATACATGGATTAATGTCAGAACATGCATAATAAAAAAAATCATAATACTCATGAAAATAAAAAATGAGTCTTACCCAATGCTTCATCCCAATCCTCTCTTGCTGGGAGTGGGAGATCCACATCACCGGTAAAGTCCGTGCCAGAATAGGGCTAGTCCTCCATGACAATCAGCTGTCGGCGGAGCCACTCGAAGAATTCCAATCTCCAAGAAATCTATTGACCGCCTCCTGATCTTGGCATCAAAGCCGCCCAACGGACCATCCATGGCTCTTGGGTTGGTGCTGTAGGAACTCTCACTTCCAGTCTTTGGAAAATTGGTAATTGTTCCAAGATGAATGGTACCAGGATGGACCCATAGCCGAATTGTTTCATCTTACCATTCTTGCATTTCGTCAACTGGTGTTGCATGTTGATCGTTACCACCTCTGCCCAGTTGTAGAGAGTGGGAACCATGCAATATACTGCAAGAAGTAGTTGTGTTTTTGTGGCTTCGTGGGGAGCCTAAGATCCTGCAGCTCGCATGATGGTGTGCAATGCTACTTTTAGTGCCAAATTTGGGATGGTTTGGATATCCACCTTCCCGCTTTTGGATCCTTTCCTTGCCCCTCGACACACCCTGTCAATGACCATGCTTATGTTTTCCATCATGGGCCGGGTGCCTGTCAGGATTGGTACTTCCCCCCTCCGTGACAATCCAGTTACGAAGTACACATCTGAGACCTCAATCTCTAACTCCTGGTCATGAATCATGAATCTTTCCAGGTCAATGTCCCATACACTAATCAAGTACTGTAATAGCTCCGGTTGAGCTCTAAGACATGGTGCCATGAAGAATTTCTTGAGCCCGCAGTCCCTCAGAACATCCATGCATCTCACATTTCCCATGGCTAGCTCATCTTCTTCGTTATGTTCTCTTTTCTTCCATTCGATCACCATTTTTGCTCTTTCACACCTGCAAAAACATCCATATGGTTGTCATTAGCTAAATAATTTTCTATTTGAGTGTTTAAAATGGGCTTATTGTTCTAATTTACAAGCTAAAAGTCATGGCTACAGTTGGCGCGAATATTTTTGGCGTGCCTCGTAGGCCAGTAGGCGCAAGTCCGTGCCTGATACTCGCGCCAACCGTTGCGCCCTAATTTACACAAAAAAAAACCCCCACATATCTACAAATTGGGTTGTAGGCAATGACAGATATATCAAAATGCACGCAAGTATATGAGTTATTCACTAGAAGTGACGGATTCGCGATTGGCCTTCTGGATTGTCCGCTATCAGTTCCGCAAAATCTCAGTGAAAAAGGGTAAAAAGTGCTCACAAGAGGTACAAGTGAAAAGTAATTTATTTTTACTATTTTTGGCATTTTATAAACTTTTCAGAACCCTAATTAGGTTTTTGAGCATATTTTTCGATTATTTCTCTATGTTATCTCGAAAAATGGGTTTTAAGTGCATTTCTTGTGTAGCAACAAGTCCTCAACATGACGACGATGAAGTAACGAGTTGTATTTTATTTTTTTTGAACTCGGTAAAAAAATGAAAAAGTCACCCATGGAGTCATATTTCAGCTCTTTTCTGACTCTCGAAAACTGAAAAGATTTTCGAGACTCTTGTTGTTTTGAACTCGTTAAAGGTTGCGAAACGATATCTACCCAGTATACGTTTACCCCTTTTTTCGGGCTGGGATAGATTATTTACGAAAAAGGAATACCTTAGCCTATCGTGACTAAGAGGTTCTCTCAAACATAGTTTTCTACCTTTTCGGATCTGTGAGACTACCTACAAAAAGGGACTGTTGGATTTTTCTTTTCTGCTTCTTTTCAAACTATATAAAAGATGAAAAGATGTCGATTTCTTCCTTTTTCAGACTCGTTAAACCTAAATGACATCGGAAACCGTCACCATGATGTAACCGAGTTCCTCCTTCCTAGGGCTTGTAAAATGTACTAGGCTAGATTTTTCCAAAGGAAAAACTTATATGACAAGAACATGTTATCCCCTTCAAGCTTGTTTTCCAAAAATAATTGGGGTACTCACTAGTAATGGTGGGGGGAAATGGAACCGGTTCTCAGTCTTGTCGGCAGTATGTCACCCTTGAACATGACACTCATCTGCATTCGTGTCGGGTTGGGGACATCCCATTTCGTCATTTTTTTCCTCCATGGGTTTGGGTAATTTGTTTTTACCTCTCATCTGCTCTTTGCCATGTCATCATGACCTCAGATCCCTTGATGTCAAATACTACCAATTTCTGGAGTTGTGTCGCCAATATGTTCAAGAGAAGTTGCCTTTTACAATTTTCAACCTATGATCCTCTGTTTGGTCCTGATTCACTATCATCTTATTCCTCTATCTCGTGTTGATGATGTGGGAAACATTATGGCCCTCCTTTGACCAGGTCACTTCCTATCGACTTCAGCTCATTATCCAGGAAACTGATCTAGAGACTCCCTTCTGTTACCTTGGAGCTTGCATGCCTCAATGGAAAGTTCTTTGCGTTCGACGACATGTCTTCATCATTGGCCTTCGATCGAGTGATTCCACGCGTGTTCAATGCCATATCATTGTTCACATTCCGTGGATTGTACTAGTTGTACCTTGAGATCCATTGTCATTATTGGTGGTTTCTCTCGCACCTGTTAACAACTTTCATCATTGGCTGGCAATCAGGTGACTTTCTTGCATGTTCGACTTTAGCTCACACATTTGCATGCTTGAATTCATACTTGTTCGGGTCGAGATGGAGCACAAGACCTTGGGTTTTGTCTGATGAAATCCAAGCTGCGAGATAGTTTTGGTTTATCTTGACTATATGCATGACTCTTTTGACTGGATGGCTGCGACCATACCTGAGTCTATTTGTTGATCCTTCTTGCTAGATGGTTGCGTCCATACCTCGGATCATTTTTTTATATGTATTATATTATGGATGGTTGCACCCATGCCACATGTTCATGTATCAAAGATATCAGTTGTACTTATACTTGCAGGTCTTCCGACGACGATGTTTAGTTTGAACATGTTCTCGTAAAGCATTTCAATCCTCCCTCTCTCTCAGACCTCATACTTTAGGGGGCATCTGTTACACAGTATTTTATCACCGTCCTTGAAATTCCCATCCCGCACATTGGAGGACCATTTCCGTGACTTATGTGTATTGTCATGCCTTGCAAAAAGTGTCATTGCATCCCTTAGCATGAGAAGAACATTTTCTCTGTTGACTATTCCTGGATCAAGCTCTCAAAAACATATGATTTTGGGTTGACGTTGGTAGGCAGTTATGGCCTCGCACCCATACAGAAATTAGCACTAGGCCTTGCGCCCGTTGGCGCTCTGTCTTAGTGGACTACCCGCACTGAGCTGTTTTTGGAAAGTTTTTTAAAATAGAAGCGTGTTTTCCATTTTCCAACCACTTCGTGAGCGGAGTCATCATGGTTTGTTCGACTTATAACATCGAAATCCTTCCTTTGGCCTCTTGTTTCCTACATTTGAGCAAATTCCCAAAGGATAAGGCCTCCCTTCCACCATATGAGGGATCCCAAAGCACCTCCTCCTCTCCTATAAATACATCTCTCTCGCATATATGCAGCTAGCTGAAAAATCCTTGATATAGCTGAATAACTAGTGTGAGATAGAGCAGAGAGCGACCCATTGTCGAGAGAGAGTCTAGGCTTATTGCCTCGCCAAGTCCAATTCCCTGATGAATGCTTGAGACAGGTTTGACTGGACCCACTAAAGGAGGTTGCGATTTCAAGGCTCATTTGGTTGTAAACTCTTTCTCTATCCTTATTAATACATGACTGATGTTTTGGTTCCCGTCTTTCTTTGATATGTTTAATCTTATGCAATGTGTTTAGTTCTCCTTGACCAATTAAATAGTTATGAATGCAAGTATGTTTTTGTATGTTGTTATCGTTCTCTGATACTTGTGCAGGCACCTGAGTATTACCGCTGAAGGACCACGACATGTCAGGACGAAGATCAGGAGACTGTTGCCATTGCTATGACAATTGCGTTGGAACAAAGGTAGGACATCTATCCCGACTTAGTTTCATTCATAAACTAGGAATCCAAAGATTGGCATGTCCTCTTGCTGCTAGAACCACCCTAGGGCTAGAGGGATTGCCTCTGTCCGTAGAGGGGATTTACCTTCACAACACTTCCCCTTCTCATTTCTTTTGTTTCTGTGGAGAGATCCTGCATAGATCTAAAGAGAAGTGTTGCAAAACTTAATCCTTCCGCCATTGAAGACTTTTTTTTTTGCTTCTTCTCCTTATTCTTCTGATGTCATGAAGTGCCTATAAGCTGAGCCAAATATCGTGCTCTGATACCACAGCAATATCCCAAAATGGAAAAGACATGAATATAGAACATCTATAGCATTCCAAATAAGCAAAACAGGAATATAACACTAAAATCTGGAAAATGCTGAAAATATGCTGCAACATCAAGACATTATAACCATGAGAAGAAACAAATGAGTCATATCATTATAAGCAACAGAAAATATAAAGTACACATTGCTCCAAAGAAGATGCACTTAATCTAATAAGAAGTGGCTCAAATACACTAATGAAATCTAGCACTAGAAATGTTGTGCTACTATTGTTGTTGTTGCTGTTGGAAACTACTGCTACTAGGAAGAAGAACCATGTGCGGGAGGTTTTTGGAGTGCTCATAATGATCTAGGATTTAATCGTGTATTCTACTCAAAAAACCTAGAAAACCCCATAAATGGTTTGGCCAGATTTTAACTTTGGATTTTCGTGTAGAAATTTGCTGAATAATGATTAATTATCCACCGAGACTATCCTGATCACATACAATTCGAATTTATATGCAACACATAATCTCTTCCACTCAGATCATCACACATGCGGAAATAAAACAAGCGATAGCACATCAAATCATCATACACATTAACACGGTATGTATGGGGAAAGCTTATAGCTGAAAACCCCGCAGCTATTGTGTATATTATAATGGAGAAATCATGTAACAAACTCAGTACAATACTCCTCACAAGTACTCAGTACTTTCTCATAAAGTTACTCACAATCTAGCTCAGTTTTGAACAGGTTACTGGTTCAAAACTCACCGCCAATTGCCTTGCCTCTATTGTGTGTTTCAATGCTATGGGATGGCCTCTTTATATAGATAAACCACCAGCCTGAACTGCGCAATCCTCATGGGCTTACTCCACCTATCTGTGTGTTGCAAATATCAACAGTATAGTCACAACTGATAGCTAACTCCACCCTTTCATCTACCTCTTTCACTGGTCTCCACTGAACTGATCATACACTGTAGTGAACTGATGTGTTCTTGAGTTGAATAATGAGTTACTAATTAATGAATTAAATAATATTTAATTCACTCCGCTCATAACTAATTGATTAGCTAGTTAAACTAATCTCAATCAGTTCAACTAAAATAAACAGAACACAACTTCACTATCTGTCTCATTAACTCCTCCAAACTTCTGCCACTGAAGTCCAACTGAAGTCAACCATGCATGATGCCATCAAACCCTTAGGAACCACATGATTCCTCTGTCAAATGCATGAGCCACTTCTGTAGCTCGAACTGAAGTGCTCCAAGAGAGTAAACTGTTGTTTATAGTCTAAATATTATTAAGGGTAAATAATATTTGACTTCCCTGTTTTAAGGAGAGGCAGTCTAAAAATAGACTTTGACCTCTTTGACCTCAAAAATAGAGTCTCATCTATTTTTACCAACATGACACATACTTCAAGAATCTCAAACTGGAATCCCCGAACCATGCTCCATATGTCTAAAAATAGACATAGTCTAAAAATAGATTTTGCGCCAGAATTTGCCTGCGGACCCACTTAGTGAAGGCGACTTCATTTCACTAAGCTCCATCATCTTGCTGCATTTTCAACATTTCGGCCCTTTTTGGGTTGCCAATTGCACCCTTGCTGATTGACTTACAAACTCCTCCTGGGTAACTACTGAGATGGGGCTGAACTGACGTTATAACTGTTGCAATATCACCCAATCAGCTCAATACATGAAGGGTTGATCCCTTCTCTAGATTCTCAAGCTAGAAACTTTAGATCTAGCTCCTCCTTCCTCTCCTCAAGTTGCAGCTGCAAACTGCACAACTGCTGGAATGGATTGCGTTGTTAAGGAGGCTGAAGCTGTAGCCTGTTGTTGGATGATGAAATATAGCTCAAAGCTGATAGAAAAAATCTCACCGAAGTGAGGGAATGGTCCCTCACAGGATTCCAAGTTGAAATACTTGGAACTTCCTTCCTCCACTAGATCTACCCTGTTGGACTGCGCAATTCTTGATGGAACCGATGCTGCATGGAGGTGTAAAATGATGGCCTGAAGCCGGATGTCACAATACTGCTCCTGGAAGACTGAAATGAATGCACAAGGTGAAAGGATGAACCCTCCACAGGTTTCCTAGCTGAAATGCTAGAAACTACCTTTCTCCTCTGAAACCCTAAGACAGGAATGTGTAATTCTTGAAGCTGTATATGCAGAAGAGAGGGGTTGAATGTGGCACAAATGCTGGATGATGAATAGCTACTCAAAATAACCTTCCCAGAGTAGGCACTCTAAGTCCCTCGTGGGTAAGGGTGGGATTCCCGCTCAGGAACACCCGTGTGCTAAACAACATAGCAGACTTAGCTAAATAGCTGAAGCGTGCAAAGAATGTCAAATGACAATACAATATCAAATTCCGCACTAATTTGATTTGTTGCCCTCATCTTCCTTATATGGTTGTGAGCCTTCCCTAGCCTTGGCCCACCTCATAACTGTGTTGCACATGTCGCCACTAGGATCCATGAAGGTTGCGCTGTCTCTCCATGATCTCCATGATCTCTGCATTTAATCTCCACTCCCTCCATCATGTGTGCATTTACTACACCAATTCCTCCATCACTATATCATTAATGCTCTATGATCTTATTTTATTCCTCCGCTATCTCCATAATCTTCATCATTAATGCTCTATGACCTCCACTCCTTCTTCATTATCAAGCTGCTCCACTACTCCATAATGCTGATCTATTATCTAATTAACCCACATTCACACAAAAAAAGTGGATTGTATTCATCTATGGGGTTTATGGGTCCCTCCACCCTTTTATTTACTTAACTAATTAAGAAAAGTAAGAACTCTAATATTCCAATTAACTAGTGGAAAATTGGGAATATTACATATTGAGGTATGTGCCTTACCTCAAGGAAGAGAAAGCCAAGATTCAAAGATTCATCAGTGGGTTATCAATAACATTCAAGGACAAGATTGAGTTTGATGAACCTAGATCATTGGGGGAGGCCATACGGAAGCTAAAGCATTGTTATAAGAAATCAAAGCGTAGATTTGAGACTAAACTAGACAGGAAAGGTAATAATAAGAGTAAAGGGAAATGGGACAAGAAACAATCAAGGCATCAAGACATAAGTAACAAAGAAAATACAGCGCTGCACAAGAAATTCAATGCATCTGATAGAGGACAGGAATTTTTGTCTGAGCAGAACAAGGGTGATGATAGAAATCCCAGGTTTGTCTCAAGGGCTGGTCACTTAGACAGGTTGGATGGATCCTAGGGGTTATATTTCATGTGTAGAAGGTCATTTTGGTTGTGTTCTGTCAGTTCCACTTCCTTAACTGATACATAGGGAGTTGAATAATATCATAGTAAATCTTCATCACATGTTTAACTTGGTTGGTTGGTTACTTGGGTAGATGTGGGAGGAGGGTGTTACACATTCATTATTCATTCAATTACAAATAAAAACATGAAAAGAGACATGACTGAGAATTGTCATATAACCATGATTATAACCAACATATAACCAACTAAATAACAATGAGAGAACAACCATTTAAGCTACATAATAACAAGTACATTTCAAAAGTAAGAGAAACTTAGCTCTTATTAGACATAGGAAAAATCCAACTAGGTTCAGGACTTCCGCGTGCCACCCGACCATAGATTCGTTGAACCAATCTTTCTTTCAGCCAATCACCCCCATGCCATATTCTAAGCATGAATGTGGGATCTCATGGGATAAACCAATCCAAAACAACCGAGGGAATCTAGAGGTTAAACCACCTCCACCCTCACCATATTGTGATCTCACCTAAACTAGTGCTGAGATCACAAAACCAAACCGAGCTTGGATGCACCAGAATTTCTTCACCAATACCTTAAGGAATTTTCCCGTCTCCACCATTAGGCTTTACCGTGTATCCCTCAATTACTGGTCAAGGGATTACTACGCCTTTGGGAATTTTCCTGAGACCACCTCACTCAGACCCAAAATATTCTGGAAATCCAAAGCTCAAAGCAAGAACAACCCCATCACACCATGTCTATCTGAAAATGGCAAGGCTAGGCTAAAATCTATTGTCCAACCCAACAAGACCCATGCCAATGACAACAAACAAACCAAATAACAACATGCACATACCATGCATGTCAAAACCAACTAGGAAATCATACATGCAACCTGTTACTTGCAAGTATTCCCACTGAAGCTACTTGATCCAACTTTTCCTTGCTTGATCCTTGATTTCCTTTGTTTTCCTTTTCTTTCCTTGCTTGTCCTTCCTTTGCTTGCTTTCTTTCCTTCTCCTCTTTGTTCTTTTCTCCTCTCTGAGACTAATCCCAAAACTCAACTGACAAAAGTCTACCAACTGATTCTTTGAGGTCTTTATTTATGAGGCCTCTAATTTCTTCAATTTCCAATTATTTTCCTTCATTTTCCTCCTCACATGCAACCTGTGACCTTTCACCTTCCTTTTCTCCTAATTTCCTTTATTTTCATAAATAAAATGCCAATTAATGCCTCTTTTCCTTTTCAAAGCCTTAGCCATTGCCTTTTCCCATTTCCCCTTAGCCATAAACACGTCAAGTGATGCCCACTAGGATATTTTTCCCAACATTCAACTTGGAATAATTGTCCCTTAACTGTGGTCTTATTTTTCCTTTATTAACCTTATAACATGAACTTTTAACTCGGGGTTGTTACAACAATGGAGCATCGAAGCATATGAAAATTTTGTGTGAAATGTTTGAGACTCTAACGGAATGGGATTCAAAGTTGCACATGGTGGGTGGCAACAAGAGTTGGAAAGAGATCATAGGATCAAGTTTCATGCCATTCAAGATGGATTCAGGGCGATTGTTGTGAGTTCAAGATGTACTCTGGGTACTAGATCTCAAATACAACGTGTTGTTTCTCTCAGTGATCGAACATAATGGGTTTAACATGATTTTCCATGATGGGAAAGTGAAGCTTGGGCCCAAAGGCTCTAACTCTGCTAGAGTTGTCACTGGAGTTACGGAACATGGTCTATACCAATGTTAGCGCTCAAATCTGCCTCAGGCTGAAGAAGGCGAGTTTCGAGGCAACATCAAACCAACCTTAGCCTCATAGCTAGCCCTACGAGGACAGGAGAGGGCTCTCTCCGGGTCTATCTCGGCGGAAAATTTTCAAAAGGGCTGAGACGACCGATAAGGAAAACTGATCTTGATTTTAGGCTAGTAAATTGATAGAAAGGGGTTTTTTAATAAATAATGGGGTTTTCTGGGCTGTGTGAGGCAAAGACAGCAAGAGAAGAGATTAAATAAAGAATGCAGATTATCTCCTGAGGCAAGGTAAGCATGAAGTTTAGCAATTAAATTGAGATAAACGGAATGACAAGACTGCTGAGAAGTCGACAAGGGCATAGAAGATGGATCCTTGTTGAACAGAAGAAAACATTAACTATGAATACTTCCTCAAGACATAGCAACTAAATTGAATTCTGCCTTTCTCACTTAGAAACATTCAATATTGAAATGGTGATTAATGAAATGCGAACATAACGATGACATATGAAACAAAAGGAAAAACATTTGCTAAATTTCAAGCCACGAGAATCTCAAAAAACAGAGCTGTATCTCTTCATTAAAATCTCTGTCTAAAACTGTACAATAAAACTCTAATTTTCTCCTACACTAGCTCTCCGAACTCTCTCCCCCTTACAAATGATTATTTTAATACATTAAATAAACTATTCTAGAAAAACAAATCGACCCCAAAACAGGGGTGCTGTTTCACCTGCAGTTACAACAATAGAAAAGAGCGTTTCCTCTATTCTAAAATAAAACAGCGTTCCTCTAAAAATCCTCTGATGGCCGACACATGGAGCGTAGATCCCGTTGAATAAAGTCTGGAAATAGGAATCGAATCCTATTCATTTGGTAATAGGTGTCTTTGTTTATTTTTGGTTGAAGTGAAGGGCCAGGTGTCAAGGACGTGAGCCAAATTTTTCTAGTTGACAAATCCTTTTTGGATATTTTCCCAAACCTTTCGCTCTCCTCGAGATTTCTCTTCATCATCTGTGGATGTTCCTTCAAAAATCACATCTTTCCCACGTTGCTCTAGCAGCTTAAGAGCCCGGATTAAAACTATGCGATCAATGACTGGAACCCCACTATCACGTAAAATATTTCTGGCACCTTGGCTTCAAATTACAATGGATGATTGCCCCCGGTTTGGATTCGTGAAGATAATTCATTCCTTTTGCAGTCTCAAGAGCAATTCTCACTGCCTTTGCAGATTGTAAACGTTCTTTCTTTGGAGGTAACTTTTCAAATCTCCGTTTGGAAGATACTCTGCAATGATCATCATAGGAACATTTTGTGTGATAGCACCCACAAACTGAACCACATGAAGATGCCGAACCTTTTGTAGCAGTGTCAATAATTTGTATCATTTTCATAGGAATAGAAACCATTCCCATCCTAACCCGGACTCCTTTTGAGAAATTTCAAATACAAATTGTTCAATTGATTGGATACCGAATCAATGATATCTTGGCAGTAAATAGGACTCATGTAATATAGAACATCATGAACAGTGGCACTCAACATAGTACGTAATGCTCTTACACACCTGAATTGAATTGTTAGAACCCACATAATACTGATCAACTGTCTTGAGCCATCCCAGATCATCATGGGTGTGGGAACCGAGATGAACATTGAGCTTTCCCTGCACTGGCCCTTCTGTGTTGTTATAATCAATTGGCAGAGATTTGCATAGAGGGAGATTGAGCTCAAAGCATATAGTGCCAATGGCAGACCAATTACATTGCAAAACTGTGCATGGGGCCACGAATGTTGGTGTAAAATCAGATTCGATTGCCTAGAGGAATCCACCTCCTTATATACATTGCTGAAGGCTAGGCAACAAACCCGCAGGCATATGCTTGTCAAGAGATTAAAGTATGCCTTTCATTCCAGTGATTCCTTGGCTAAGTAACCAGATCTGAGCAATAGTTTAGAACCTGTTTGTAGACAGTTGGAGAAGATTTAAATCAAAACTGGGCGCTCAGCACGATTTTTCTGAACTCTGCTGTCAAGTGGGTCGCTCACGATCAAGTGGGTCGCTCGACCTCCAAGTGGGTCGCTCTTGTTATATTTTTTGTTTATGCGGCAGGTGGGTCGCTCTGCGCCCGGGTGGGTCGCTACGTGACCTCTAAGTGGGTCGCTCTACCTCAAACCACATGTTAACGATGCTACGAAATGCGATTTCGGCCTCCAAACTCGATTTCGATTTATCTCTTTGTGGATTGTTGGAAATGAAACTTGTTTGCCCTTAATTTCGGAGATGGGCTTTCTTTGTTCTCCTTTGCTTTGGGTATTGTGTTTCTGATCAACTGACATGATGGATTTCTGTTTGTCTCACAGGGTATAGAGCTGCTGAAGATGAAACAAGGCTGCCATTTGAAGAGCTGGAGAATTTGCAGCATTTTGACAAATTACATATTCATCATAAAAACATATTTGATGACTTCTTCTTCAAAACAGGGTTTTGAAGAAGAATCAATCTCGCCTTATTTACGATGACATTCTTGAAATGAAGACTTAATGAACCTTCCTCTAGCCTACCTCTGAAAACTAAACCCTGAACTCCAGAATTACTCTTTAATGACTGCAAATAAGGAGAAATGAACCTTGGTGAATTTGAATGCAGCAGACTGACAAGACGGAGTCTAACATTGGCTCCAATGGGGATGGCAGCTGCCGCTTCTTGGAGGTGCCAAGAACCGCAGAGCTTTGGGAGAGGAGACAGTGCCTCCATCCATTGGGCTATGGAATCATGATCAACTTATTAACTGAAAACTGACTGAAATGATTTGAAAAACTGACTTGGAAAACCTCAAACTAGAACTGCAATAAACTGGAACAAAATGCTGCCTTTTTGGCTGCTTATTTATTTACAAAATCTACCCTACATCTACTGTAAAAATAATAGATCAGGTAATACTGAAATGCCAGATCAACCATTCAAGTAAATCTGAGAAGAACGCTGCTTGAGAGTGCTCCAACCAGATCACAGATGTAATTGCTGGCAGCCCTTCATGCACGTAATGAATCTGGCTATGTATAAGACAGCTTGATCTATCAGTCAAACTGAAAAACATTTCCATGTATGATGCAATAGGATCAGAAAAGCCAGACTCTGTTTGCTGCCCCAACTCTGCAATACATACCTCCAGCTGCACACTGTCAATGCAAACATCTGTAGGCAATTCTATGATTTCTTGTTTTGAAGGAGGAAGAGTTTCCAAGAACTTTTTAGGGTCTTGGAAATCATATGACTGAATCTGCTCATTCAAACACTGAATCTCCTCCTCAAGTTTTTCAACAACTAACTCGCAGACAACAGTTTTAGCTTCAAGAGGAAACTTCGGAGATTTCAAACATTGAAGCAAAGCACTGAAAAAATCTTCATTAATTTCAAAATCCGCTAACGAATTTCTAACATCTTCTATAGCTTCAGAAAGTGCAGGGTTTGCCACATACCCTACCATTGCATGAACGAATCAGCGGGCACTGGAATCTATGGATCGAGCTGGAGTCGCCGGGTGAATGTTTCAGCCTTCATATGTGTCTGACTGCTGTCCACCATCAGCATCAGATCTGCAACTTGATTTCCTGCACTGGGGCAAGACAATCTACAAGTCGACTGTCACATCAACAGCAAACCATCTTCCCCAGTATGGTCGCCACTATGTTAGCACTCGAATCTGCCACAGGCTGAAAGAGACGAGACTCGAGGCAACATCAAACCAACCTTAGCCTCGTAGCTAGCCCTACGAGGACAGGAGAGGGCTCTCTCCGGGTCTATCTCGGCGGAAAATTTTCAATGGGACTGAGATGACCGATAAGGAAAACTAATCTTAGGCTAGTAAAGTGATATGAATAAGGTTTTTAATAAATGTTGGGTTTCTGGGCTGTGTGAGGCAAAGACAGCAAGAGCAGAGATTAAATAAAGAACGCAGATTATCTCCTGAGGCAAGGTAAGCATGAAGTTTAGCAATTAATTTGAGATAAATGGAATGACAAGACTGCTGAGAAGTCGACAAGGGCATAGAAGATGGATCCTTGTCGAACAGAAGAAAACATTAACTATGAATACTTCCTCAAGACAGAGCAACTCAATTGAATTCTGCCTTTCTCACTTAGAAACATTCAATATTGAAATGGCGATTAATGAAATGCGAACATAACGATGACATATGAAACAAAAGGAAAAACATTTGCTAAATTTCAAGCCACAAGAATCTCAAAAAACAGAGCTGTATCTCTTCATTAAAATCTCTGTCTAAAACTGTACAATAAAACTCTAATTTTCTCCTACACTAGCTCTCAGAACTCTCTCCCTTACAAATGATTATTTTAATACATTAAATAAACTATTCTAGAAAAAACAAATCGACCCCAAAACAGGGGCGCTGTTTCACCTGCAGTTACAACAATAGAAAAGAGTGTTTCCTCTATTCTAAAATAAAACAGCGTTCCTCTAAAAATCCTCTGATGGCCGACACATGGAGCGCAGATCCCGTTGAATAAAGTCTGGAAATAGGAATCTAATCCTATTCATTTGGTAACAGGTGTCTTTGTTTATTTTTGGTTGAAGTGAAGGGCCAGGTGTCAAGGACGTGAGCCAAATTTTTCTAGTTGACAAATCCTTTTTGGATATTTTCCCAAACCTTTAAGCTCTCCTCGAGATTTCATCTTCATCATCGTGGATGTTCCTTCAAAAATCACAGCTTTCCCACGTTGCTCTAGCACCTTAAGAGCCCGGATTAAAACTATGCGATCAATGACTGGAACCCCACTATCACGTAAAATATTTTTGGCACCTTGGCTAAATTACGGATGATTGCCCCGGTTTGGATTCGTGAAGATAATTCATTCCTGTTGCAATCTCAAGAGCAATTCTCGCTGCATTTGCAGGTTGTAAACGTTCTTTCTTTGGAGGTAGTTCAAATCTCTGTTTGGAAGATACTCTGCAATGATCATCATAGGAACATTTTGTATGACAGCACCCACAAACTGAACCACATGAAGATGCCGAACCTTTTGTAGCAGTGTCAATAATTTGTATCATTTTCATAGGAATAGAAACCATTCCCATCCTAACCTGGATTCCTTTTGAGAAATTTCAAATACAAACTGTTTAATTGATTGGATACCGAATCAATGATATCTTGGCAGTAAATAGGACTTATGTAATATAGAACATCATGAACAGTGGCACTCAACATAGTACGTAATGCTCTTACACACCTGAATTGAATTGTTAGAACCCACATAATACTGATCAACTGTCTTGAGCCATCCCAGATCATCATGGGTGTGGGAACCGAGATGAACATTGAGCTTTCCCTGCACTGGCCCTTCTGTGTTGTTATAATCAATTGGCAAAGATTTGCATAGAGGGAGATTGAGCTCAAAGCATATAGTGCCAATGGCAAACCAATTCCATTGCAAAACTGTGCATGGGGCCACGAATGTTGGTGTAAAATCAAATTCGATTGCCTAGAGGAATCCACCTCCTTATATACATTGCTGAAGGCTAGACAACAAACCCGCAGGCATATGCTTGTCAAGAGATTAAAGTATGCCTTTCATTCCAGTGATTCCTTGGCTAAGTAACCAGATCTGAGCAATAGTTTAGAACCTGTTTGTAGACAGTTGGAGAAGATTTAAATCGAAACTGGGCGCTCAGCACGATTTTTCTGAACTCTGCTGTCAAGCGGGTCGCTTTTTTTTAAGTGGGTCGCTCGACCTCCAAGTGGGTCGCTCTTGTTATATTTTTGCACTGTAAAAAACGCCCGAGTGGGTCGCTCTACGCCCAGGTGGGTCGCTCGACCTCTAAGTGGGTCGCTCTACCTCCAAACCCTGTCAACGATGCTCTGAAATGCGATTTCGGCCTCCAAACTCCAGATTTCGATTTGTATGTTGTGGATTGTTGGAAATGAAACTTGTTTGCCCTTAATTTCAGAGATGCCAGAGCCTGCTGTTCTCCAAATTTGCTTTGGGTATTGTGTTTCTGATCAACTGACATGATGGATTTCTGTTTGTCTCACAGGGTATAGAGCTGCTGAAGATGAAACAAGGCTGCCATTTGAAGAGCTGGAGAATTTGCAGCATTTTGAAAAATTACATATTCATCATAAAAACATATTTGATGACTTCTTCTTCAAAATAGGGTTTTGAAGAAGAATCAATCTCGCCTTATTTACGATCATGTTCCTGAAATGAAGACTTACTGAACCTTCCTCTAGCCTACCTCTGAAAACTAAACCCTGAACTCCAGAATTACTCTTTAATGACTGCAAATAAGGAGAAATGAACCTTGGTGAATTTGAATGCAGCAGACTGACAAGACGGAGTCTGACAACCAACTAATGGGAAAGCCTATAGATCATGGGAAGAAGCAGGAGGTTCCTGAGACTTAGAGGGAGTCAAGTTTGAGGGGGAGTATGCAGGTTCAGAGGGAGAAATTGCAATCCAAGAAGAGCATGTGGTCAGCGGGAAGAAAGAGGACTTTTGTTGCTAAGAAGAAACAATGGGATGGCATGACCTCCTATCAGGAACGAAAGAAGTAGGAAGCTTATAGTGGCAAAGACACTATCGAGACGAGCATGGTTCATTCTATAAGGTATGTTGTAGTGGTGAACACCAAAAGTTGGGCTAGTGTCGCCAGTGGCTATGATGGATAGACACTTTTGATTGCTAGAAGTACCTCCCTTTATAAGAGGGAGTGTTGATTTGTGTAGCTTGGTAGGTACTACCACACCCTAGGGTACATGGTTTAAAGGAAGTTTGATCCACAAGGGATTTGTATGTAAGTGTACCCAGGTAGTGGGTTTTGCACCCAAATTTGTGGGCTTGAAACCAAGTGGAGTTTTCAATGGTTTGGTCATTGAGGGCATGTGGGACACCCTTAAGTGGCTAAGGGGCATCTAAGGCATCAATGGCATGGCATTAGTTGGATGAAAATAATTTTATGTCTCATTTTTTATGGAGTTTGAAAAATTTGTTAAGGTCGGCTTGGAGTTATTTAATGACCCTTGGTTACTAAGAGAAGCCCACCAAAAACTCTATAAAATGGAAGGCAAGTGAGCTCATTCTGTTAGCTCCCTGTAATCAACAATATTGGCAAAGTTCGACAGTAGGGAGAACACTGATTCAACCACTTTGGGATTCTAGGATCTATCCCTCCTGAATCCGGAGAGGGATCTCTCCAATAAGTGTAAAGATGGATTTATCTTTAAGTTTTTGGGTAATGATATTAGGATAGTTATGAAGGTCGAGGGTTTTGTTTTGTTTTTGGATGGTTGAGCATGATTATTATTTGAGTGGAAAGTTCCAAATGCAAAGAGTTTCAAAGGTGTGAAGTTGCAAGCAATCAGAACAAGTTTTGGCTAAAAAGATAGATATAACGCTGGTTTTTAGTCCATTGGGCTATGGAGTCATAATAGGGCTTTAATTGAGCAACAACATCAAGAGTGATCCAAGGGGAAAGTCATCTATTTCACAAGATTATTGAGATTAAAATGATGGAATGGAAACAATAAAGTGTTGGAGAGGTGGAAACTGATAATAATTTCAACAAGGATTTATAGTCAGTCCAAACAAGAAAAGCCTCTTAAATAACTGTTTAAAACAAACCAAGGACAGGGCTAACCATAGACTTCTTGGGCAAGTTTGTATTAAAGCAACTTAATTGACAAACAATCCAGTAATCCGCATGATTACCTTCAGAAAGCATGAAAACACATAAGAGAAACAAAGTGCAACTTAAGATCAGATAAGGTACTTTTAAACCTAGCCTGCTTTCAGCCAACACCAAGGGAAAATTTCAGAATCTACCTTTGGAGGAAAAAGCTAGAAAACAGGGCACACCATCACTTTTCTAGTCTACCTTTAATAAGCAAATAATGAAAATGACATTCAAGAACAATGTTTAAAGCAAACAGTAGGATGAGGGAACGCTACCATTCCTAACTGCTTAAACCGTATTGAATCATTCTTAAATAAACAAATTGGAGGAAAACATTGAGATAAAGCTTATCAGTTAGAGAAGGGTATTGTAAACAGTAAATCCTAACTCTATGCTTGTTGTTCTTTATCAGAGAATAATGGACAATATGGCATACGTGAAAGGAGAAACAAATAACAAAGAAAGAAGCACTTCACCAGTGATATAGACCAGGATCCCAAGAAACAGCTTGTTATTGATGTCAAACCGGTTACAGTCTTCAGGTCCAATGTTTCAGTTCTACAATCATCTTCACTTCTCAGCCTAACTATTCTATCACAAGCAGAGCTTCAAGAGCCAGTGAACACTATTTACAAGTAGAAGTCTCAGGCTCAAGTATATTTCAAAGTTCTGCAACCAACAATTTCTCATCTTCTACAGAAGTATTTATAGAAGAATGAGGATGTGATATCTGATAAAAGATCTCCCAAGATAATTAATACAATCTTAATGGCTTCTTGGCCTTTGAGGGGCTCGATGAAGAAGTTTACAGATGTTCTGTCTGTATTAATTGTTTTACATTTAAGATTAAGCTCGGTGGGAGCTTTTGTTGACTTTTGAGGCTCTGTGTCATGTTGTAATAACTCTGCTGATATTTTGTTCATTAAATTCCTTTAGCAGAATTAACTCTTTGGCTGCATTGAGGAAAATATCTGATTTCGATCAATAACTTCAGCCTCTGTTTGAATGCTTTGAGGCACAGGTGGCTTTGTGGTAGCTGAGAGGAATCAATTTGCCTCTGATGTGGCGGTGGAGGCCTTTCTGTCTGATAAACACTTACGATTTTCTTTTCACTGTGTTTTAATTTGGGGGATTAGGCTTTTGATAATCAATCTTAGCCATAATCCCCACAAATCTGTCTTCAATCTTCTGTCCTGCCGTGTTTTAATCATTGACACTGATACTCTTTGATTTGATCAAATAATATTGTGTCTTGTTGATGTACAGGGTCGCACTGGGCTTGTGAGGCATCAATGCCCATGAAGCATTGACGAGATGTGGAAATTGAACCCACGGATGGCTTCCCTTTGATGAATTGAAGGCGTGAGAATCGTCATTCCCAGCCTTCGGTCTTTCCCTAACACAATGGATAAACCATTTAAACACCTGCAAAAACAATAAAGATTAATAAAATCCTGCATTGTGTGGGTAAACTGCTTCAGAGGGTGTGGGGAGAGAGAAAGGTTGTTGGATGGCATCATCCAACGGTGAAGATTTATTTGAGGAGGTCAAAAGGAGAGCGGAGGAAGAAAATAAGTCAGATCCGTCGATCGCGTAGAGATCAATGGTGGGGATTACGCGTTTAAAATCCTCTTGGTGGAAGGCGGAGGGCGATGAAATAATGTGGGAATGATCTAGGACCGTCCGATTCGGACACGTGGACGGCCCAGATATAATCGAAGGACTCATGATCGGAGGAGGAAAGAGGGAGGGTGTTACAAAAATTTCTGATGCAATGCGCGATTGGGGAATGGCCGACGCGATTGTGCGATCAGACCATCGCAATCAGAGGTTGGGCCTTGTCTTTTTGATCTACCCATTCAAAAAATTCTCTGATGCGATTTAAGCTCCTAGGGATCTTTAAACTTTGGTCCCAGGCATGAGTTATATGAATCAAAATGGAGGGCGGAGTTTATGTAAAGGTGCTCAATCGCATCGGAGAAACGATGTGGGTCTTTCAATCAACCCATTTTTCATTAAAAAGCATAACTCCGACACGTTTAAACCAAACTTTGGATAAGTAGGGTTTTTTGGATTTACAAAGGAAAAATGAATCGGGAGTGAATATTTATAACATTACAACGCCTGACTGTGGGCACTCGGGTTGTATGGGGCAATATTATGATCGGGGGCTGTGTACAAAGGGCCAATCGGCATCGGAGTTTTGTTTAAACACAAACAAATGTGCTCCGTGAGTTGCTCCGACGCGATAAGCGCTCAGGACCCTGGCACTTGGTTCTAGCGCTGGTGCACATGGAGGGGAAGTGGTTTTAAGACTTAGCCCAAAGGGGCTTAAGTCTTTATACAAAAAATATGTATTTTTTATGATTTTTTCTGGTTTTCAAAGGATTTTGAGGGTTTCGATAAGGCAAAGAAAGAGTCTTAAACCTTATCAAAGGGGTTTTGATGGAGGGGAGAGGGGAAAATATGAAAATGAAGGATTTTTATGGGGAATAAAGGGTTAAAAATGAGGTTAATTTTGGAAGTGGAAGGAGGGGAAAAAATGGCCTTTGGAGCAGTATTTCCTCAAGGAAATCAGCAGAATTTCAAAGCTTTTAAGATGGAAACAACAGTGAAGATTGAAACAAAGGTATGATGTCTTTCAAGAGGCTTCAAGAGATAACATTTTTTGCAGTAAAACTATTTCTTGAAGGCTCCAAAATGTTTTGGCCACCTTTTGATATAACAAAATTTTATAGGTGGCCAACAGTGGCTCCACTTGGGGATGGTGCCTTCTTGAAGGCATCAAGAACTTCAGACTTGCATCCTCTGGGAGGCTGATTAGTGCCTTATTCATTGGGTTACCTTTCCTTGCTTGGATATTCTTCTTTTGCTTTGGAAAAAGTTAGCAGCCATGGAAAACAATGGAACTTCATCACTACAAGCTTTCTACCTACCCAATCCTACTGATCTAACATTTTTTCTTCATTAGAGTGCACTTGGATTGGCAAACTCTTTTCACAACATTTTATTCTTTTTGAAAGAAAAAGTCTAATCTAATTCTACTCATTATTTCTCCATGGACTCAAATTAAACTGTTGAGTCCATATGCTTCTCTACTTAATCTACCAATCTGTTAGGATTAAACAGTCTAACAGATTTTTATTCTCTAAATTCTATAACAGAAATTTAAAAGCATACAAGCTAGGATTGAACAGTCCAACTTGATGTTGATCTATGGCATAAAAACAAGCTGCACATAGATCTTATTTTGCAAAAAATTAAATCAAAATGGAAGGCTTAAGATATGAAAGTTCAAAGCACTTCCTTCATCTTTTTCCAGCTCTGTTTTGAATTTTATTTGAGTTGTTCTTTGCTTGTTCTCTGGTTCAAATTTTGAGCTGATTAGAACCAGATCTACATCTTTTTTGACTCAGAATTTGAAACAGATTTGAGTCATTCTTGCTTGAAAACTTAGGTTCAGATTTTGAGCATGTTTGAACCTTTCATTTCTAGCCTAAACTACCTACTAATAGGCCAAGATTAAACAGTTTGGTAAATCAAATTCACTATCCTATCAGCAGTAAATTTTAAAACTAACTAGTCAATATTAGGCAGTATGACTAATTAGGAGTATGTTTTTCAGGAGTGGCATTTAAGCTTGCACACTTTCAGAATTTGTTTCTCTTTTTTGGTATGTGGTTGTACCTTTATTGTTTTTACAATCTACCCTCTTTTCTTTCTTTCATTGTTTTTTGTATTTTTGATTTTCTAACTTTGAATGCAATGATGGGTGAAGTATTTATAATGAGAAAAAAAATATAAAAAGGCTTTAAAACATGACATGGATCAAGAAAAGTAATGTTTGAGCATCCTGCCATTGACAGGACCCCCAAACAGTTCAGCTCCACTCAACTCTTGTAAGAAAAATGCATTGTTACCAGCAGCTGAATGAATGAGATAAGGGCCAAGCCATAAGTTGTCAAATTTTCCATGCTTGCCCTTGTCTTCCCTCCTTGAGTCCCACTTTAAGACTTTGTCCCCAATTTTAAAATTGCCGGCCTTTGTTCTTCTGTCAAAAAGCTTTTTGATGTTGTTCTGCTTCTGTAATGCTTTGTTATAAACTTCCTCTCTGGTTTGCTGAAGATGAATGGTCTGATTTATTCTTCTGATGATGTCATTATCTTCAGTTTGTAACTCTTGAATCAAATTCATAACTGGTACACCAAGGCTGGTTGGAAAGATTGCATCAGTGCCATACACAAGCTGGTAGGGTGACATGCCAATAGATTTCTTCAAATTCAATCTGTCAGCCCAAAGTGCATGCACAAGCTTTGTGTTCCAAGACCTTTTGTTTTCCTCCAACAACTTCTTGATTATGTTCACTAAACTCTTGTTTGAGGATTCTACAAGTCCATTACCTTGAGGGTAATAGGCCGTGGAATGCCCCAATGTTATCTGATATCTGTGATAGAATTCAACCATCTTCTTTGATCCAAATTCTGCTGCATTATCAGTGATGATCTTGGTAGGATAGCCAAATCTAGAGAGAATGTTAGTCTCCATAAATTTTATAATAACAGAATCATTGGCCTGCCTACAAGGTATGGCTTCTATCCACTTAGTGAAATAGTCTGTGGCCATGAGAATCCATCTATGATGAGCTAAGGATGATGGATGGATTTCACCTATGAAGTCAAGTCCCCACTGTTGAAAAGGAGCTTCAACAGTGATTGGATGCAGAGGTAGGGGTAGCAGTTTTCTTTTGCCTTCAAAAAGTTGGCATTTATGGCAGGCAATGATCATCTTGTGTATATCAGGAAACAGAGTAGGCCAATAGAAACCAGCCCTCAAAATTTTGTTGGCTGTTGTCTTCCAGTATAAATGACCTCCACACTCTCCTTCATGGAACTCGTGCTTAACCTTCTCTGCATCAAACTCATGCAAACATTTAAGAAATATCGCACTTGCATTTTTCCAATAAAGACATTTATCTATAATGCAATAGTTTACAAATTTCAATTTCAAAAACCTTACCTTTGTTTTTGATAAACCGGGAGGTGTATTTAAATTAAGAAAAACATAAATAATATCAGCATACCAAGGAGAATTCATAAAATGGTCTTCAACAATGGGAGTTGAGAATCCTTCTTGGTTATCCAAAGCATTAATCATATTAATATCAAGAACTTCAAAATTTGATTCAGCCATTAATCTAGCCAGACCTTGGCCTCTGATGAGTCTAGTGGGTTTTATCTCTAAGTCATATTCAAGAATAACCGCAATCCACTTACCCCTCTTACCATCTGGGTCCTGTGTTAGAATGTATTTAACAACTGAATTTGGGACAAAGGCAATGATGTGTGAGTGCAATATGTATACTCTGAAGTCTTTCAAAGCCTTAACCAAAGTAAAGACTTGCTTTTCCATAATGTTATACTTCAAAGGGGCATCTCTCAAAGCCTTGCTAAAGAATGCAACTGGCTGCTCTTGTCCTTGTGGATTTTTCTGTAAAAGGACAACAGCTATGGTATGTTCTGATGCAAACGAAAAACTATAAAAATCTTTTGAAAAATCAAGATTTATTAGAACCGGTGTTTTGGTTAACGCTTGTTTCACTAGTTCAAAGGACTTATTTGCTTCCAAGGTCCATTTTACCCCTTGCTCCTTCTTCAACATGTTTGTGATATTTCTAAGGAGCTCAGCCAAGTTGGGGATGAACCTTCTCAAAAAGTTAATCTTTCCAATGAAAGATTGCAACTCCTTGATGTTTCGAGGATGAGAGATTTGCAATATGGCCTCAATCCTCTTTGGATCAATCTTAATACCCTCTTCTGAAATGATGTGCCCAAGAATTTTTCCTTCTCAGAGATTGAATAGTGTCTTCCTAGGGTTTAAAGATATTCCAAACTTTCTGCATTTCTCGAAAAAATTTCTTAAGAGTTCTAAGTGCTCTTCATCTGTCTTTGAAAACATAGTGACATCATCAAGGTATATAATGATGAATTAGCCCAGTTCTTCTGAGAATGCTATGTCCATGGCTCGCTGAAAAGTTGCTCCAGCATTCATTAGACCAAAGGGCATTTTCACATACATGAAAGTGCCCCATGGTGTAGTAAAGGCTGTCTTTAATTGATCAGCAGGGTGAACTAAGATCTGATTGTACCTTGAGTAGCCATCAAGCAAAGAAATTCTTCTAAACCCTACCACCCTTTGTAAAATATGATCCATCTTAGGTAAAGGGTAGTTATCTTTTAATGAAGCTTTGTTTAAGTCTCTAAAGTCTATACAAAGCCTGATCTCTCCAGTTTTCTTCCTAACTGACACCAGATTAGACACCCACTCAGAATATCTAATAGGGACAATAATACCAACTTCATACATTTTCTTGATTTCCTTCTCAACCAAAGGCAACTGAACAGGGTTAATTCTGCGCAGTCTCTGTTTGAATGGTTTTTGGTTTTCCTTGAGAGGGATTTTGTGTTGTATTATTTCAATGTCATAGAATTTAAGATCTTCGTAACTCCACGCAAAAACATCAGAAAATTCTTTAAACAGCTCTATGTACTTGAGTTTAATATGAGTTGGTAAAGTCATAGACAGTTTGATCATCATAGGTTTCAGCTCACTGCCTATATTGCACTCTTCCACTTCAGTCTCTACAGGCTCCAGTTTAGGCTTCTTGGCCACGTCGTTAAAATCGAACAACTCTTCTAAAGGGGCCAGACCCTTAGGCAAACTGTGATCTTGGGACTGCAGGGTTTCTAACTCCCCTGTTTCTAACTCTGCAGTCACCTCTGTTTTGTTTTTAAGTTTGTTGGACAGTAGATTTATATTAGCAAGCTCAGGAGACGGTTCTTCTTCACCAAGAAAATTTTCTTCACTGTTGCAGTCTGTATCATAATCTGAATCCGAACTATGTAGTTCGAATTCATTTCTGAATTGCATGAAGTCTTCTATTTGTTTGTCTTCGTCGAATGCTTGCCAATACTTTTCGTTATCAGGAACGACTAGTCTGAATTTAATCTGAGTTGTGCAGTCTTGGGTTTCGTATGACGTTAAGCATGTTCTAGCTGCGAAGGCTAAACTGTGGGCCGCGATTTTTCTTTTTCTTGGGACAAAAATCAATTTGGACTCCTCGAAAGTTTTTAAAAGGTCCATGACAACGTTTCGATAGGCCCCAAGTCTGGGATGATTTGCGTTATACTCCCTATTGACTTGCCTAATGACTAACTCTGAATCCCCATACACATTGATTCTTTTGGCTCCTAACTTCTTCAACAATCGTAACCCTAAGAGAAGGGATTCATATTCCGCTATGTTATTCGAACACTGGAAGTTTAATCTATAGGAAAGGCTTTCTGTGTGGTTATTCTTAGTGTTGTGAATCTAGACCCTTGCACCAGCATTGTTCCTAGTGCAGGATCCGTCGAAGTTCATACTCCACAGAAGATTAGTTTCGGGTTCGACAGTTGGGTCATTATCCTCTTCAACAAGTATGCTTTCGGTTTGTTTCTAAATATCAGGGCTTAGTTGAATTTGTTTTAATTCCTTTGGTTTCTCGTTAAGCTGAGGAATGCTTTCTTGACCATCAAGTTTAAAAAGCGATGGACGTATGATTTGTAGTTCAAGACCTGTGTTTGCTTCGATAAAGTTCACGGGTTCGGCAAACTATTTAGACATTTCTGTGGTGTTTGCCTCCTTCTCTCTATCGGCCATTAACTCTGTTAAAGTTACTTGTTCATCCAATATTTCATCATTAAAAAGGATAAATGAATCGAGGCCTGTGTTTACAGAATATAGGGGAGAGTTTTGCGGTCTGTCTTGACTAGTAACCATGTACTGCATATGAGACTCCCTGTAAAGTCTTCTTGATTGATTAAACACAGGGATGGTCGCATATGTCATATCCATCTGCATAGTCCCCTGTAACTTAGCCCCCCAAGACCTAGATAACAACATTCCATACTTTGGGGGCACATCAGCCACAACTATATCCATGACCAAACATTTGGCTGGAATCTGGGCTAAGTTAACACAGAGGTCTTTAATTAAACCCAAACATTTTACTCTGCTAGAGTCAAAAGAGTATAGGTCTTTATAAGGTCTGGTGATTTCTAGACCTAGGCTCTCCATTACAGCTTTTGGCATTAAATTGTGAGAAGCTCCTGAGTCATGCATAGCATTGTGCAAGATCTTGTCATGAACATTTAAACTAACATAAAAGGGAGGAACAGGTCCCTCTTGATATCTACCTTCAATCTTAGGACCAAAAATCAGCTCTGGTTGGTCATCGTTAAGATTGACAGTGTCCTCATTTTCCTCTATATTTAAAGCTTTCAAAATTTGGGTTCTATATACAATTTGGGCAGCTAACTCAGTAAGGGGAACATAGATTTTAATTTTGGAAATTTCCTGCTCCAGGCTGAAAGGAATTTGACTCTTTAAAGCGCTGGTCTCAGCCTTATTAACTGCCATTCTGTCAGCAACATGTGTTTGCTGATTTGTTCTATTTACATTTGACAAAAGTGTTTTAACAGGAGTACTAGCTGAAGTGTTAGTACTGCTAAGGTTTGCACTCTGTTTTGTAATCCTTTGAGTGCCTTTCTCTTTACCTTTATCAGAATTAACAGCTATTGTTTTGTCTTTTGGTTTCAAAATTTTGGGCTTACTTACAGTGCTGTTTTGTAAAGATTTTTCAGAGGTTTTGTTGTTGGGGGTTTCTAGATTTTTCTTGCTTCTAAGGTCATACTCCTTTTGAGGCTCTATGATAACATTTTCCATGTCTTGATAACAACTTTCGTCATTATCTCTTTTGTCATCATAAGGTGTATAAAGACCTTGTTTTCTATCATAATGGACTTCAAAGTCATCATTATCTACTCCCAACATATTTATGTCCTCGTCCTCTGCTTGCTCATCTATTTCTTCAATCTCACTCACATAGTTTTGATGAAAGGGAGGAGCAATCTGTTGATCATCTTCCCTTGGTCTATTTTGAGGTTGGTTTCTTTTAAAATTCTGATTTTGGTTCTGATTTTTATTTTGAGGAGCATTTTGGTTTTGGCTTGCTTGTGCTTTCTTAATTATGCTCATCTCTTTCATCATCTCCTCCATCATTCTCTCCATCTTTGAGTTGGAAGTAGAAGGTGTGTTTTCTTCCCTGAAGGATACTCTCTTCTCATTTTTCATTCTTGCTCTTTTCTCCATCAAGTTGACTTCCATAGCAAGAGCACATTTTTGCATCTCTTCAAAAGTTGCAGGATCTCTCTCTCTCAGCTGATAGGCCATCTCAGGGTCAAACCCTTCAAGAAACTTGTTTAGAGCCGAGCCTTGTGGAGGCTTTAGATCTGGGGAAAGTGCATTTTACACACTATTAAATCTAGTGCAGTAAGCTTGCACACTTTCCCCAGTGTTTCTATGGAGGTTCTTGTAATCAAAAAGGACTTGGAGAGGATTCTTCTTCACTTCCCATTTGTTTAAGAAAGTCTGATGGAAGGCTTGGGGAAAATTGATACTATGGGGGGTTAAGCCTTTAAACCATTTTCTTACTTCTCCCCCCAGACTCTGAGCAAATAATCTAAGCTTGACAGAATCATCATCAATTTCATTTATGTTAAAGTAGTCATTCATCTTATCCACATGTTTTGACGTAGTAGTAGCATTACTAGCATCATATAATGGACTTTTGGACTAATAGTCCTGTGGAAGATTGACTAATGGTACAGCAAGGACTAAGGGAGCATACCACGCTGCCATGATACGTGGTGGAGGTGGATTTACAAAAGGCGGATTAACAAAAGGTAAAGTGGGTTGAAGTGGAGTGGTTTGGACAGTGGATGAAGGGTGAAGAGATGTGGATAGACCAGGAACAGATCGCTGAGCTGATCTTGGATGAGAAACACCTAAATTGGAAAGGGAATGTAGATCAGGTGGTGTTGTTTCTCTATTACCAGGATGTTCACTTGTTTCAGGAGATGAAAGTGAAGACTCAGAATCTAGCTGAATTATATCATCAAATGACCTAGTTCTAAAGGGATTTACTAAGTCAACTTGTGATTGTTGTAGAGCTGAAAGATTTTCAGGAGCTGAATTAGCTCTCAAGGGTGATCTGAAAATAGTTGATAATTTAATCCTAGGAGACTCCCTAAGGATACTTTCCGGGTTATCAACTATCTTTGGCGGGTTCGGGTCAGGATAGGCTCTAGTATGAATCTTTCTAGGAGCCACTATGTTGTGTTTTTCAGACCCAAAATAAACAAGAAAAGTTCAACCAAGTATGACAGTCTTTAAAAGGTCAACTAATCTGTTTACACAAATTCTAATCCTACAATCCTCTAACTGAGTTTGAATGATATTACAATGATAAGGGTTCTTCCCAGTGGAGAAGGTCTGTTGAGGATTGTGGAGTCGCCAAGTGGAAGTTTTTAGCTCTTTTGGGGGTAAAAGGTTTTATGGTCCACCACCATGTTTATTGAATTCCAATCTAAAATATTTTTGGGTTTTTTGAGTTATTTTTCAGTCCTATTGGTTGTTTAAGAGTATGCTAAATCTGCTTCAAAACTTAGCTACGGTTATGAGACAAAGACAGTGTACTCTTATGGCTAAGCCAGCTGATTTTTCAAGGTTAGATAAACTCTTATGAGAACCCTAGGGTTTGCCTAGCTTGTCACTGATTCAAACAAGTTTCATCATGATTACCACTGCTTGGTAGTGCTTGAAAAGGCTGCTTTTAACTCATGATGTTTGTCTGAAATTTTAAGGGGAACCAAAGATTTTGGGTTCGGTCCCTAGTGGAGTCGCCAGAAATGTTAGTTGTTGGTGGCTCAGTTGGTTAATATAGCAAATGTTCTTTGAAACAAATTTCTGATATCCTATGATTACCTTAAAATGCAAATTACTCAGAAAGCTCCCCAGCGAAGTCGCCAGAAATGTTAGTTGCTGGTGGCTCAGCTGGTTAATATAGCAAATGTTCTTTGAAACAAATTTCTGATATCCTATGATTACCTTAAAATGCAAATTACTCAGAAAGTTCCCCAGTGGAGTCGCCAGAAATGTTAGGAATCTGTAATTTTAGCAGATTAGTGAGACTAAAACTGCAGAAGCAACATTATTTCAACCACTTTGGGATCCTAGGATCTAGCCCTCCTAAATCCGGAGAGGGATCTCTCCAATAAGTGCAAATATTGGATTTGTCTTTGAAGTTTTGTGTAATGATATTAGGCTAGTTATGAAGGCCGAGGGTTTTTTTGTTTTTGGATGGTTGGGCATGAATATGGCTTGAGTGGAAAGTTTCAAGTGGAAAGAGTTTCAAAGGTGTGAAGTTGCAAGTAATCAGAACAAGCTTTGGCTAAAAATATAGATATAACGCTGGTTTTTAGTCCATTGGGCTATGGAGTCATAACAGGGCTTTAATTGAGCAACAACATCAAGAGTGATCCAAGGGGCAAGTCATCTATATCACAAGATTATCGAGCTTAAAATGATGGAATGGAAACAATAAAGTGTTGGAGGGGTGGAAACTGATAATAATTTCAACAAGGATTTATGGTCAGTCCAAACAAGAAAAGCCTCTTAAGTAACTGTTTAAAACCAACCAAGGCCAAGGCTAACCATAGACTTCTTGGGCAAGTTTGTATTAAAGCAGCTTAATTGACAAACAATCTAGTAATCCACATAATTACCTTCAGAAAGTATGAAAACACATAAGAGAAACAAAGTGCAACTTAAGATCAGATAAGGTACTTTTAAACCTAGTCTGCTTTCAGCCAACACCAAGGGAAACCTTCAGAATCTTCCTTTGGAGAAATAAAAGCTAGAAAACAGGGCACACCATCACTTTTCTAGTCTAACTTTAATAAGCGAATAATGAAAATAACATTCAAGAAGAATGTTTAAGGCAAGCAATAGGACGAGGGAACGCCAGCATTCCTAACTGCTTAGACCGTATTGAATCCTTCTTAAATAAACAAATTCGGAGGAAAACATTGAGATAAAGCTTATCAGTCAGAGAAGGGTACTGGTAAACAGTAAATCCTAACTTATAATTGTTGTTCTTTATCAGAGAATGGTGAACAATATGGCATACATAGAAGGAAAGAACAATAACAAAGAAAGGGGCACTTCACCAGTGATATAGACCAGGATCCCAAGAAACAGCTTGTTATTAATGTCAAACCAGTTACAGTCTTCAGGTCCAATGTTTCACTTCAGCAATCATCTTCACTTTTCAGACTAACTTATCTATCACAAGCAGAGCTTCAAGAGCCAGTGAACACTATTTACAAGTAGAAATATCAGGCTCAAGTATATTTCAAAGTTCAGCAACCAACAATTTCTCATCTTCTACAGAAGTATTTATAGAAGAATGAGGAGGTGAGATCTAATAAAAGATCTCCCAAGATAATTAATAGAGTCTTAATGGCTTCTCGGCCTTTGAGGGGCTCGATGAAGAAGTTTACAAATGTTCTGTCTGTATTAATTGTTTTACACTTAAGATTAGCTCGGTGGGAGCTTTTGTTGACTTTTGAGGCTCTATGTCATGAATGTAATAACTCTGCTGATATTTTTACATTAAATTCCTTTGGCAGAATTAATTCTTCGGCTGCGTTGAGGCAAATATCTGATTTTGATCAATAACTTCAGCTTCTATTTGAATGCTTTGAGGCACAGGTGGCTTTGTGGTAGCTGGGAGGAATCAATTTGCCTCAGATGTGGCGGTGGAGGCCTTTCTGTCTGATAAAACACTTATGATTTTCTTTAACTGTGTTTTAATTTGGAGGATTAGGCTTTTGATAATCAATATTAGCTGTAATCCCCCAAATTGTCTTCAATCTTTTGTTCTGCTATAATTCGTCTTCGACACTGATACTCTCTTGTTTTATTTTTCTGTGTCTTGTTGATGTGCAGGGTCGCACAGGGCTCATGTGGCATCAATGCCCATGAAGCATCGACGAGACGTGTCGTAGAACCCTGTGAATGGTTGCCTTTGATGAATCAAAGGCACGAGAATCGTCATTCCCAGCCTTTGGCTTTTTTCTTTAATATGATGGAAAACCATCAAAACCCTGCAAAATACGAACAATATTTATAAAATCCTGCGTTCTGTGGGTAAACTGCTTCAGAGGGCGTGGGGAGAGAGCATGGCCGTTGGATGGCATCATCCAACGGTGAAGATTTATTAGAGGAGGTCGAAAGGAGAGAGGAGGAAAAAAATAAGTCAGATTTGTCGATCGTGCAGAGATCAACGGTTGGGAATAAACGGGAGAAATCATAATGTAAATGGTCACATTACGGGGATATGGCGAATAATGCAAAGAAATAAGGTTTAAAACCTTTGTTGCGAAGGAAAATATGGCGGAAAGGAGTTTGGGGTTTGGGACGATCGTGAGCCGTCGGATCAGATTAGACCCTAGAGATCAACGACGGATATTAAATCGAGAGATCGACAATCGGGGCTTTACAATCGGGGGGGAGAGAGTAAGGGTGCAATAGAAATCGTCGGTGCGATTGGCGTGATCGGGGCTGATGCGATTGCGCGATCGGGGAATGGCTAATGCGATTGCGCGGTTGGGCCATCGCAATCGGAGGTCGGACCTTGTCTTTTCGATCTACCCATTCAAAAAATTCTCCGATGCGATTAAGCTCCTTGGGATCTTTAACCTTTAGTCCCGAGCATGAGTTAAATGAATCAAATCGGAGGGCGGAGTTTATGTAAGGGGCTCAATCGCATCGGAGAATCAACCCATTTTCATTAAAAAGCATAACTCCGGCGCGTTTAAACCAAACTCTGGATAAGTGGGTTTTCTGGATTTTCAAAGGAAAAAATGAATCGAGAGTGAACATTTATAATGTGGCAGCACCTGACTACGAGCACTCGGGTTGTATGGAGCGATAATATGATCGGGGCTATGTACAAAGGGCCAATCAGTATCGGAGTTTTTGTTTAACGCAAACAACAGCGCTCTGTGATTTGCTCCGATGCGATAAGCGCTTGGGACCCTTAGCACTTGGTTTTAGCGCTGGGGCACATGGAGGGGAAGTGGTTTAAGACTTAGCCCAAGGGGGCTTAAGTCTGTGGTAAACAAAACTTATTTTTTATGAATTTTTTTCAAGCTTTCAATGGATTTTGGGGGTTTCGGCAAAGTTAAAAGAGGATTTTTAAACTCTGCAAGGTGGATTTTATGAAGGGGAGATGAAGAAAAATGGAAAATAAAGGAAAATGATGGGAAAAAGACAGTAAAAATGAAGGTTAGTTTCTGAGTGGAGGAAGGGGAAAATGGTGTTTGCAGCAGTATTTTGTCTTTGAAATCAACAGAATTCTTGAGCTTTGAAATGGGAACAGTAATGAAGACTTGGATAGAGGAGATGATGTCTTCAAGAGTCTTCAAGAGATGACACTTTTTAGCAATAAAATTCGTTCCTTAAAGGCTCCAAAAATGTTTTAGCCACCATTTGATATGACAAATTTTATAGGTGGCTAACACAGTCCTTACCAAGTGCCCTTCTTTCGGAGGTGGACCCATGGAAATCAGTTGATCTCAGATAGTCTGAAGTCGAAAAAGGAAGGGATCTATCTCCTCACCCTTCTACATCTGGAATAGCCTCATTTGATTCTCTAGAAGCATTTTTCATTGAACGAAGCTTCCATGATACTCACCTCCAATGCGGTCCACATCTCATTTGTCATCTTCTTCCCGGCAATGTGTGGCACGACGTGATATTTTACTCCGTCCATAATCAAACGCTTAGCCCACGCTTGATTTCATTAAATTTCGTCAAAGGATCAGGATCTACAAGCTTAGCTAGGAAATTCTCCACATGGTTCTTGACGTCGTACTCATCCAAGACTAATAGGATCCTGGCCCTCCAAATGACGAAGTTGGACACATTGTCCAACCTGTCCTGATCTCTTAGCCCATGAGAAGCCATCTAGCTCAAATCTGACGAAAACAGTACCCTTCTCCCTCTTTCTGTGGCAACACAAAAACGTTGGATTTGGGTTTTTTGGTGACTAGAAACTGTCTAGTAACTGCTCCTTCTGAAAACTGATTTCCTTCCTGGAAATCTTCAGCCAAAACAATCGAACAATTCTCTCTGATCCTCCTGACCGAATCTAAGATCTGTTTGGCTCAGATCTGCTGAGTGACTGTCTTCCTTCTGCTCTTCGTTGACTTATCTAGGCACAATTCTGCACCGGCAAAATCTCCACCACACCAGCACTTCTAAAGATCTAAAGCATTGCTTCCGGATCTTGGCAATACTGCTCCGCAATGGGAAAAATAACTGGACTGCGTCCCTCTGACTGGCCTCTGCGTGAGCAGACTGGCCCAGCACATCCTCTATGCAGCGGCTGCACAACGCAGACTGTTTTTGCATCCCTCTGGAAGTTGTTGTGCTGTCTCTGCATCACCCAAATGGGACTGCGTAGCCCTTTTTGGGATTGCGTCCTCATGCTGTTGAGTTTCCATTTCCGGATCTGCTGCTTCAGCTGCTACCCTGTAGAAAATATATCTTCAGTTGATTTTGCTGGAGATTCAGCTTGATCTGCAATCGCTCTGATACCATGTGAAAATTTATGAATACATTAATGCAGAAATCCTACTGTAGTATCTAGGTTTACTTCTCCTACTTGTGGTTAAATTATACAAGTTATTTCCAGAAAATATTCAAAAAATACCGAAGTAAACACAACTAACAGCCTACACGCATACAAATCATTTACTGAATATTACACTCATTCAACAAAGTGACAAATTTTTTGGACAAATGTCCCTGGAAAAACCCAATGTGGGAAAACCGGTGCAACAGATATGAGGGTTTATTATTATTATGTAGAACCTAAGTACAGCAAATCTGGGCACCCAACTGGTTAACCCGACAGAGAAAAAAATAGATCTACAACAATACCTAATGATCTGAGACCAAAAGCTTAACTGATCCACACCCTTAAACGGGGTTTATAAGACTCGACTAATTTCTGGTCTTAGAAACCTCAGCGCTTCCCCTGAAGCCCCAACGCCAGCCCTACTAGGCTCTGCGTGCCCCTGCGCTGCTCAGAAGGGGGCTGTGTAACCCCAAACTGGGTGACGCAATCCTTACGCTGCCCTGGAAGGCCTCTGCGTAACCCTGGTGGCCTCCTAAAGCTGCAGCGCTACCCCTCCTAGGTCTGCGTAGTGGCTGAAGCCCTTTGCGCTGCGGAGCTGTTGTTGCTGCTCTTGCTCCTCTGCGCTACTCCTGATTGCTGCTCCTCTGCCTCTTGCTGAATCTTGGCTTCGGGATCAAATCATCCCCTCAGCGAATACTACCCTCGCTGCAAAAAACTCTTCTGGAAATTCTTAGCAAACCACCCTAGAATTCGAGCTCAGTCTCTCAGCTTTGCCTCCGTGTGTGTGTCTCCAACTGACCCTCAAGCCTTTCTCTTATACTTTTTCGTTGAGACATCAATGGTCGTGATTTAATCTCTTATCGACATCTAAGATTAAAAGACTGCTTGATCCACATCTCTTAGAACATTTCATCACATGTGTTTAATTAATTCACTTTAATTTTTCTAATTCCCTAAGTTAGACTCAGGGTCCTCATTAAAAAAAATAACTATTTGAATAACTTTAACACTAGATGAGGATTCTTCAAACGCTTTCTGGGTTTTGGAGGTGATGTGTTTCTTAGCCCCTCCACAAAGTTTCAGGGCTAGAGCACACCCGATGTGCCTCAATACACAAAATCTCAACATCCTACACAGTATATAACTAGGTGTGGGCTTTCCCTTATCTAGCTGTCGCTAAACACCAATATGTGGCCCAGGATTGCGCCTCTCATTCCCTACTCCGTCTCACTTATTTATCGTTTTCCACCCCCATTAGAGGGATGTACCTTGGACATATTATCCACTTTAAGGGTTGAAACCACCTAATAAGGTGTTTGGCTAATCCCCTTTGGAACTTGGAGACACTAGCACATGCTAAAGCCCATTACAGAAGGGCATGCCATTATGAAGTGCCCATTTTGTTATCCATGGTTTGTAAACTCTTTTACACAATTATTCTAATGACTGGTTGTACTGGAAGCCTAGGGGACGCATTGGATCTTATACAGGATTGCAGGTGGTTTCCATTTGGGTTGGTCTCCCTATATGGGTTCCTAAACCCAAAGGGCTACATTGGCACATATAAGGTGTGCGTAGAGAGCCATGGGCCTCCACAGCAACAGAAAGCACTCTACAGATCCTCACCGATATTCAGATATTACTAGCGATCCAATTTTGGGATGATGATGTGCTAGGTACACTATGCCCAACAGACCCCACAGGAACCCCACACTCTTGGCAGGTGTCACAGGACTTATGAGATGTCATGGCAGCATCCATTCCATCACTCGAGCCCTTGTAGAGGATCTACAGGTATCTTTGACTCAAATGGAGACCCATGGGGTCATTTATGTGCCCCCACACCCACTGGGAGCACCACCGGTCTACTACTTGGAGAACAAGGGGCCCCGACCTTTGTCCATCATATTTCGAGAAGTTTATTCATCATTATGGCACTTCTGGATGTTCTTAAGTCTTTGGAGGGCCCCATGACATGTACATATTATTATTTGACCTCTTGAGCGGATATTTTTCCATTTATTAGCTATTTTAGTGGGCTTGTCACCAATACGGGTCTTGTAGCTCCTGGAGACAGTCTAGAGTTGTGATAGACCAGTGCCTAGGACATCTTAGCATAGCAAGGAGCATATAATATAATGTAGGAAGTTGTCAGCTTCAACTCACATGCTATCTCCTATAAACAGGGAAAAGAAAAAGAATGGGACCAACCTCTCAGAAACTAACACAAGAAAAGAGATACTGCAGAGGCAAGATGCAGAACTCTAATACAAAAGCAATAGACAATTCAGAGACAGTTTACTGCAAAGCAAGCCGATTCAGAAATACTTCACAGACATAAATTATCAGAAGGTGTATGTAGTGAAAGAAGTATTGAGAAGATACTAGCTGACATTGAGTTGATACCCAGATATACAATACCACCATGCATGGGCTTACCAATCTAAGAATCCATACATGATAATAGCATTTTAAAAGCACCCTCCCAAAGCAACTAATACAGCAGAAGTATGGTTTAGATGAGTAATGGAACAGAATATCATGCATGAGCCATATTTAAAGCGCTTGACTGATTCGAGCATGGGCATCAACTAGGATGAATCCATACCAGAAATCAGTGAGCCACTCACATTCCAAAACATGATACCAGAAAGATGGATGAAATGAAGTGTTCTATTAATTATAACACAATAAAGAGAGTTACAGACTATGAAATACCAAAGACCAGAATCCTCTTTGACAGATAGAACTCCTCCTCACTGAGACCCTATGGGCTCTGAGCCTTCATACAAGAATTTTACAAAATGTATGCCAAAAAAACCTTTCACTGCATAATTTTCTGATAAAATATGGAACCCCTACAATACGTTTCTTCGCGGTTTTTATAGGAGAAACCAAAACCTAGCAAAAGAGGTAGGTGATGAACATTTAATTGTATCATTAAAACAAAATGGTGGAAAAGTGTCCGCCCATACTGCTTGACGGCGCTATAGTGTTGGATGTACTCTGTGGCTTGCTAACTGAAATAAATGCACTAGGCGAAAATCTCTTCAGGAACACGATATAGGGATAACCATACTAACATTTTGTCCTTTCCTGAAAGTAAATCCTGCTGAAATGAAGCCTTGAGGATATTGTTTTTTGTGTATAGATCTTTCGAATGATATGCAGGATCTTCAACTTGGTACTCTGCTTCAGAAGGCTAGGACAAGGCCCCTAAAATCTTCAGCTACCTGCCTTTAATTCTCCGCTGATCACTGATATTCTTTATCTAGTACCTTTGTTGTCTGAGCGTTGAATTTGAGCTCAACCTCTTCAACTGTAGCTATTGAATTCTTCAATTTTCCACTGCTACTCTTTGCCGCAACATTTATGTCTCTGATTGTGCAATCTGCGTTTTGAATGATTTCGGAGGGTTTGATAGATTTTACCCTTGCTTCTTTAATGAATGTCGTGTCGCAGCAATTTCCCAGGACCTTCTTCATAAATTTTGCTTCTGAGCAACGGTCCTTTCTTGCGTCCTCGGCTTTTGTAATGAAGGCCGAGAAAAATGGCGATTTTCTATCGCTATGAACCTGCAAAACCCACAAACATGTTAGAAAAACCAGACACAGGGATTGGTGGATGTAGTGGTGTCAATGGGAATGATGGAACAATGCAAGGTGGCGAAAAATGCAACGTAACGGTGATGGATGAGCTGATGAATGTTTGCACAACAAAAATCTCGCGAAAAACCTTCGAATATGACCTTTGAATACATATATTACGAGGGGTGGACGAATGTACGACAGAAAACACGTGGAATGATGACGTGGAGACACGGGGCCAATGGCGGGCATGTGACTAAATCTAGGCCGTTCGATCTCAGGGGAGATCGACGATTGAAAAAGGCATTGGGAGCGATTAACAGTGGGCCAAGGGTATGATTTCCCCTTGTTATCATTCATGCAGCTTCGGAGCGCGGCGATCGTCGGATGAAGGCTCCCAGATCGGACGGCTGTGGTGAATATCGCTGCGTGTCTTTGTCCGAACAATAACGCGCGATGGAGGGAGGTATTCGGGCCGTACGCGAGGACACGTGGTGAGCGCTGTATGGAATCGTTGGCCCAAGGAGAATTACCGCCTACCGCCGAAAGGCGGTGCGATATAAACCACCCGGTTTTGAACAGTGTTTTGGGCGCAGGGACCACCAGAACCGGCGGGCAGCGAACCGTTGATTTATGATTTGATCGAACGGTGAATAGGTATGCTACGGGCGCAGTAGAGATGAGCGAACGTCGTTCGATCTGCACAGATCAACGGCTCAAGATGCGCCCGATACATATTGGATTAGCGCCCGTCGGGCTAGCGCCTGGTCTAGCGCCCAGGTTACATGGGGGAGAAGACAGAGGGGCTAGGGCCGAAGGAGCTACGCTTTAAATATTTCAAATATGAATTTTCAGCCTTTTATGAGGTGTTTTGGAGGCGGGAAATGGCAACGATGGGCGTAAGAATGGTTTTCCAAGGCTGCAAGGGGGAATTCGAGAGCTTTAAGCCAGATTGCCTGTGAAATTTCTATAGGAAGCCGATTATGATCAACAACGGGTTTTATTTATACATTATTTTATTAATAGGGGATAATGTAGGCTCATAGGCTAATTCGAACTCCTAAAAGGGGTATAAATTGATGTTAGCTACATTCATTTGTATCATCACTTCACTTGGGATTTCTCTATCTTTAGAGAACTATGCATTTCTTCATGGAGGATTATTTTGGACGATGGATGAATTTTGATGTATGGGTTTGGGCCATTTTTTTATCTTGGAGCTTCGTTTTTGCAAATGTTATGTTGGTTGGATATACTCTCTAACATTGTAAGTAAATTTTAATGATATATTCTTCTTGCTGCACAATGTTCAACTTCGCTATAATTAGGGCTAGTTGTTGCATGATTGGAATGTGGAATGAAGTGTCTATTTAGCTCGTTTAATGTATGGGCCATTGTTAGATGAATGAAATATCCTAGAGATTTTTTTATCTCGATAATCTTGCACCATTTGTATGAAGTATAAATGCTTGAAGGTCAATTTTCTTCTTTTACCTTAACATTGGACGAAGTTGACTTTCCAAATTCTCAATCATTATCATCCTTGACTCCATATCCCGAAGGGAAACAAGCACTGGTCCCTCAAAAGGGTGGTCATTTTCCCCTTCTTTCTTACCTTTTTCCCCTTTTCCCCAGGTCTAGCCCTGATAGGTAACCTAGGGCATCAATTTCTCGGGAATTCACCCACAGGAAAACTTCGATCTCTTAGAGACTACTGCGCTGGTGGGTCCCCTCACTCTCCTCTGAATTTGAGGCAATTCCAGTGGTGGAATCCCCAGGATCGCTAAGCCCTATCTCTAGGACCAAGTTTTGCCGAACCTACTAGGATCAATTTGACTCATTGAAGTAAAAAAAAAAAATTGATCCTTTCCCCTCACCTTGTCCAGGATAGGAGCATCATTTGTTGCCATATTCCATCCCCGAACCTGGGTTGGGTCTGCTTGGTCCTGTGTGGTCCCGTTTTGTCAAAGATTAAATCATCAAGGACTATTTGAGAATCCAAGTTCTTATAGGATTTTAGGGATCAAGAAGTACCTTTACAAGTTGTAACCTTCTCCCTTATCCACACCCCCTCTCCCTTGGAAGGCAAGTCCCTTTCTTAAAGAGCAAGAAAGTTCCATTCTTCACCTCCCCCTTGGGAAAAGGTTTCTGGGATCACTACTATTCATCAACATATCTTTTATAAGTGGCTTCTCAAAAATATCGGGACTCCTCCCATCGGTGAAAGTCCGTAAATAGAGGGGAGTCTTAGCCGTGGTGAAAGTGGGCTAAGCCTTCATCATTGCCCTTAGTCTAGCAGTTTCCCTCTTAGGAACGTCTTTTAGGTCCCCCGCTGGTAATTTGAGTGGTAACAGGCCATACAAGTACTTTGCCATCCACAAACGCTACTCTATCTCCTTTATCTTCTAAACATGAAATACAGACTAGATTCTTTTTCAAACCTGGTACATATAGAATATTGTTGAGATGAACATTGTTACCAAATTCCAGCTCAATGGATTCCTTTCCAACTCCTTTGAATGTACAGTTGTCGTTGTCTCTGTGAAAATTCCTACACTAGAATCCTATTGCAGTAACTGGAAAATATTCACCTAGCTGTTAACTTTAACTTAACAATTTATTTGCAGTTAACTATGACAAACACTGAATACATCACACTGCAACCCTCAATTGAATAAATGCGGAAATGAAATGCAAAAACAAGATCTGAGCAAGAAAATAAATAACACAAAAGTGACACCGTTGTTTTTGGCCTAAGTCCCCAGAAAAACACAATGCAGGAAAACCAGTGCAACAGTTGAGGGTTTGATATATTACGCAATAATTTCTAAGCACAATTCTTCAGATGCCCAAACTGGCAATCCTATATAGAGATCTAACTGAACAAAAAGATGGTGAGATGATCTCACCCCATTAATGGAAGATCCGGCACTGATATGTACTAGAGATGAGCCTCTATGCAATACTGCATCACTCCTACGCAATTACTACGTCACTGCTACAGGGACTGCGTTGCACCTCCTCTGATCTCTCTGCTAGCTGGAAACTTCAGTCCTTTGGCCTCCTAGTCTCACACCCCGGTTCTGGCACTGGATCCTGACTGTTCCCCAGCAGAAATATGAATTCCCTCTGAAGCTCTGCATGACTGGCTCTATGTTGCCTCTCTGGACTGCTCTCTGCCCTTTGTGCCTTGTACTCTTTGGATCAGGAAAGATCTCCAACCAGAAAATTATCTATGTCCCTCTCTGCTAGAATCAACTCAATCGATCTTCTCCTTGAGCATTGATCACTAAAGAATTTCCATCTCTACACTCTGTCGGTGTAATTTCCAAATGCCCCATCAAGTCCTTCTTATAATATTCTCGTTGAGACTTCAAAGACCAAGATTAAATCGTTAATCAATGGCTAAGATTAACTTGACTTGATCTTCGTCCTTTTCTAGAAGATTCACACCCTGTTTTATTAATAACCTTTAATTATTTTAATTTCCTAAGTTTAAACTTAGTGTCCCATTAAAAATAAATAATTATTTTCATAAAACACAATCCAGGTGGAATTTCCCAAAACGCTTTTTGGGTTCTTTGGAATACATTTGGCCAAGCCTCCCTGCAAAAAATTAAGACTTAGATCACATTCGATGCTACCATAAATCAACACTCCCTCTTAGCAAGGAATGTGCTCTAGCAATACATCTTGCTGAAGTATCACTCTGCTTCTGTAATATCTCCCTCTGCGTTGTTGATGTCTAACATTGTTGCCCACCAACACTACTCTGTTGCATCTATGTTGTTGCTGACCCTATGTATTATTGTCAACTGCTACTGCATTGCAACTCCGCTGCTTGATGCAATAGAAAAACATCCAAATACTGAACTAAGTGTTCAGCATGATGCATCTGGTACTAAAGATCTGACTACTGTTAGTCTTTGCGTTGACCCTTTGAAGCTGTTGCATTGCTGCTGACTCTGCATTGTGCTTTCCTGCACTACTGCCAACTCTGCGCTGTGCTGCTCTGATTTTGACACTCACTAGCCACTGCACTGTCACTTCTGCACTCCTATGCACCAATTGATACTTGTCCATCCTGCTACTTCTGATTTGGGCTCCTGTAGCAAGGTATTGATCCAAGAGGTGGACTCCTCAAGGATCCTTCCCAACTGCAGTTCTTTCGAACTAAAACTCTAGATCACCTCAATTCTCCCCTAGAGCTATGTGGGCAATCATCGCAAATTCTTCCTCCTTGATCTTCGCAGTTGCAGCCTATGAATCATGCTTGTCATCTTTGTCCTTCTTCTTGAGAGGACACTGTGTAGCATAATGTCCCATCTCGCCACAACGAAAGAATTTAATCTTTGAGACGTCCTTCTTCCGTCTCCAGTCCTCCTACTGCCCCTTTGATGCAAGGGCTACATTTTCATCCACTTCCTTGGGCTTCATCCCACTGCTGCTGCTGCCATCAAGCTTGCACTTGAGTAAGTTTCTCCTCATCTCTTCCTGTTGAAGAGTTGCCCACATTCCTTTCCATTCTAGCAACTTCTCTTTGCCCAAGATACTCTGGACAAATACTTGCTATTCTTCAAAAACGGAATTCAAAGCCAATCTTACCATCTTCGTGGCCTGAGGTGTGGACCCTACAGCTGCTAGCTGATCTCGAACCTCCTGAAGCTTTGCAAGGAACGGGTCTATTCGTTCTCCCTTATGCATCCTAGTAGATCGCATCTTCTCCTCCAAGAACATCTTCCGCTGCTCGAAAGACCCCTGATATAGTGTGGTCAATGCATCCCACATCTCTTTTGCAGTCCCTTTGCTGGAAATATGTGAGACAATGTGATCCTTCACTCCGTCGAGGATCAACCGTTTGGATTTTGCCACGTTCTTCTTGAAGGCTCTCAATGGAGTTACATCTACTGGTTCAACTACTGCATTGTCGATGAAGGCCTTGAGCTCATGCTCATCCAGAAGGAAGGAGTTCCTTGCCTTCCAAATTACATAAATGGAGGCACCCTCCAACCAATCCTAATCACGCAACCCAGAGGTTGCAATCTCACCCAATCAAATGTCGAACTGTTGCCTCTAACTCTCTGTGCAACAGGATCTATGTACTCCCTGCTGGAGTCAGCCAAATAAATCATGATCTCGCTGCTTCTGCATGGGAATTTATAATTTCTTGGGAAAGAAATTCTCTGAGGTCAGAATTCCCTCAAAAGTGCTTTTTCTTCTTTATTCTGTCGCTTTCTGCACCAGTGACTGCTGCTACAATAAAATTGCGTCCCACTAGTTATTGATTTACGCTGAATCTGCTACATTGCTCCCTCTTCCGCTCACAAATCACAATCTAGATAGTGTTACCTCTATTTTGACTCACTCAGATAGAGACTTCCTCGCAAATCTTGTCCTCTTGGCCTAGATTGCACAATTCTTGGGGAAATCAATTTGCTGCATAAGTAGCTCCTTGATCTCCTTCTTTCTGCTCAACGCTAGATCCTTCTGGTCTACTCTATTGCTTCTCCTGCACTGCTATACAAGCTCTGATACCATGTGAAAATTCCTACACTTGAATCCTATTGCAGTAACTGGAAAATATTCACCTAACTGTTAACTTTAACTTAACAATTTATTTGCAGTTAACTACGGAAAACACCGAATACATCACATTGCAACCCTCACTTAAATAAACATCGGAAATGAAATGCAGAAACAAGATCTGAGCAAGAAAAGAAATAACACACAAGTAACACCGTTGTTTTTAGACTAAGTCCACGGAAAAACCGAATGCGGGAAAACCAATGCAGCAGTTGAGGGTTTAATATATTATGCAGTAATTTCTGAGTACAATTCTGCGAATGCCCAAACTGGAAATCCTATACAGAGATCTAATTGAACAACAAGCTAGTGATATGATCTCACTCTGTCACTAGAAGATCTCGCACTGATCTGTGTTGAAGATGAGCCTCTGCGTTTTCTCTGCACAGTACTGCGTCACTCCTACGCATTTACTGTGTCATTGCTGCTAGGACTGCGCTCCACCTCCTCTGATATCTCTGTTAGCTGGAAAATTCTGCCCTATGGCCTCCCCGTCTCACACCCCGGTTCCAGCACTAGATCCTGACTGTTCCCTAGCAGAAATACAGACTCCCTCTGAAGCTCTGCGTAGCCTCTGCGTGATTGGCTCTACGCTTCCTCTCTGGACTGCTCTCTACCTTGTACTCTCCAGATCAAGAAAGATCTCTAACTGGAAAATTATCTTTGCCCCTCTCTGCAAGAATCAACTCGATCGATCTTCTCCCTAAGCACTACTCACTAAATAATTCCGATCTCTAGACTATGTCGATGTCATTTCCAAATACCCCATCAAGTCCTTCTTATAATCTCCTCATTGAGACTTCAACGACTGAGATTAAATTGTTAATCAACGGCTAAGATTAACTTGACTTGATCTCAGTCCTTTTCTAGAAGATTCACACCCCATTTTATTAATACCCTTTAATTATTTTAATTTCCTAAAGTTTAAACTTAGGGTCCCATTAAAAATAATTAATTATTTTCATAAAACACAATCCAAGTGGAATTTCTAAAAATGCTTTATGGGTTCTTTGGAATACATGTTCCTAAGCCTCCCTGCAAAATTTGAGACTTAGAGCACATCTCATCCTACCAGAAATCAACAGTCTCCAATCTCCACCCTTTGAGATTGTCTTGTTTCCATCATGCTAGTGAGATTTCCATCATCCCCTATCATATGTCTTGAAGCACCCATTATCTACCAGCCACATATCATCATCATCTCCAATAGAACTTGTTAGAGCGTAAAAGTAAAAGAAATCTTTGTCACCTTTAGGCTTCTTTGGATCTTCATCCTCAATATCAACTACGGAAGCATGTTGCTTTCCCTTTCACTTCTTGTTATTAGCCCTCTCAGGACAATCCCTTTAATAATGTCCAAATTTCTGACAATCATGACATTGAATTTTTTGACATATCCTTCTTCCTTTGGGGAGGAGGTGATCTTCCTCTTGACTTCTTGTTTTGAAAGCCAAACTTCTTATTTCCTTTATACTTGAAGTGAGCTGCAAATGCTTGAGAAGCTTCTTCCTCTCTATGTCTTGATATAAGCCTTGATTCTTCTTGAGCGCAAGAGGTCCATAATTCTTCAAACGAGGGAGCTTCCTTCCTACTACTTATACCTTCTGCAAATGCATCCCATGACCTAGTAGACCATTGAGTGTTGTAGTCACAAGTTCCTTCTCAGAGACAGTTTCATCAATTTCTTGTATTTGGTCTCTCAATTGAGAGATTCTTACAAAGCATGAGTTTATTGTGTCAATATTTGTCTTCCTTATATCACGGAGCTCATTCTTCAAGCTCATGGCTTGACCAACGTTCTTGACAGTAAATAGATTAGTTAGGGCATCATACATCTTCTTTGATGTATCAAGCTTTAAGATATATGGGATTAGATGATCTCTAATGGAATACACAATGAGACTCATGGCAGTGATGTCGTGTTCTTTGAACTTCTCCTTTCCTGCATTATTTGTTGGTTCAACAACCTTACTTGTCATAATATCCAATACATTATTCTTTGCCCGAATAAGATCAACTCTAGTCTTCCAAGTTCCGAAATTAGAGCCCCCTTCCAACTTGTTCTCTAATTTCATAGAAGAAGCCATGGATGTAGAGGAACAAGGACTTTAACAATAGTGATCTCAAGTTAGGGTTTCATCTAGAGTGATCTAAGTGTTCCTTCCTTCACTAAAGCTTTGATACCATGTTGATTTTCTTAGTGCAATAGAAGCTAACACAAAATTTCTGAAAATTGATAATTAATTCTGATAATGTTGATCTTCTTTTAATTATTCCAATACATCATTAAGTAATTATACTTCAAAAATTCAACCATTCAAGAACAGTAGAACAATAGAGATCACAATGCACAAAGAGAACACAAGATTTACCCTGGGAAAACCCATTAAGGGAAAAACCCAACAACCCTTTGAATAGAGATTTTTTTTTGTTCAACAACAGACACACCTAAACCTTCTAGTCATCAATTAGGTCACACTTGGTCAAACCCTCCAAGAGAAGCCATTCAATTTGATCCAACACTTCGCTCTGTTGATATGCCCCAAAATTTCGACCCTCCTACAATTACTAGAATCCCATAATTTTGCGCCCCTACAATTGCCCAGAAATTTCAGCCCCTACAATAGAAACTACCTAGAAATGTGTGAACTGCAGAGAGAGAGAGAGTCCATCCACACGTGCGAGCTTGAGAGAGAGAGAGATGCAATTTTTCATTCTTTTTGTCTTCCTTGTCCTTCTTGATCTTTGTTAGGATGCCCAAAAACCGTCTTCTTGAGAGAGTATGAATTGGTGCCTTAAGGAGAAGATCGAGCCTTTATATAGTGAATTAGCTGGGTCGAATGGGAGTGACTCTGCCTGGGCTGCATTGACTTGGAGGGAGGACGACTTGACAAATTTGGAGCCAAAAATTTCAATTTTAAAAATCCAAATTTTCTTCTTTCGAAAGTCCAAATGGGACTTGACTCAAAATATAGTTTTTCTTTTGACTCTAGCATTTAAAATATTCTTTACAACAATCAATATAAATACATCAAGGGCCAAATATACATTATGAAGACCGACCATAATCAAAAAATTCAACACTGGTCCCATGAACTCCATCTCCATCACCCTATAATCATTAGTGTAGTGTTTTATGGAGTAGAGCCACTGATCTACCAATACCACATTAGTGTCGAGAACATTTACCACAAAGAAATCATCCGTAACTATGTAGTTTCCCATCGTCAAGCTCAACTTCGGAATCATCCTAGTGTACCGATGCGATTGTTCCCTGGTATCGCTTTTCAAAATCTCTCAAACTCCTCAGTGGCTAATCCCCTCTGGGACACAAGGTTGGCATCAATAAAATTGTGGGTAGCCCCACCAACAATCAACACTGTTACTCTCTGACCCTGTATAGTGCCCCTCACTCTAAGCATGTGAAACCTGGGAACACATGTAAGTGAAGCAATAACACCACCTTTAGCCCTAGCATGAGGACGCTCGTCCTTCATCTCTTGTATTTCCTCCTCTTGTGGTCGCTCCTGCTCATCCTCCTCCTCACTATCTAAGAATACCTCAATGTAGTGAGCCTTACCCTTACCTCCACACCTATGCCTTGGTGTCGATGGCTGCTAACAAGTGAAGCATAGCTTCCTCCTGAGATCTTTCCTAGTCTCCTCGTACAACTAACTGTGCCCTGACCATTCCTTCTAAGGAGGTATAATGTCCTTAGCCTTTAGCAGAAACGTTGGTTTAGAAGGGAATTTGGTCTTCGGAACTGCATCCTGCATGTCTCGTGCCTTGCTAACTATATCCTGTAAGGTAGTGGGTTGGTAGGCCCTTACCCACCCACGAAGAGGCTCAATAAACCCTCAATAAATAGCATGACTATTCAAGTGGTTGATATGTTTGTTAGCAACACCGATAGCCTCTAAAAATCTGATATATATGTCTCCAAACTACGCTGTGTCTGACCTATGTCAATTCTCTGAAGTAGATCTTTGGGTCCTTTTTATCAAAACTCTCAATGAGTCTCTATGTGAACTCTATATATGATGTGATGCTCGCATGTCCCATTGTGATCAACCCATGGTACCACAATTCCTGGACATCTCCATCTAGGGGAAATGTGTCAAATTTGATAGCATCCACCTCCTTCATTGGGTTAAGCTAAAGATAAGTGTTCAGTTTTTGCACCCATGTCCTTGTGGAGCATTTAGAAGACCCACCAAAATTAGGGAGTGTCAACTTCCCCACAACTCGTCGTAGATCATGATTATGGTTGTTGTTGTGAAAATTTCTAAATCTACTAAACAGAAACCCTACTGCAGTAAATCTGATTTAATTCTCCTACTTGTTTGATTTACTTAACAAGTTATTTTTCTAAATTATTCAGTAAAACATCAAAGTAAATACACTACAGCCTACAAAACTATACAGATCAAAAACTGAAGAATAAATACATTCATACAAAGGACACACAAGATTTTTCGGACAAATGTCCCTGGAAAAAACCCACTGTGAGAAAACCGGTGTAGCAATTCTAAGGGTTTTTATTATTAAGAAACAGTTCTGAGTACATCTAGGGTGCCATAATCCGGCTCACCCAACAGAGATAACCTCGGCAATCAGAGATAAACGTGAGTCTTAACTCACTCTACAAGTCCTGGCTGATCCGAATTAGTCACTGGTGAAACTCCAGCTAGCTCTGCGCAGTCTCTACGTTGCCACTGCGTAAGCCTGCGTAGGCTTGGATGAAGGACTACGTCACCTTCCTCTGCACTGATCAGCTTCTCCTGGAATCGAGTTTCAACCTGTTGGCTTAGAAACCCCGATCTCCAGCTAATTTTGGACTGTCCCTCGGAGGCTCCGCATGGGCATGTGTCACCCTCTCTGGGGTCTGCATCACACTCTTTGGTGGTTGCGCTGCCTCCTCTGCGTCTTTGTTTCCCTTGCTCTGCTTTGTACTCTTGGTCCTCCGACCAATCACTGCATCTTCCTCTCAGTACTTCTCTGAATCACTCAGATTTGATCTTCATCTGAGCACTACTCCGTCAGAAGAATTCAATCTCTTAGACTCAGTGTGTGTCCTCCAACTGACCCCAAGCCTTCCTTTAATACTTTTCTTGTTGAACAATCAACGATCGTGATCTAATCTTTAATCGACGACCAAGATTAGAAAAGACTTTATCCACATCACTTAGAACATTCTCACCCACATGTTTTAATTAATTCACTTAAATTATTTAATTTCCCTAAGTTATATTTAGGGTCTCCATTAAAATAATTAATTATTTGAATAACTCACACCGGGTGGAATTTCTCCAAACGATTTCTGGGTCTTGGAGATCTTATGTGTTCTAGCCCTTCCCAAAGTTTCGGAGCTAGATAACATCCGATGCTACCCAAAATCTCAACAGTCCCTCTTAGCGAGGAATGTGCTCTAGCAACACTTCAACCCAGAAGCGTTACTCTAATCCATGGCATCAGTCCCCTGCATTGTTGATGCTCAGCCTACTGCCCCTCATCCACTGCGTTGTCGCCTTCTGTACCGTTGCCAATGACTCTGCCATAGTCACTACCTCATTTGTACTGCAGCTCCCTCTCAAATGTTGCATCATGCTGCCCATAGCACTGCCACTGCTAATTTTTGCACTGCAACTCAATTGCTGAGAAGTAAGCAACTAAAGGACATCACCCAAAATCTTGATAGACAAGTCAGCATGGCTACGTCTCGATACTGAAACGTCCTCTGTTGCTGAAATGTGCTAACCCTCTGAAGCTCTGCGATGTCCGCTGCTTTGCACTGCATAAGCACTGACTCTGCGTTGTTGAAATCCCATTAGGCTCTGTGTTGTTGCTGCATATCCACTGCGTTTCTCGAGTCTTCAGCGTCCTCACTACCACCGTGCCTCCATAATCCTCTGCACCAATTGACTCCAGTCATCTTGCTACTGTCTTTAAGGGCTCCCATAGCTTGTATGTGATCCAAGAGTTTGGGCACCTCAAGGACCCTACCCTTCACCATCTGTAGTTCAGTCTACAGATCTATATCGCCCCACCTCTTCTCTCGAGGTACATGAGAAATCATGGCGTACTCATCCTCATTTGTCACGAAGAGTTTGAGATCATTCAGAACTGTTTAGATTCTGGCCTTCCAGATGACAAAGTTGGATGCTCCATCTAACCTATCATGATCCCTCGGTCCTTGTGTAGCCATCTCTGCTCAACAACAAAAAAAATGTCGAAACGGATACTCTTATCCCTTCTTCTGCTGCTCCTCTCAGCAAGAGACTCAGATCTAAGTTTCTTGGCAGTAAAAACCCTCTAGAGAATACACTCCCTCTGACCAGTGATTTCCTTCCTGGAAATCCTCCACCAATTCTGTCGAATCAGCCCTCTCCAATCACTCCGCTAATCGGATCTCAGAATTTTTGGCTAGAAAGTCTGTTGAGGGACTGCTTCCCCTACTTTGTCACACCCTACTAGACATTGTTATGCACAAACAAACAAAAATGCCCCACCAGCCGCTACTGAAGAAAAATGATCTGCACTTCCAGCCACAAAATCTAGAAAAATGGAGGCTCAAAACCCCTACTCTAGCCAGCAAACACTGCACTGCCACTGTTACAGCTACAACGTCACCTCTCCTGACTGGCGCAGGCTCCGCGTGAGCCCCACAGGTGACTGCGTCACCCTTCCTTGCCTCTCTTCCCGATCAACGTTGTCTCTCGGGACAGCTGCCTTCCGACAACAAAATTTCTTCGGTCTTTGCTGATGGCTTCAACTCCCCCTGATATACAATAGCTCTGATACCATGTGAAAATTTCTGAATCTACTAAACAAAAACCCCAATGCAGTAGATCTGATTTACTTCCCCTACTTGTTTGATTTTCTTAACAAGTTATTTTTCTGAATTATTCAGTAAAACATCAAAGTAAATACATTGTAGCCTACACAAATATACAGATCATAAACTAAATAATAAGCACATTCAAACAAAGGACACACAAGACTTTTCGGACAAATGTCCCCAGAAAAACCCAGATGCGGGAAAACCAGTGCAACAGTTTTGAGGTTTTTTATTATTAAGCATCAATTCCGAGTACATCTAGGGTGCCATAATCCGGCTCACCCAACAGAGAAAACCTCGGAAATTAGAGATAAACATGAGTCTTAACTCACTCTGCAATCCCTGGTTGATCCGGATCAGTCACTGGTGAAACCCCAGCTAGCTCTGCACAGCCTCCACGCTGCCACTGCGTAAGCCTGCGAAGGCCTGGCTGACAGATTGCATCACCCTTCCTCTACGCTGATCAGATTCTCCTGGAATCGAGTTTCAGCCCTGCCGACTTAGAAACCCCGATCTCCAGCTAATTTCAGACTATCCCTTAGAGGCTCTACGTGGGCCTACCTCACCCTCTCTAGGGTCTGCGTCACCCTCTCTGGGGTCTGCGTCACACTCTCTAGTGGTTGTGATGCCTCCTTTGCATCTCTACTGCCCTTGCTCTACTTTGAACTCTTGGTCCTCCAACCAATCACTGCATCTACCCCTCACTGCTTCTCTGAATCACTCAGATCTAATCTTTGTCCAAGCATTGCTCCATCAGAAGAATTTGATCTCTTAGACTCTGTGTGTCCTCCAAGTTCCCACTGACCCCAAGCCTTCCTTTAATACTTTTCTCATTAAACAATCAACGATCGTAATCTAATCTCTAATCAATGGCTAAGATTAGAAAAGACTTGATCCATGTCACTTAGAACATTCTCACCCACATGTTTTAATTAATTCACTTTAATTATTTAATTTCCCTAAGTTAGACTTAGGGTCTCCATTAAAATAATTAATTATTTGAATAACTTTCACACCGGGTGGAATTTCTCCAAACGATTTCTGGGTCTTGGAGATCTTATGAGTTATAGCCCCTCCACAAAGTTTGGGAGCTAGAGCACATCCGATGCTACCCAAAATCTCAACAGTTATTTTTGTAAAACCCCACCAGTTTGTGCCTATCTCTCAAGTGAAAGAAATTTGCAAAAGAGAAGGATGTCTGAGCGTTGCACCCCAATGCATGGTACGCCTCCAAATTTGTTTCAAATGACTCCACCTCCATTGTAGCCATGTCCAGTGCCTCCGATGCTTCATCCAGAAATTATGGTATGGTGGGTCTAGCAAGTTTACCATACAAATGGGGATGGCTCTGCATATTAGTGCAAGCATGAACAAGACTCCCTTAACCTGAGTGAGATCCCCTTTCTCCACCATTGTCTTGATGGTTCTGATTCCCTAATGTGGCAATAGTCAATTTACCCATCATATCAATCATCATCTTCTGCAACCCCAATATTTCGTTCACGGTGGTTGAGTTGTTTGGTTCCATATTTTCTCCATCTCCCATGGGTCCTCCACCTCTGTCACCTTCAGTTTCTCCTTCTGAATATGGCTCTATAATCTTCCTTCTTGGCATTACTCTACTTCAGTCCCAAAGTTGGCCAAGAGCATGCTCTAATACCACTACAATTTACTTCTACTAAATAATGCTATTATAACCCAACAAATTTTAAGATTCTCTTTGATGCCTTCTGGCAAATATTTAGTTAACAAACATTGCTTCAAACACTTTGTGAACAAAGTAATAAACGCTTATAACAGAAATATATGAAAGGAATATCAGAGATTTTATTAATCTGATTGGAGGGTTTACAATGCAAAAATTAACTTGTGAACCTGGATACAACTTTGGAAATTTAATATATCAGCTCGGCCTACAAGATGAGGATGATCTCAGCCCAATAAGATTAATCTGGTCCATAAACAACACAATCTGACCACAGAGAATAACATGGCCCAACAAAGATGAATTCTATCTTGACAATTCGGCCTCCAAGAAATTTGGCCCAGCACAACAATTCGGCCTCCAAATATGAAGAAGATTTGGCCCTCCTGAGTAATTCGGCCAACTGAAGATAAGCTCATCCTCCAAGTAAACTCATCCCCTTCAGGAAATGATCTCGAGCTCTGATGAATGCAGCCCTCCAAAAGTCTAACTCGTCCTCCAAGTGAACCCAGCCCCTGTAGAAGATGAACTTGGCCTCCAATGAATTTGGCCCTCAAGAAGACAACTCGACATACAGTGGATGTACTCGGCCTGTAGATGATAAACTCAGCTGCTAGTAATTGGTCTCCAAGATTAATGACTCCGCCTCCAAGAGTAAACTCAGCCTCTGGAAATTGGCCCCCTCAAAAGAATAATTCATCCTCCACGAGAAGCACTTAGCCTCTACACAGAAATTCGGTCTCTAAAGGATTCGTCCTTCATAGAGATGAATTCGGCCTCCTCAAAGATGTATTTGACCCTCCAATAATGAATTTGGCCTCCTTTTGGACAAGGAATTCGACCTCAACAATCTCCTGCGATATAAACTCTGCCTCCAAATGATGAACTCGATCTGCAGCAACAAACCCCAAACCTGCAAATCACTGGGTACAAATGGAAGACCTGATGTGATCTCCCCTCAGAGCCAACTAGGGTGGCACTCTAGGTCCACCGAAATCAGCTGAAGAGCCAACTAGGGTGGCACTCTAAGTCCATCAAAATTAGCTGAACGATTTCACTTGAAACCCTCAAACTAGACCCACTTGAGCCCCAAACAATTCTCCAAGATAATAAAAAATCAGAATGGCTGAGAAATGAACTCCTTTCCCTTTTTAAATATTTGCTAGGCCGGGCCTTCTCCAATCTTCTATAAAACCCCCTTTTATTAATTTTTATTGATCAAGTCACTTATTTTCTCAAAGTGACTTTTGCCCCTTTTTATTCAACAATATTTTTCCCCTCCTTTTTGTTTAATAATAATATCATAAAGTAAAGCTGGGCAATATTCCTTCGTCTCCTTAGCAACTTCCCTTTTTGCTAGCCTAAAGGAGACAATTAAGCTAGTAGGAAGGGTATCTCCATGCTCAAGTAATTGGGGGCATTACACATTGGGTTCTACAGGTAGTATTTACTGTTAATAAATAGCAAAGCTTCATGCACATGTAGCAGAAATGTTCACTATTAAAGAAGTTTCCTACACATCCAGTTTCCAAAGTCATGTATTGTAAGTCAAAATCATTACATATTAAGCAATACCCCAAGTCTATAGTCACGCATTTTCACTGTTCCTAATTTTAATGGGAACAATAATGCTATTAGTATCAATTACATACAGAAATTTGGTATAAAGTAAATACTAAATAGCCTCCAGTCAATTTTATGAATCAATGGCCATGACCTCAAAAAAAAATTACCTTTATCCCAACTATTGCCAAAAGGGTAAGATGCTCTTCAGGAATTTCCCATGAATGGCGTTGCTCTTCATCAGGAACACTATCAAGATCATATTCCCTGTAAGCAAAAGCAATACATCGCAATGCAGCTGCAGCCATCTCCTCTATGTTTTTCCTAAACATATCTGCCTGCAATTAAGGATGCAAACTTCCATAAACTCATGTTGACTAGGAAATTAATCAAAATTAAAAAATCATATTGGTATGGTATTTTTCACTGCTGAAATTCACACTTAAGAGAAACAAAACCTCATGAGGACTTATTTCTTGAATAAGGCCACCACTGTTAATCCATGTATTGCAGCGATCTAGTATTATCTCTGCAGCTCCTTTCCAATGAATATACACTTCTGTTTCAGACTGCAATTATGCACTAACATTTAATAAAAATTTAAAATTCCAATAATAAATAGTTAGAGATAGTAACTATTTGAATAAAGAAAGATGATATTATATTGCATAGAGAACAAAGTCTGTAGATGCATGAATACACCTGTTACCTTTTTCAGTGCAACACCTCCACGTTTCTTTTCCGAGTTGAATGTAAAAACATGTAAGATGGAGGATTTGGATCTTTCGTGATCAAAATTCATTCCAAGCTAAGAGAACATCACAATGACACAATTGAATTGTTGGCTGATATGTAATTGAACAGAGCAAAAAAAATAGTAATTGAGTAATCATCAATGCTTTTGACATAGCGAAGACATAAATGCACATTATACCTTTAATGCCCATGAAAGAATAGCCTTCTCTGTAGGGGATCCTGTCACTTCCATCTCTCCACCACCCTACGACAGATTGAAATCTTAGTCAGAAATATCATACATGAAGCTCGCTAAGACATCAATGGAGGATTCCACATATGATATTCCTCAGCAGATACTACCGTGAATTGTATTATAAATTCGTAATTATTAACCACAAAGAATGAAAAAATGTAATCACAATTTTATTTTATTTTAATATCATGCCAAGAAATGCAACCATGTTATTTTGATCAAAAATACTATGTTTAAATCGAGCAGCATGCACATCTTCGTTTATCTGTTTTTACACATCCACCAACAGCTTTTAGACAAAATTTGTAGTGTATATAGAAATGTTGCAAATATTGTTTTGGGGAATATATTTCCAAGGGTCTGGAAAGAGACTTGTCAAATGGAAAATATCTATGTTACACCAAGTTTCTGGGATGGGGGAGCACACGAGCGGGAAGACGCACAAATGGGACATGTGGGAGCACCCCAAATTTTAGGAAAATTCAGGGAGGACAGGGGGACATCAGAGTCCCTAGCATAGAGGTCCCTTCCTCTAAAATTATAAAATATGAAAATAATAATGACAAAATCCCGAGAATAATAATTCATCCCATGCAAATCATCTTTGTGCATTATAGTGGAAATGCTACAATCCTGCCAGTCCTGAAATCCTGAAATGTTGTTTGCTGAATTCTGAATGGGATATAAAATTCTACTCTCTGTATGAAGTATGATGAGGTTGGAACCACTCTCAAACATCCTGAAACAATTAATGGTAATCTTAAAAATTTAAGTAAAAGGAATTTAATATTGTTATTAATTACCAAGGTCTTAGACTCCTCAAAGCTCTATCCATTATTTTCTATCTTCATGGTGTTGGAAAATGTAACTAGTTTCGGTCTTCATAATTGTCATTGTACTCAAATCATTATGTATATTTTATGTTACGAGAAAAAAAGAAAGAAAAATATTATTTTAAGAATGGGTTTCATGCTCCATTTTGATGGTCATCTAGGTAAACAATGTTCTTCATGCTTCTAGAGTTTTTCATGTCAAAAGAATATTTTTCTTGAGTCAAGAAAGTCATTAACAATTGTATAAGACCCTATTGGGCAAGTTGTAACATGTAAAAGATTTTGAGTCTAGAAAGTTCTACAAGCTTCCTAGCACAAGTCGGCCCTGCCAGCAAGAAGTCGTCCTAAAGGAAGGTATTTGAACCCCTCAAATGTGTATAAATAGAAGTAGCATCAACCTCATTTAGCACCAATTCGATCTCTCTCAAGAAGAAGTTCAATCTGAAGCTAGGGACAAGGAAAAAGCAAGAGCGAAGGTCTAGGAAGCAAGGAGAAACCAATAAGAATAAAGAAAGTTTGTTTTTTTGGGCTATTTCTCTCACATGTCCGAAGAAGCTAGGGTTTCTGCAGCAACTACAGGACAAAAATTGCAAGTCGAAGTTGCAGGTTGAAGCTAAGGGTCAAAGTTAAAACTAGAAGTTCGTTGAAGCAGAATTGACTCTTCTTGACATGGTTGACTTTTGACCTAATTGGAAGGGCTTCTTGGAGGATTGACTTGGTGCCTAGAGGAAGACTTGGTCTACGGTTTTGGGTCTTGGTGTTCTCATTTGAAGTAGATTATATAAGAAGAGAAGAAATTTTTGGGTTTTCCCCTTGGAGGGGTTTTGCTCTGGCTTGGAGTCTAATTTTTGTGTCCATTGTCTTTACTGTTTTTGCACTTCATAATTGTGAAAATTTCATCTATCACAACAACTAGAAATTATTTTCCTAATTGATAATTTTATTTAACAAATTATTTGCAGTTTGTTACGGCAAATATCAAATAATTCATACTGTGATTTTCACAAATAAAATGTAGAAGAAAATAGCGCTGGAAACTGAGAAAATACTAGCGCACACACTTTAAAATATGGCACCATTATTTTTGGACAAATGTCCCTGGAAAAACCCAAATTGGGAAAATTGGTGCTACATTGAGGGTTTTTATTATTATGCAATAGTGAAATTCTGAGTACAATCTATGGATGCCCAATTGGCAATCCAAACAGCACGAAAATCTTGGCAAAATTATTTTAAGGGAATTACCCTTCTTCCACAAGTAATCCCAGAACAACTTCATTCAGAAAAGTCAGCCTCCTGGACACTCTGCATCAACCTCTGCATTGCTCTCGCAAACACTATGATGTCAAGCCTTCAACATGCCTCTGATGAAGTCATTATGCATGTCTCTACTGAGGAAATCGCCTCTTCGGCACTCTGGACCCTCTACCCGGCCTCTAGAACTAAGAACGAATTTCTCTCTAGCAAAAACAAACTGCCTTTCTGAAGCAATGACGCAGTCCTCTACATTGCCTCACTGGGAATAACTCATCCCTCTTGTTGTTGCCTCTCTAGATCTGGAAAACTTCCTCCGGGTCACTATCTTTGCCCTCCACTATCTTTGCTGCCTCACTGAAGCTCGAACTCTCCAGCAACTGACTGCTGCTACTCTGGAAAATCGAATTCTCCAAATGACTTTAGTGTTTTCTCCATCACCACATTGATCCATTCTTATATCTTCCTGTTGGAACTCCAACGACCAAGATTAAATCTTAATCGATGGCTCAAATCATTTCTGGATCGATCCGTGTGAGTTTCTAGAGAATTCTCACCTTGAATTAATTAATTCTAATTAATTAACCAGTTTTCCTGAGTTTAGACTTAGGAAACATTAACAAAAATTGGTTAATAATCTAATTAAGTCATCTCTAGGTGGAATTTCCATAAAAGATTTATAGGTTTTGGAGATCTCTTGTATTCTAGCCTCTCCACCGTTTTTCGTAGCTAGAACACATTTATGCTACAAAAAACTAACACTCCCTCTTAGCGAGGAATGTGTTCTAGTGCTGCACACCCTGCCACAACACCCTATCTTTGTATCACCTCCTGTCACGCTGTTGATGTTTGGCTACTGTGAGTGCCCACCAACCATTGTGAAACTCTGATGTTGCACCTGTGTTGTTGCTGACCCTACAATACTACTACCAACACTGCATCTTCACTGCAACTTTGTTGCTACTGCAACATCCAAAAATACTTAATCAACTGTGTTCAGTATGATGCATCTATCTCCCGAGTCCTAACAGCTGCTAGCCTTTACATTGTTGTTGACTCTGCACTATTGCCAACTCTACACTGCGTTCCCTAGTATCTGACTGCTACTAGTCTCTACAACTGTCACTCTAGCACTAACTGCATCAACTACCATTGATTCATCCTGCTATTGAATACTGTGGGCCCCCCGTATCCAGGTAATGATCCATGAGGTGGACCCCTCAAGGATCATGCCCAATCTCTAGCTCTATGGGGCTACAACTCCAAGTCACCTCACCTCACTCCTAGAGTTATGTGGGAAATCATCGCGAAGTCTTCCTCCAACCTGGAGGACAACTTATCTATCTCAGCATGTGTTGTTGCATGGTCCTACTTCTCCTTCTTATCGTTCTTCCTCAGAGGACACTGAGTATTGTAGTGGCCAAACTCACCACACCTGAAGCACTTGACCTTAGATAGGTCTTGTTGACCACACTTTGTCAACGACCCCATAGCAGTACACCCCCATTTTTTCAAATGGGATTCTTCATGTTCGACGTATTTGCGCCATTCAAATTCCATCATCAGTCAACAGTCGACAGTTTTTATAATGATGTAAACCCATTCTGCATGTGATGATGTAAATGATCTAAGTAAGACTGTCCATGTATGTAACAACCTAGGTAAGCCTAGTATGTTGTTGATGATCTCTATCCTAGGAGGTTTTTTGTCTCACTGATTCACGAAAGTGATCGGCAGAGTTTTTCCCTCCAGCCTCACCCCAAAGCTAGGGTGGATTTTATCATCAGCATACTAAGTGAGTCCTAGTGTTCTATTGAGTCCTTGTAAAAGTAGTTTCAACTACTTGGTCTACTAGATCATGTTTTGAGTCGCAGAATTGGGTATTTATTTGAGGGTCTATACGAATGGGTATTCCCCCTTCATGTATGTAAATGTATTATCTCATGTAAAAGAGGGTTGGAAAATTAATTATAATCCCCTCTTAGTCAATTAATTAAATTTTCTGGTCAATTAATTAATAAAATCCTAAACCAGAAATTTAATTAATTTAGGGTCCTAAATTATGATTAAATCTTTAAAGGCAAAATTTGTGGGTCCTTGGAAAATGATTTTGAAAGCCCCAGGCCAAGGGAATATTGAGAATTTTAAGAAATATTGGACCCTTGGGCCTTGGTGGTGAAGTCAAGGTCAAAATTTTGGGGTAATTAACTCAAAAATAATATTTTTGAGTTAATTAAAATTGAATTAAATGATAAATTCGTTTTTCCCCAAAATTTTAATTTCAACGCTCCGGATTAAAAGATAATTAAATCTTTTGGACAGTTGAGATTATTTTGACGAGGATCATCCAAACTAGCCGTTAGAGATCTTGTCCTATAAATTTAGAGGTCTTTCTCATTCTTGAATCATCCGATCTCAGGATCGTGCACTTGTTCTTAGAAGCTCTTGTAAATTTTTGAGGAATAAAGCATAAAGACTTTGGGGTTACAAATCTGGATGTTCCTTCTCAGATCTATGTGGTGAATTGTCTCTAAACTCTGCTACTTTGTTTCTTGTATTTTATGGTTGATGGCTTTCATGGATTAATCTGCATACAGGTATCTTGTGCAGTTTTCTGGGTTTATAAAATAACATTCTGATTTTTCTACAAAGGTCTCATGTTGTTTTCTTAAATCTCTATCGATCTAAGATTCAGATCTAAGTGTGCAGGGAAATTTTTTTTTAAGATTGGGCGTCTAGGGAAGTCTTCGGTTGGACCAGCCGACTCTCAATAAACATAAATCTAATAAGCTCTTTATTTGTTAAATTCCAGGTCTATCTTACGATATTTGTGATTTTGCAGGGTTTCGAAGGCTTGTGCCTCTCACTAAAATTTTAAATCTCTGGAAATTGTGCTAAAACGGATTTAAATCTAACCATGAGGGTTTTAAATTTGTAAAATAGTTGTAAATTTATAAATGTTTTAGGACTGTGAGGGTTTAATCATTTCTTGGTGTGTATCTTCAGATCAGGCTGGTTTATTGCAGATTCAAGGTTCAAATCAAAATTTTTTTTAAGATCTGAAGCAGATCTAGCCTCCAAAGGCCAGATCTGGCCTCAAGCTACTATTGTGGGCAGGATTTGGCATCATTTGATTTTGAGGAGAATAATAAATCTGAGCTTAAATGAAGAAATTTTAAGATTGGCTGGGTGAATTTTCGTATTACTGAGTTATCTTAATTATGATCTTCACTGCCCCTGTCTGGAGCCTTTTTCCCTATGCCGTCTAGTCTTCTGCCATCGAGCTAGCATCTGCATATCCATCCTCTGCCTGCCATCACTCTTCTCTGTTTGTCAACTTTCTGCACGTAGCCATCAATCCGTCCTCATTTTTCCTTGACCCGCGTCTCTCTGCACAATGCTCCGCCATCAAGCTCTTCACGCGTCCAAGCTCCGACCTGCAAAACTCAAACCAGCGATAAACGCATTCGAAAAACCCTCGTTTTCCACTTCTTTCACGCTGTCTTCCGTGGTGCCTCTACTCCGCCGTCCATGCCCTGTGCCAACCTGCAATCTGCAAACAACAATTGGAAAATGATAAGCATAAACGCATACACAGTATCGAACTCATAAAACCCGCATTTAATTTTTGTGGATTCGACTTGTTTTAGATTAGTCGTAGGTTAAGTTGGTTTTAAATTTTCATTTGAACTTTTTTTTTTGTTGGAGCGTTAGTTTAATGATAGCGTAGATTTAAATTTTAATGGTCTTATTCCATTTAGCGTGGTTTCTGTTTTAATTGTAGTTTAATTTTAAATTAGTTTCTTTTTTTTATTTTTAGATTCTAACTTAGTCGATTTTTTAGTTTAGTTCCTTAGGATTTCAAACTTTAATTTAGTTTTAGTTTAATTTGTTTTTATTTAATTTAGTCTAATTTTAGTTTTAGACTTAGATTTTAATTTTAGATCTAACAAGTTTTTTTTTAAGGTGTAGCAGATTTGGATTTTTGAATTCAATAAAATAATAAAAAATATAAAATTTTAAAATCTGAAAAAAAATTTAGAAAATAAAGCAAAAATTTTCGAATTTCTATGGTCAAGCGAGCCTTAAAATTTTTTTATCTAAGTTTGTGTGGATCATTTTGATTTTCGAGCTGCGTTATAATTGGAATATTTTTATTTTCGGAAATCTTTCAAGTATCTGGCATTCTCATTCATGGTTGTGGCATTCTCAAGAAAATATCATTGTGATCAATCGTGGTTTAATAAGCAGCAGTTAAGCGTTACTTACTTGTTTATAATTGCATAACGGGATTCTGTTTGACTCCATAAGGCACTGGTCTTAAACGTAATATCTAATTTAGATCTTTGGAATCTCGTTCATTTCTATCAAGTATTTGATGTTTTAGCTGTCTCCTGGATCTATCATCCTCATTTATAATAGGGTCTACCTCCCTTAGCTTGCAAGGAGACAGCTTAAATAGAGAGATTGGGGATAAAGGTGACAGCCCCCAATCTGAGCCGTTGTCGCGGTGCCTGGACAATCTGTGCGACAACATTTTTTGGCACCGTTGCCAGGGATAGAGTTTTTCTGTCCTTGGTCTTGACAACATTTTATAATCTTCAGATCTTCTTTCGCCATTCATTAGCCTGTCGCAAGCGATCACATTTTCTGACGACTTTTCATCTCTGCATATTTTTCATCGTCTCATCTTTCGTCATATCACTAATCATTTCATCATCGCATCTTTAGCACCTGGACATTTTGGTTGGCTTTTTGTTTGGGTGGCGACTCCACTTATTCATCTTTTACTCCCAGACAAGAATCCCCCCTTGTATCCATCTGCTATCGCTCGATTATTTCTTCTGTTTTAGAATTAGTTTCATGTTCAAGTGGCGACTCCAATTCTTTCATTTCTTACAAGAGTTCCTGCTAGGAAGCTCACTTCTTGAGGACCTTTTGACTATTCTTGAACACAGATCTATTTCTTAAATTTTAAGCTGGTCATCATGGATGACACCTTTCATGACATGCCAGAAGAGGCCACTTCAAAATTGCCTTTTTTCTCAGGTGGTGATCCAGGCATTGCTCTATTACATCTAAGGACGGTCAACCTTTTTATACATAAATATTGTCGTCCTTCACAATATAATCATGAAGATGTCAAGATACGTGTCTTTGGCTATTCTTTAAAAGGTGATGCTATCGATTGGTTTCGAAATTGTCCTGAAGAATATTGTTTACAAGATATCACCAATGCTTTTACAGATAAATATATAAAACAAAATGACTCGCCTTATGTTTCCAGTATTGTGCAAAATAATAAAATTGATCTTGTAGAAGATTCAGCTATCAGCAAGAGTTTTCCAAACAATTCTCAGGACGAATCCACTTGTGCCACGACATCACAAACCCACGATAGTGGTGAAACAGAAACAAGTTGTCAAATCAGTCTCGACAACGATAAGCATCTTGTTAGCGAATTGATTCAGATGGTTAAGGGTATACAGCTAAATCAAGCTCAAGTAATCAAGAATATGGAGGCCAACCAGGCTCAAATCATTAAGAATATGGAACTTAATCAAGAAAAAATAATAGCGGATCACGCCAGGGAAATTGGTTCTATGCAGAACAGGTTAAAGGTCATGGAATTTAATCACTCCAATCAAATAATTGCCATGGAAGAAAAACATATTAAGGAAATGATGATCATGGAAACAAATCATAAGAAAGAGATGAACTGTATGCAAAATTTCTTTATGGCCATGAAAGCAGATAATGATAAAATGATTCAAAACATCGAAGCTAACCAGATCAATCTTCAGAATCGGATAAATACCTTAGAAGAAAGTCATGCACAAGAAATAAATGTCATGGAAAATAGGTTAAAAATGATGGAAGTTAATCATTCTAATCAGATGTCTTTTCAACACAATTTGTCAACTATTGAAGAAAGGCATGCCAGGGAGATGAGTTCCATACAGAAGAAGTTAGAAAAAATGGAACGATCACACATGCAAGATTTCCAACCCAGGTCAGATTTGTCAACAGATCATAGGCCTCCCAGTTTGCTGAAGCAGTTTCCATCTCATCACACCGAGGTCACTTTTCCCATTAAGGAAGAGTTAACTATGGCTACAAAGGACGTTGAGAAACACCAAGCTTATGTGTCACCTTTAACAGAGTATATTCAAAATAAGATTGGTTGCGCTCCAGGTTCATCAAAGGTTTTGTACAAGGAATTTCAAGATAAGGACAAGAAATCTACAGTAGTCTCATTGCTGACATCACAACCCACTCAGACGAAGAGAAAGAAGAAGAAAGGAAGAAGTAAGCGGTTTGATTCGTCTGATGGTTGAGAGCAGCTTGACATTCGGATAAGACAAAGTCCCACAATTAGCAAGATTGGGCATGGCACATCTGAAAAGCAGCCAACAGACTTGCCTGAAAGCAGGCAAATGCTCAACATACACTATATTGAGCACATTTGATGCCACATGGCATCCTCTGTATCGTATTTCTAAACCTACTTGTTATTTCAGCATTTCATTTTGCAGTTAGAGTAGATTTACTTTTCATGTTAAGTAGAATAATAAATAAAAGAAGAGCTTCTATTTTTCATGAGTTTAATGTTATATGATGATATTTGGATGGACGCTACTTATGTAATCTTGTGTGTTGCTTGGATGCAGATTCTGGATTCTCACATTCCTTCGATGAAGCAACGTGTCCCCAAGTAGAGCCAGATGTTGACCACACTTTGTCAACGACCCCATAGCAGTACACCCCCATTTTTTCAAATGGGATTCTTCATGTTCGACGTAGTTGCGCCATTCAGATTCCATCATCAATCAACAGTCGATAGTTTTTATAATGATGTAAACCCATTCTGCATGTGATGATGTAAATGATCTAAGTAAGACTGTCCATGTATGTAACAACCTAGGTAAGCCTAGTATGTTGTTGATGATCTCTATCCTAGGAGGTTTTTTGTCTCACTGATTCACGAAAGTGATCGGCAGAGTTTTTCCCTCCAGCCTCACCCCAAAGCTAGGTTGGATTTTGTCATCAACATACTAAGTGAGTCCTAGTGTTCTATCGAGTCCTTGTAAAAGTAGTTTGAACTACTTGGTCTACTAGATCATATGTTGAGTCGCAGAACTGGGTATTTATTTGAGGGTCTATACGAATGGGTTTTCCCCCCTTCATGTATGTAAATGTATTATCTCATGTAAAAGAGGGTTGGAAAAATAATTATAATCCCCTCTCAGTCAATTAATTAAATTTTCTGGTCAATTAATTTAAAAAATCTTAAACCAAAAATTTAATTAATTTAGGGTCCTAAGTTAGGATTAAATCTTTAAATGAAAAATTTGTGGGTCCTTGGAAAATGATTTTGAAAGCCCCATGCCAAGGGAATATTGAGAATTTTAAGAGATATTGGACCCTTGGGCCTTGGTGGTTAAGTCAAGGTCAAAATTTTGGGGTAATTAACTCAAAAATAATATTTTTGAGTTAATTAAAATTGAATTAAATGATAAATTCGTTTTTTTCCCCAAAATTTTAATTTCAACGCTCCGGATTAAAAGATAATTAAATCTTTTGGACGGTTGAGATTATTTTGACGAGGATCATCCAAACTAGCCGTTAGAGATCTTGTCCTATAAATTTAGAGGTCTTTGTTAGTATTGAGTCATCCGATCTCAGAATCGTGCACTTGCTCTTAGAAGCTCTTGTAAACTTTTTGAGGAATAAAGCATAAAGACTTTGGGGTTACAAATCTGGATGTTCCTTCTCAAATCTATGTGGTGAATTGTCTCTAAACTCGGCTACTTTGTTTCTTGTATTTTATGGTTGATGGCCTTCATGGATTAATCTGCATATAGGTATCTTATGCAGTTTTCTGGGTTTATAAAATAACATTCTGATTTTTCTGCAAAGGTCTCATGTTGTTTTCTTAAATCTCTATCAATCTAAGATTCAGATCTAAGTGTGCAGGGAAATTTTTTTAGATTGGGCATCTGGGGAAGTCTTCGGTTGGACCAGCCGACTCTCAATAAACATAAATCTGATAAGCTCTTTATTTGTTAAATTCCAGGTCTATCTTACGATATTTGTGATTTTGCAGGGTTTCGAAGGCTTGTGCCTCTCACTAAAATTTTAAATCTCTGGAAATTGTGCTAAAACGGATTTAAATCTAACCATGAGGGTTTTAAATTTGTAAAATAGTTGTAAATTTATAAATGTTTTAGGACTGTGAGGGTTTAATCATTTCTTGGTGTGTATCTTCAGATCAGGTTGGTTTATTGCAGATTCAGGTTTCAAATCGAAATTTTTTTTAAGATCTGAGGCAGATCTAGCCTCCAAAGGCCAGATCTGGCCTCAAGCTGCTACTGTGGGCAGGATTTGGCATCATTTGATTTTGAGGAGCATAATAAATCTGAGCTTAAATGAAGAAATTTTAAGATTGGTTGGGTGAATTTTCGTATTACTGAGTTATCTTAATTCTAATCTTCACTGCCCCTGTCCGGAGCCTTTTTCCCTATGCCGTCTAGTCTTCTGCCATCGAGCTAGCATCTGCATATCCATCCTCTGCCTGCCATCACTCTTCTCTGTTTGTCGACTTTCTGCACGTTGCCATCAATCCGTCCTCATTTTTCCTTGACCCGCGTCTCTCTGCACACTGCTCTGCCATCAAGCTCTTCACACGTCCAAGCTCTGACCTGCAAAACTCAAACCAGCGATAAACGCATTCGAAAAACCCTCGTTTTCCACTTCTTTCACGCTGTCTGCCGTCGTGCCTCTACTCCGCCGTCCATGCCCCGTGCCAACCTACAATCTGCAAACGACAATTGGAAAACGATAAGCATAAACGCATACACAGTATCGAACTCATAAAACCCGCGTTTAATTTTTGTGGATTCGACTTGTTTTAGATTAGTCGTAGGTTAAGTTGGTTTTAAATTTTCATTTGAACTTTTTTTTTTAGTTGGAGCGTTAGTTTAATGATAGCATAGATTTAAATTTTAATGGTCTTATTCCATTTAGCGTGGTTTCTGTTTTAATTGTAGTTTAATTTTAAATTAGTTTCTTTTTTTTATTTTTAGATTCTAACTTGGTCGATTTTTTAGTTTAGTTCCTTAGGATTTCAAACTTTAATTTAGTTTTAGTTTAATTTGTTTTTATTTAATTTAGTCTAATTTTAGTTTTAGACTTAGATTTTAATTTTAGATCTAACTTTAGGATTTAGATTTAAGTTGTAGCTTAGATTTAGATTTTTTAGATTCAATAAAATAATAAAAAATTTAAAAAATTTAAAATCCTAAAAAAAAATTTAGAAAATACAAAACTTAAAAAATTTTCGAATTTTCTATGGTCAACTGAGCCTTAAAATTTTTATCTAAGTTTGACTGTGGATCATTTTGATTTTCGAGCTGCGTTATAATTGGAATATTTTTATTTTCGGAAATCTTTCAAGTATCTGGCATTCTCATTCATGGTTGTGGCATTCTCAAGAAAATATCATTGTGATCAATCGTGGTTTAATAAGCAGCAGTTAAGCATTACTTACTTGTTTATAATTGCATAACGGGATTCTGTTTGACTCCATAAGGCACTGGTCTTAAACGTAATATCTAATTTAGATCTATGGAATCTCGTTCATTTCTATCAAGTATTTGATGTTTTAGCTGTGTCTCCTGGATCTATCATCCTCATTTATAATAGGGTCTACCTCCCTTAGCTTGCAAGGAGACAGATTAAATAGAGAGATTGGGGATAAAGGTGACAGCCCCCAATCTGAGCCGTTGTCGCGGTGCCTGGACAATCTGTGCGACAACAGGTCCTTCTTCTTCTTATTCTGCTCCCCTTGCCTCTGACTAGGACCCTTCGATGCAAGGGTCACATTCTCCTCTTCCTTCGCACCCTTCAATCCACTACTACTGTTGCCATTGATGGAGCTCTTTAATAGAGCTCGCCTCAACTCTTCCTGCTGCAAATCAACCCACATTCCGTCTCATCCTAGTAGCGTGTCTCTGCCCAATATACTTTTGACGAAGACCGGCCAATCCTCTGAGATGTTGTTGAGTGCCAACAACATCCTTGGTCTCGAACCTCCTAAATCCTCGTAAGGAAGGGATCTATGCCTTCCCCTTTCTGCATCCTGATGCATCTCAGCTTCTCCTCAAGGATCATCTTCCACTGCTCGGAAGTACCCTGGTATAGCATGGAGAGAGCATCCCACATCTCTTTGGACATTCCCTTGGACGCTATATGTGAGACAATGCGGTCCCATACTCCATCCAAGCTCAATCGCTTCGCCCTCGCCATATTCTTCTTATATTCCTTCAGTTGATCCGCATCCTAAGGAATTGCCACCACATTATCAATATAGGCTTTCAGGCCATAGTCATCTAGAAGGACAACCTAGCCTTCTAGATGATATAGTTGGATGATCCAGCTAACCTATCCTAATCTCTAAGCCCTATAGTGGCCATCTCGAATCTGATCTAGAAATTCCCTCTTCCTTTGCTCGGTTGTTTCTCTACTACTCACACTCCCTCCTAGAATGCGTTATTCTGCTAGCTGCTACTGCCAATCTGTAACTAGGAAAATCAGATTTCTTGACTAGAAACCCTCTGAGAGAAATCTCCCTCTGTGTGTGTGTACTTTTCTATTCCACCTAACGTAGGTTTTTCTCTAGCAAAATGTTGCAAAACCCACTGCGTCCAACCAAAAATTTGCTCAGTGAAAATCTAAGTTGCATTTGCTCCCTCTGACTGTAGGAATCACTAATTTGGGCAACTCAGTTTTTCTGCACACCTACAACTAAAAATTGAACTGTTTCCTCAACAACTCGGCCTGCCTTTTATTGATTGCACTGCCTCTAGGAATTTCAGCCTATTGCTCTTACTTGAACAGTGAAATTCCTCCTCTGCTTTCGAGCTTCCCAAATGATCACTTATGCTCTGATACCATGTGAAAATTTCATCCATCACAGCAACTGGAAATTATTTTTCTAATTGTTAATTTTAATTAACAATTTATTTGCAGTTTGCTACGGCAAATATCAAAAATTCACATTATGATTTTCACAAATAAACTAGGGAAGAAAATACTAGCACACACACACATAAAAATATGACACTGTTATTTTTGGACAAATGTCCTTGGAAAAAACCCAACTTGGGAAAATTGGTGCAGCAGTGAGGGTTTTTATTATTATGCAGCAGTGACATTCTAAGTACAATCTATGGATTCCCAACTGGAAATCCAAACAACAATAAAATTTGGGAAAAATTGTTATAAGGGAATTACCCTTCTTCCACAAGAAATCTCGGCACAACTTCCTTCAGAAAACTCGGCCTCCTGGACCCTTTGCGCCACTCTACGCAGACCCTATGACGTCAAGCCTCCAACCTGCCTCTGATGAAGTTTTTTTGCCTATATCTGCTGAGGAAATCACCTCTTCAGCACTTTGGACCCTCTGCCCAACCTCTGGAACTGAGAACGGATTTCTCTCTAGAAAAATCGAACTGCCTTTCAGAAGCAATTGTGCAGTCCTCTACGTTGCCTCACTCGGAATAACTTGGCCCTCTTGTTGGTGCCTCTCCGGATCTGGAAAACTTCCTCTGAATCACTATCTCTGCCCCCCACTATCTTTGTTGCCTCACTAAAGCGAGAACTCTCAGGCAACTGACTGCTGCTACTCTGGAAAATCAAATTCTCAAAGTAACTCTGGTGTTTTCTCCATCACCACATCAATCCCTTCTTATATCTTCCTGTTGGGACTCCAACGACAAAGATTAAATATTAATCAGTGAATTAGATCATTTATGGATCGATCCGTGTGAGTTTCTAGAGAATTCTCACCTTGACTTAATTAATTTTGATTAATTAACCAGTTTTCCTAAGTTTAGACTTACAAAACATTAAAAAACATTGGTTAATAATCTAATTAAGTCATCTCTAGGTGGAATTTCCATAAACGATTTATGGGTTTTGGAGATCTCGTGTATTCTAGCCTCTCCACCAAATTTCGTGGCTAGAACACATCTGATGCTACAAAAAACTAACAATAATTGTTTGATGAAAAGATCTAATAAAAAAACACAAGAAGATAAATAAAATTCACAAGCAATTATTAAGGGTAAGGAAAATTTGAATTAATAGTTGCCCTACTGCATTCTCCAACATGGTATCAGAGCTAAGGTGAACAAAGAGAAGGTAGTTGGAAGATCATCTTGTGGACATAAGAAGGGATTACTTGTTAAGGGGAAACATTTGCAGAAGGACACAAGGAAAGAAGATCTATTAACCTAGAAGGAAGAGATCTGCATCAAAGAAGAGCTCATCATCAAGATCTCATTGAAGGAAGGAAGGACAAGTTCTTATTGAATATTCTCTAGTGCATCATCTTGAAGAAGAGGAAGCATCAAGGAATCTTGGGATCATCACTCACTCTTTGAAGTCGAAGACACCATTGTTGAAGGCATCCTAGAAGTCATCATTCTAGGGAAACTTTGAAGTCTCCTTGGAGGCCTTGAAAACATCAAGATAGTTGGAGACTTCATCAAAAGGGAGGACTCTTGCTTGACATGTAAATATTATATTGTCTTCTATGTCTCAATCTACAAATTAGATGGCTACATTCTACAAGGAAAGCAACAAGCTCATTGGATCAACAAACTTCCTAGCATGGAAGAAGAGGATTGACTTGGCACTCACAGAAAATGACGTCATGGAATATGTCCATGGTGAAGTAGTTGAACCTGACAAGGAGAAGACTCAAGAGTTAGCAAAATACAAGAAGGGAGAAGTAAGGGAACAAAGAATCATTGTTGAATCTATAAAAGATCATCTTGTTCTCTTTATTGTTGATTTGAAGACATCCAAGGCTATGTATGATAAGTTGGTAAAGTTGTACTCTATAAGTACATCAGGTCAAAAGATTTCCTTGAGGAATCTACTATATAGAATAATAAAATAAAAGGATGAAGACATGGCCAGTGAGCACTTATCGCATGAAGATATCACCAATAAGAGACCGATTGCAAGGTCTTGGGGAAAATGTTTCAGACTCTAAAATGACCATCTGTGTATTGAATGTTTTGGCTCCTAATTGGAGCAATTTTGCAACTAGTATCTACTATAAAAAAAAATACTACACCATTTGATGAGTTATGGGCTCAATGTATCTAGGAAGAATCTAGGATCAAGGCAAAGGATGACAACGAATCAAATGAAAGGTCTCAAGCATTTATTGCAAGGTCCAAGAAGTTGAAGAAAGGGAAGTTTGGAAAGCCCAAGAAGAAGACAGATTTGTCCAAGATTCAATGCTTTGGATGCAATGAGTATGGACTTTTTTACAGGGATTGACCATACAAGGTGAACAACAAAAGAAAGGAAACAAGTGAAGCTCACATAACTAAATAAAATGGAGAACCTAAAAAGAAGTCGAAAGGAGAAGATCTCAAGGATCTTTACTATTGAAGGAAGCCCCATCTCAATCAGGTTCTTTATGAAATTTGTATTTCTTTTATTAAGTAGAGTAGCATGCATCATTCTATACTCTAGGAGAGTCTTGGTTTTTATAAAAATATGGCATCATAGATAGAAGCATATAATAGTAGAATTAGAGTCTACATAATCAAGTTGCTTTGGTAGGAATCATCTATATTTCAAAAATAAGAAGATTGGGACCATATTACATATTATTGTTCATCCAAGCATTTTTCTAACATCATGTTAGAGGTAGTCATTTTTCAAAGATGGATCATCAAGATCATATAAGAAGCATCATTTTGAAGGTTCTTGGAAAGAGCATTATGACATGACCAGTATATATTCTATCTAGAATGGAAACAATACCTCTAAAGCATGAAGGAATGCAAATGGTCAAGTTGCAGTGTCAAAGACATAATAAAAATCTTTCTACTTCTAGGAAAAGGAATCTATCTTTGACAAGTACACGAAGCAAGCTCATTCAAGAAAGGATGGCTAGATGATTATATGGAAGAAAAGGTATGCATATTTTAAATAACTCTTCTCTAGGGTAAGGTTCATATCTATCAGAATCTTGCAAAAAGAGTTGAAAATAAAGTGTGCTCGATTAGTCTTCCATATGGATGCATGATGCTCGAAAGAAGAAATTTGATATGCTTTGGAATGGATGGAGATCAAGACTCTTTCACAAGACTGCATAGCACAAATATGACAATATTGATCAACATCAAGTATAGTCTCCAGAAGAAAGAAAGGGAGTTAACAATTACAACTCCAAGGAAGATGTTGTAGCTTGGTAATCAAGTTCGATCCATGGGCACTCTGATTAAAATGGATGCATGAAGAAGGATTCTTGTACAAAATGGAGATGTATCATACAAAAGGATGTTGATCTCAAAGGACTCAAGTAAGCTAATACTTTGATGAGCAGGCCATCATGATAATGTAAGTCTGATATTAATATTTTGATAATGGTTATCTGGCTAACATATTGTTTTTCTACCTGAAAGAACATTGTAGAAATGTATAATGGCAGTTGAGGTAATATCAATTGTTAGTATTGAACTCAATTCAAAGAACATATAGATTGAGTGAATGATTTTGATTATGTAGTCAAGATGTTTATATGTTTATATTATCATCTTGGAATTGAAAGGTAGCAGTGTAAGAAGATAACCTGATGTTCATCAACAAAGATCACTTTGTGAAATTTTACACTCTATTGAAGCAACTGGAAATTATTCTTCTTATTGAATATTAATATGTGTAGTTTATTTGCTATTACGACAAACAACAAATAAAATCACAACTGCAATTTTTACCAAAATTAAAATAAACTCAGAAATAAATCTGGAACTGAGAAAATAGAGCACACACAATAAAAATGGGTGTTTTCTCCCGAAACCTTTTATGGGTTTTGGAGTTCTTGTGTTTCTTAGCCTCTCTAGCTAAAGTCAAGGCTGAAACACCTGTCGATGCTACAAAAACTAACAATCCCTCTTAGCGAGGAAGGTGTTCTCTCTGTCTTCACTTGTAACATCTTCCCTCACGTTGTTGATGTCTGACAACTGTGACAACCTACCACTACCCACCAAGCCAATGCGCATACTCTGATTCAGTTGTCAATCCTCTAGTTGAACCATCTTGCATATGCGTTACTGCTAACACTACATTGTTGCCATCTCTGCTCTGTGTTGCAACTGATCCCATGTTTCTATTGTTTCTGCAACTATTGCAAACGAGAACAAAACTGTAATATCCCAAACTAATATTTTCACTAAATTATGCAGAAATTTACTCAACCCCAAATTTCACAATTTAATCAACATTCTATTAAAAAAAGATTGCCATGTAAAATACAAACAAGTAAGCACTACAATCCCATAACACAATGAACAGGAAAACTCTCAGCTTTTATTATAATGGACAAATGGGGTTACATGCATATATGATCAAAATCGATGAGATAGAAAGCTAGCGTCCAATATGATTTGTTGCACTGTACCGGCCTCCCAAATAAGCTGAGATGCACTGTTGAACACACCTGTTAATTCTGGATGAATTCACCAAGGGGAGGTGGGTGCTCACCCAACCTCTCTCAATCACCTGAGGCTTGTAGAAATTTTAGACCCAACCCTGGTTATCAGTTTCTCCTTATCACTCCCATATAATTAAATGCCCATTCCCATAATCATACATTCAACAAGCTGGAAATGATAAATATTTCTGAAAACACAAATTCTAGAAATTTCATAGTGGTGGAAAATGTAGAAATAAAACACACAAAATATTTCAGCCACACACACAGAAAATGACACGTTGAATTTTGGTCAATATGACCCTGGAAAAACCCCCTACAACTCTTGGGAAAAACCAATTCAAGAGCTCTTCTTTACTTCTAGAAAATGCTTTACAGAGAAATGAAATATACAGAAAAAATTCCGGCAACCACAATAACAGACTTATTTCATTTTTCGTGCTTGTCTACACCTCGAAAATGTGCCAATCAAGAAAACACTCCAAACAGAAATTTATTATAGCAAAAGATAATAGCATTTAATGCTGTACGGTATCCTCAAAATCTGTGCCATAAATTTCGTACTGTCGTACGGACTGTACGGAATTGACCGTTGCTTATTTCAGCCTTGAAAACCATGCCCACTCAGCCTCGGAATGCGTGCTGCCCACTGTTGTTTATTCCCCTTGAAATCTGCATTGTACGGACCTCGAAATCTGTGCCCAGTGCTGTTGTATAGAAATTTGTCTCAAAAATTGTGCCAATAAATGTTGTACGGACTGCTGCCTCGAAAAGTGTGCAGCCTCTAGCTATTGTACGAACTATTGAACTGTTTCTCTCCTTCACCTTCTCACGCTCAGAAATTCTCTTGCTCTCTCTTTCTCCTCCTCTCTCTCAATCTGCTCATGAAAGAATGAATGACCTTTTCTCTTCTTTTCCTCCTTTGACCTAACCCTAAGTGACTTTTGGGGAATCCCTAAATCCAATGGCTGAGATAGCTTTAGATCTAGGGCTGAGATTAAATGTGCATTTAATTCTCGCTTTCTATTTTTCAATTCACCCCACTTAAATAAAGACCCACTTAGCCTTTTATTCCTATAGTCACTTTTTCACTTTCTAATTTCACATTGACTTAAATAAAGTCACTTTAAAATTAGACTTAGTAACTTTATCACTTATAAAGTCATTTTTAAATTAGATTTGACTTTACCACTTATAAAGTCACTTTAGGAGAAAAAGTTAAATACATTTGGACACTCTTCCCTAGGTCAAAAATCAAAGCCTTAGGGAACCACTTGTCCTCTGGTACCCAAATTTTAACACTCCCTCTTACCGAGAAAAGTGTTCCTCACCACCCCCATCTTGTCTCTGAAGTAGACATTCTTGCTTCGTGGTAAGGCTTTGGTGAACATGTCTGTTGCCTGCTCATCTGTGGGAATATACTCAAGCTTCCCAGCTCCCTTCTGATGAAATGATATTTGATCCCAATATGCATTGACCTGTCATGAAATACTGGATTCTCCGTGAGTTTAATGCAACTCTAATTATCACAGTAAATTACTGAAGGTCTCAACGCTTGACCAAATAAGCCAAACAACATCTTGCGAATCCATATGGCCTCACAACTATCCAAACTAGCCGCTATGTACTCTGATTCCACTGAACTCAATGCAACTGACTGTTGCTTCCGGTTGAACCAGGACACAACTGCCGAACCCAACCCAAAACAACACCCTAAAGTGCTCTTCTTATCAGAAGCACAACCTGCCTAATCAGAATTAATGTACCCTACCAATCTCACTCCATCTCCCTGTCTATAATCCAGACCAAAATCCACAGTCCCCTGCAAGTAACGCAAAATGTGTTTTGCAGCAACCCAGTGCACTCTCCTAGGCTCACAGATGAACTGGCTTATCATGTTGACTGCAAAACATATATCTGGTCTAGTGTTGACCAAATACATCAAAGAACCAATTAGCTATCTATACAATTCGGGATCCACCAATTCGGAATCAGAAGCGTGAAGCTTCTTCCAGTTAGTGATCATAGGTGTCAACATGGGTTTGCAATCCTCCATGTGAAATCTGCTAAGATGTCCACAAAATACTTCCCCTGTCCCAAGAAGAAATGCCCCTTCTCCTGCCACACCTCCAATCCCAAAAAGTAATGCATCAAGCCAATGTCCTTCATCTCAAACTCCGAAGCAAGATCTCTCTTACAGCCCTCTATGAGTCTCTCTGCACTCGTAATGACCAAGTCATCCACATACAGCACCAAAATGAGAGGCTCCTCACCTACCAAAATAAAGTATAGGTTCGGATCTGCATCACTCTTTGTGAAACCCATCTCTTGCAAGTATGTATCAATCCTGGAGTACCAAGCTCTAGGAGCTTGCTTCATGCCATAAAGTGTCTTCTTCAGTCTGCATACATGGTACTCCTTCCCATGCACCTCAAAGCCCTGCGGCTACTCAATGTCCACCTCCTCCTATATGAAGCCATTGAGAAATGCGGTCTTCACATCCATCTGGTGGATCTTCCAACCCATCTCTGCTGCTATCAATATAATGGAGCGAATGGAAGTATATCGAGCCACAAGAGCGAAGTTCTCCTCATAGTCTACTCCCTCTACCTGGGAGAACCCTCTAGCCACAAATCTAGCCTTGAACTTCTCGATGCTGCCATTTGCAACATGTTTTATATTGTAAAGCCATCTGGAAGTAACCACGGATTTCCCTTCAGGCCTTGACACCACCTCCCAAACATCGTTCTTCATGATAGAAGAATACTCCTCTTGCATGGCCTCTCTCCAAACCTGTTGGCTAGCTGCCTCATCATAGCTAGAAGGCTCAGAGTCAACGATGCTAGCAACCAATGCCATATAGCTACAGAACCGCTCAGGTGGTCTGCTCTCTCTAACCTGTCTCTTCGGCCCAGCAACAGATGTGGCCTCTCTCAAGGTGTCCTGAAGCCACTTGGGCTTCCTCTTCCCTAAGCACACTTCTCCCACCGGAGTGAAAGAATCCTCATCCTCCTCAGAAGCCTGAACTCCTGAAGTCCTGCCAACTGACCTCATGCCTAAACCTGTGCCTGTAGATGCTGAAGTACCGTGTGAACCTGTCAATCAGTGGACTACCTAGTGAACTGCTCTGCGAATTGCTCTGCATGCTGCCCGAAGCACCACCCCTCTGACTCTAAGAGCCACTGCTCACTGATGGACCTGACACCGTAATGGATTTACCTCCTGATCCCTGTCCACTGGATCCCTGTGACTGTCTCAGCTGCTCCTAAGGGTCTAGTGAATCCAAATACTCTAACTCCCATGACCTCCTGAAAGCCCTATCCTCCTCGAATTTCACATCCCGCCTGACAACAACCATCCTCCTCGCAGGAATATAAATCCAAAAGGCCTTCGAGGTCTCACTGTAACCCAAAAAGATGCCCTTCTCTGCAGTGGGCTCTAGTTTGGTCCTCTTCTCCTTGGGAACATAGGAGTATGCAATGCACCCAAAGATACGAAAGTGACCAACATCAGGCTTCTTCCCAGAAAAAAGCCTCTTCCGGAGTCACATGCCCCAAGCCACGATGTGGACTCTTGTTCTGCAAGTACACAGCAGTGTTGCAGGCCTCTGCCCACAAAAACAACGGTAACCCCTGATCATGTAGCATGGCTTTGGAAGCCCCAACGATGGATCTGTTCTTCCTCTCTGCAACCCCATTCTGCTGGGGGTTGTAAGGAACTGTGAACCCCCTCCCGATGCCTGCCTCCACACAATAATTAACAAACTCACCAAGGGTGTACTCCCCTCCATTTTCCAACTTGAGGGACTTGATCTTCCGACCTGTCTAAGTCTCCACAAGAGCTCTGAACTCCTGAAACCACTTGAAGACCTCACTCTTGGTCTTCAAGAAATAAATCCAAGTCTTCCTGGAGTGATCATCAATGAATAAAACATAGTACTCATATCCACTCAAGGAAACATGAGATATCCAACCGCTCACCAAACCAAGAATCCCAGAATCCTAGTCGATCTGGTGTCACTGGGAAAAGGGGATTTGGCAAACTTCCCCATAGCACATCGTCTACATGTATCAATGTGATCAAAACTAAAATCTGGCACACCTGTGGTGATCTCCCGCAATGTCCTCAAGGCCCCATGATACATGTGCCCTATCCTGCAGTGCCAAATCTAGCACAGCTCTGAACTTCTAGCTCTATTGCCAGTACTACTGCTCAATGCCATAAGGGGCTGAAATGAGAACTTGTACACCTTGGCATGGCGTACATCAATCACTCTAGCTGAATCAGCTAGAGTGCCCCTGGGATATATAAGCATATGTCCTCTCCTGAACAATAACTCATACCCTTTGTCCTCCAATGCTAAGACGGATATAAGGTTCTTCTTCATCCCTGGCACATATAGAACATCTGACACTTTCAAGGGAGGTTTGGGTTCCCTATCAAATGTCAATGTCCCCACACCGACTGCTCTAACAATGTTGTCGTCTCTGAGTACTACCTCTATATCAGTGCCACTCTCTGAAAGCTCCAAGAAGTACTCACGGACTCCTGTCATATGACGGGAAGCCCCACTGTCAACATACCAAATATCTGAAGATGCTTCGCTAGTGGAGGGAAGTGCACACTACCTCTCAACCTGTGTGGCATGTGATCCTGCACTAGTGGACTCAAAAGCTAAGAACCCAAACTCCCGGTCAAAGCTCTCCGAGAAGTCCTCTATCTTTGCTGATGATGCCATGGTCTTGTCTTTTCCCTTCTTCTTCTTCTCCAGACACACCTCTGCATAGTGTCCCAACTTCTGACAATTCCAACACTTGACTTTGGAAAAGGCCTTCTCTTTGTTCACCTGCTTACCTTTACCTTTGCCTTTGCCCCCACCACCACTTGTGGAAGCTTGCTTATTTCCTTTGCCCTTCTTGCCCCTTGCTAACAATGTTACATTGTCATCCTCCTCTACCTGTTTGGCTGTCCCAAGATGGTTCTTTTTAATTTCATTCTGAATGCAATCATTCCACAACCTCTCCTAGCTGGGAAGGTTCTCTCGTGAAACAATCCCATCCACAAAACTCTCCCATGTCTTGGGAAGACCATTCAATGTAATCCGCACCAACTCATTGGGTGGAATGGTCTCTCCAACAACGCCAAATCATCTCTCACAGAAGTGATATTTGTGAGGTATGTTGTAACACCATCAGTCTTAGCCATTTTAATGGCCTTCAGCTTCTCCCTTAGGACCATTTTTCTGTTTTCATTGGTGCTCTGGTAAAGATTAGTAAAGACTGTCCACATCTCATGTGCATATGTCTTTCCTCTCACATGAGGAATGACATGGTCTTTAACACCATCCAGAATCAATCTTTTTCCCTTGGCATTCTTCTTGTTAAAATTAGCGAATTGAACATGGTCAACAGGCACTGCTACTGGGTGCTATGTTGTGTTAACCATGATGCCCCAGACTTCTGCCTCCTCAAAGATGCTCTGGATTCTCTCCCTCCATGCACTATAGTTCCTTCTCCCATCCAACCTATCATCAATCCTCAAACCCAAAGACATGTTTGCTGTCCTAACAAACTGAAGTTTTCAAATATGTGGTAAAGGTTCAGTTTTCTGTCTAAAAATAGTTTGCTGTAATTTTTCACTTGTTGTTCCAGACTAAAATTTTCAACCACCTAAGCCCTGATACGATGTAGAAATTTTAGACCCAACCCCGGTTATCAGTTTCTCCTTATCAATCCCATATAGTTAAATGCCCACTCCCATAAACATACATTCAACAAGCTGGAAATGATAAATATTTCTTAAAACACATTCTGGAAATTTCACAGTGCTGGAAATTGCAGAAATAAAACACAGAAAATATTTCAGCCGCACACACAGAAAATGACACGCTGATTTTTGGTCAATATGACCCTGGAAAAACCCCCTACAACTCTTGGGGAAAACCAGTTCGAGAGCTCTTTATTTCTGGAAAATGCTTTACAGAGAAATGAAATATACAAAAAAAATTCCAGCAACCACAATAACAGACTTATCTCGTTTTCCGTGCTTGTCTCCACCTCGGAAAATGTGCCAAACAACAAAACAGTCTAAACATAAATTTATTACAGCAAGAGATAACAACATTTAATGTTGTACGATATCCTCGAACTCTGTGCCAGAAATTTCGTACTGTTGTACAGAATTGACAATTGCCTCTTTCAACCTCGAAAATCATGCCCACTCAGCCTCAAAATGTGTGCTGCCTACTGTTGTTTATTCCCCTTGAAATATGCATTGTAAAGACCTCGAAATTCATGCCCATTGTTGTTGTATGGAAATCTGTCTCGAAAATTGTGCCAATAAATGTTGTACGGACTGATGAACTGTTTCTCTCCTTCACCTTCTCACACTCATAAATTCTCTTGCTCTCTATTTCTCTTCCTCTCTCTCAATCTGCTCATGAAAGAATGAATGACCTTTTCTCTTCTTTTCCTCCTTTAACCTAACCCTAAGTGACTTTTGGGGAATCCCTAAATCTAATGGCTAAGATAGTTTTAAATCTAGGGCTGAGATTAAATGTGCATTTAATTCTCACTTTCTATTTTTCAATTAACCCCACTTAAATAAAAACCCACTTAGCCTTTTATTCCTATAGTCACTTTTTCACTTTCTAATTTCACATTGACTTTAATAAAGTCACTTTAAAATTAGACTTAATAACTTTATCACTTATAAAGTCACTTTTAAATTAGATTTGACTTTACCACTTATAAAGTCACTTTAGGAGAAAAAGTTAAATACATTTGGACACTTTTCCCTAGGCCAAAGATCCAAGCCTTAGAGAACCACTAGTCCTCTAGTACCCAAATTTTAACAAGGGTTTCCGTCCTGGGGCTACCAATGGAGTAGAGAATCGGGTTCTCAACCTCACATACAAGAAAAGATATCAAATCCAAGATATTCCCCAACGGCCTCCTCCTCTTCTTTTATAGATCTCATGGACCCCTCTAGAGCCTTCTATTTATTATTATTTTAATCATGGAGCACTTTACCCCCTTATTAAAATAAGCCTTTTAATTCGAGAAAGAGTAAATTGGCTGCCATATCTCCTCCAGTCACTGAAACTCATATCCAACCATCCCATCATGTAGGTATTCTCGTTCCGGTTCCAACGAGCTATTACACTAAGGTGTTCTATCATGTATTCCTCCCGGAATGCCGCCTTGAACGTTATTATCTGAGTTAAGCCCAAAAATAACTTAGTTTTTCGAAAGTTTTCGGAATGCACCGGAACGAAAGGAAAACTATGTGGATGATGGAATATACCAAGCAAATGCCACCGGTCCTCATAGAAACTCCTCAAAACTCCTCCAAAAATCCCTTGGGCCCGTTGATGACACCAACCTGTACATATGACCTGTTTGCTCCCAACTCTGGAAATCCATCCAAACCCTGTCATAAGGAACACCAAAAAAAAAGAATATTACAGATCTTTCGCCCCAAGATTGCTTGCCTTCAAGCAATCCAAATATGTGGGCCACCCTAGTGGCCCAATGCAACTGAGACCCAATGCCCGGATCCCATACAAACCCTTGGGCGCTGCTATGCTCCTTTGTCAAGCCACCCAAAACATACCCCTCAATGTCAGGATCCCAAATTGGTCTCTCACTGCACCTATCATCCACCAATCCTCTCGGATGCCAATGCCACCATGGCCAATCATCGCCCAAGTCCCATGGCTCGGACTGTGCACTGTCTCTGGCTATAGCTGCTACCCCATGAAGCAAATACCAACTCAGCAACTCTCTCCAATCCAACCTCTAGCCTTGGTCGAGGTCAATCCTACTCTGCTGATGTTGGGCTAGTGCTACTGAAATACTGATGCACTCTCGGTCCACAATCCAGGCCCAATGGAACATGCAACAACTCTCTCATCCAAGTGCTCTTGCCGAAATGTGCCCGGAACTAAGAATGATACTCCACCAATAGGATACCAACTCATGATCTCCCTCCAGTATATCCCAGAAGAAGAATCAAATGCAGTGACACCTGCATACGGAACAAGTCTGGTGTGTTGTCGGCGATCCATACTTAATTCATGTTGCTATGTCCCGCCTGTCAACGAGAGCTACCTGAAAAAGAAGGCCCCTCTCTCTATAATAGGCCAAAGTGGGAAAAATATGCTGCAAGCCCCATCGATGTACTCCTGGAGAGTGTTTCTCCCTGAAAGTACTGCAGCTCTAGTAACTGCATGTGCATCTACCTGCACATCATCAGTGGGTTGGCCCAAAGATGGATGCACCACCATCTCTAACAACTCCTCCCTCTCCTGATCAGGAATGTCATACTCCTGTTGTCTACTAGCCTCCCACAGAACTACCCTATCGACCTCCAACATCTCCTGAGGGTAAGTATATGCAACTACTGTCACCCTACTAGATGTATGTACATCTGTCTGCGCCTCATCAATGGCTAACACCAAGGGTAGCATTGCATCCAACATAGACTCAATGTGAACCTCCATCTGGCTCTCCCCAGAAGGACTATCATGCATACTATGCATATCCTCCTCCTCACCTGACTCATGCTCCACCATATGCTGCTACGGCTGAATCATCACAAGTGACTCATCATCCTGAATATCTCCCATAGTGTCCCGTGACTGCTCACCATGCACACTGGAATAGAAATCTGGCCTATTGTCATCAACTCCACATGACTGCTCATGCTCCCTAGAAGCATCCTCATATGACCCCATGGACTCATCCAAAGAAAAGTCCTCATCCTGACATACAGAAGGAATGTCCTACTGCTCCACCTCTGCCACCTCATTTGCATCTCTCAAGCATGAGTGATTAGGCCCCCAAGGTTCTTTGGCTCATTTTTGTTGCCTGATCCATTAAACTGGAGCAGCTCCTCCCTGGTCAACTGTCTTTTAAATATCCCAATGTTCTGCTCAACTAGCCCTTCGGCTAGCTCATAAGCAGCAGGTGAGACCAACTGCTCTCTCCTCCAAATGCTCAGCAATCTAGTCTACAACACCCGACAAATGGCATCACGACCCCTCATACATGATGACAAAATGGACTGCATGTGTACTATGACTGTGTCAAGATGATGTTTCCTAATGTTGAAGAAGCATTGGAACATCTGCAGAATCAAGCCATCACACTGAAAATCAAACACGATCTCCTAAGTCCTAGTCATAGCCATGACTTCTAAAACCTCAAGCTTCTTCCCAAAGGTAGAGCCTACACTGTTGTCCAAGTCCTGGAAAGTCTCTACTATCAGTCTGAAAACTCTCTTCCTAACATCGTCATTGTAGGGAGGAAAGGGTGCTACTATCCTCAAAATATCATTGAAACAAGAGGCAACTATAAGCTTGACTCTCTCACTTGGATGTTCCAAGAATCTGGCTTGAACCAATGCAAGCATAGATGGCTCCAAAGCCCAATTCAAACTCCAATCAGATTGCTCTACCTTTGAAAGACAGGATTCCAATTTCTCCAACATGGGAAAGTAATTTTCCAATCTTCCAATCTTTAAGTCCATCCCAAGTGCATAAAGCCAATTTCCCACTTCTTCCTCCTTTTGTAAATTCCTCAAATGCCTTTGTTGAAGCAAATTATGTACCTTCTTAGAGAAGGGTTTGTTGTTCTGTTTCAAGGAACTAACTTCTGCATTGTTTAATGTTTTCAATTTGTTTGGGAATTCTTCCAAGGTTCAACCCAATGATGACAGGAACGTTTGTGATAATGAGGTCACTGTTTTTCTGAGTTTGTTTTGTTTCTTAACAAACAATTTGTTAATTGTAAAATTCCATTCCCTTCGGATTTCACAAATTTCAACAATTTTTGGGTTTGTGATAAAAGTTTAATTATATAAAATGACTGCCAATAGAGGTATGTAATGTTTCCCACACTCTACTTATAATCTGTTGTAGATGTTTGTGGGTAGTTCAAATTTATCAACAGTGATTTATAACTTCAGCAAATAATTTCACAATGAGGAATAATACAAAGTGGAGCATAGATTGCATTCCTTCTATTCTATGACAACCCATAAATTCACAACATTGATTTCCTTAACTTTCTAATAGCAGAAATAAATCTTATGAATAGATATGCAGTAGAGCCTAGACTGATATGTCAATTGAGTTGATGAAAGACAGCCTTTCCACGTCCATAGCAGTGCCCAGATTTGCGTTAAGCCACACAGGAAACCAAGAAACTCGAGCCCCTTTTGCTATTTGCCACACCCAATATGCTTTGAGGAACCTACCAGAAATATAGTAGAGTGCTTGCCTTTCAGTCATATAAAACTCGTGACCCAATGTCTCAATACATCCCCAATGCAGATGGTGCAAATCTCAGCTTTGCCCAATAAGGGTAATACGTCCCTTTGGTTCAATCTTCTATACAACTTTCAATTTGATTATGGAAGCTCGACCCTCCACAAACAATCCACAATTTGTGAGATCAATCAAATGAACCCACATTGAAATGCGTACAGAATGTCGTCGAAAATATCATGCTCGGAATCTGATGTGGTAATTAGAAAGAATTAACAAGGTTCGATGGAGCCCATCAATTATCTCAGTCTTCCCATATTTGTGTGATACACCTGTCAATTATTCTAACTCGGATTTGGCTTATTACGGCTCCAATCCAACTGTTGAGAACTATTCCTTCTACAGAAGTCGGGTCCTGCCCTTAAATATATATCCATTCAACAATCAAGTGTTATGGCTGCGCATTCCGATCTGTGATTGCCCTTCGTACTAGTTGGCAACACATCAACACATCACACAGGTGACTGTATCGTTTCAAAGACTGATTATAGGTGAAATCAAACTAGCATATACATGGAAAAAATATGCTTTCTTCACACTGTCCTTGCGCACATATTTTCACCACAAGAGTACGCACCATCATTTTGTCTCGTCACCCCACAGTGACTCGTGCCTCTTGCTAAATAATAGGCAATTACAGTTTCCCCAACTCGGCCTTGGCTGAACTCGACTGCTTGGCTACACGGCTCCAAATAGAATGAGAACTAGAAATTACGCAGCCCCTTTTGCGCATAGGTCGGCCTTTATTTAGAACAGATGTCGAATTTCGGTGGGCAATTAAATTTGGATCTCCAGCGTTCCCAATACGTCTTGCGTGAACCCCCACAATCAAATCGGCACTTGAGCTCTATTACTGTCATCGAATTCAACTTAAAATGGTATGTGGCCCCCTATAGAATACGTCCAGGAAAATAGATTTACTCCATGAATCTCGACCCAAACCACATGATTGATGGACGCGAGTGCTAACGATTCATCCATTTGGTCTGTGGAAAATTCAATCAAACAATGAGCACCTTGAACCACACGAGGGTCATAACCATGATCGGATTCGACGTTGGAAATTTCACATTGGGAAATTGTCGACTGATGGAATCAGCCTCGAACAAATCCAGCTATTCACTTTACACGGACTCGATGTGATGACGCGTTCCCTTCCCTAAAACAAAGGGTGTCAGCTATTCGCGCTCAGCCCAACCCTGTAGTGCATAAAAATGGTCCTTGGCTCTTGGCAAATTTTAGACGGAAACCCAAAAGAATTAAACCATTTAATCATCCCAAGGCTCTATAACAATCCGCTTGGATCTTTATAACGTTTGCGGCCCCACTCAAGATAATACGACCTTCAAAACTAATTAAATCGAGGTCTTTCAACAATTCAGCCACACTAATATTCGACCAAAATATTTATTCTACAATTTGAACCAAAAATGTGTCAAGCATTTTATAGAACACTTAATAAGTGGGCTATAATTACTCTCAGAAATTTACTCCCCTTTTTACCATGCTTTGTATTTAGAAAATTATTCTCCTTGCTCCTGTAATAAATATGTTCTGACATTTTTGCCAAGTAAACCCTCACGCTAGTAGGAACACCAACTCTGATACCACTGTAATATCCCAAATTAGTATTTTCGTAAATTATGAAGAAATTTACTCAACCCCAAATTTCACAATTAAATCAACATTATATTAACAAAAGATTACCATGTAAAATAAAAACAACTAAGCACTACAATTCCATAAGACAATGAACAGGAAAACTCTCAGCTTTTATTATAATGGACAACTGGGGTTACATGCATATATGATCAAAATAGTTGAGATAGAAAGCTGGCCTCCAATATGATCTATTTCACTGTATCGGCCTCCCAACTGAACTAAGATGCACTGCTGAACACACTTGTGAATTCTGGATGAATTCACCACCAAGGAGAGGTGGGTGCTCGCTCAACCTCTCTCAATCACCCGAGGGTTTCCATCCTAGGGCTGCCAATGGAGTAGAGAACTGAGTTCTCAACCTCACATACAAGAAAATATATCATATCCAAGATATTCCCCAATGGCCTCCTCTTCTTCTTTTATAAATATCATGGACTCCTCTAGAGCCTTCTATTTTGTTATTATTTTAATCATGGAGCACTTTACCCCCTTATTAAAATATTCTTTTTAATGCGGAAAAGAGTAAATCGGTTGTCATGTCTCCTCCAGCCACTAAAACTCATGTCCAACCATCCCATCATGTAGGTATTCTCGTTCCTGTTCCAACGAGCTATTAAACTAAGGTGTTCTATCACGTATTCCTCCCGGAATCCCACCTTGAGTGTAATTATTTGAGTTAAGCCCAAAAATAACTTAGTTTTCCCAAAGTTGTCAAAATGCACTGGAACGAAAGGCAAATTGTGTGGATGATGGAATATACCAAGCGAATTCCACCAGTCCCCATAGAAACTCCTCAAAACTCTTCCAAAAATCCCCTGGGCCCGCTGATGACACAAACCTGTACCTGTGACCTGTCTGCTCCCAACTCTAGAAGTCCATCCTAACCTTGTCATAAGGAACACCGAAAAAGAGGAATATTACGAAAAATCTGAATCAAATATGTTCCTATACTGCAACTGTTTCCTGAGTCTCTGACAACAACTAGCCTCTGCACTGTCTACTGAGTATCTATCTGCACCCTAACTGGTTTTGTGCCCCTCAATAACTGACTGCAACTAGTTCTGCAACCGTCCCTCAAGATCTGACTGCATCATGTTGACACTGATCCATTTGCAACTGAAAATTGTGAGCCCCTATAGCTAAGGTATCTATGAGGAAACATCTGCCTTATGCTATCCTCCATGGATCTTGCCCAAATCTCTGTAACTCTGGGAACTAGAGCTCAAGATCTCCCCACCTCTCTCCGGGAGGTATAGCTGCATAGAAAGCAAATTCGTCCTCCAACTTGTTGGCAAATTATCGATCTCTGTCGAAGTTGTCTTCTCCTTATTGTCCTTCTTCTTCTTGGGACACTAGGTACTATAATAACCAAACTCACCACATCTGAAGCATTTGTACTTCGACAAATCTTTCTTCTTTTTTCTCCCTTGGAACGTTGTCCCTGACTGGGACCTTTATTCGCCTTCCCTTTCAATGCAAGTGCTACATTCTCCTCGTCTTTCACACTCTTCGGTCCTTTGTTACTATTGTCGCTAATATTACTCTCGGAGACTTGACCAAGCAAGCCTCGTCTCTTCCTGAGTGAAATCGACCCACAATCGATCCCAACCAGGTAGATTATCTCGTCCAATGATACCTTGGAAGTTTCCCATTCATTGGTGAAGCCTTTGAGAGTTGTATGCATTAGCTCACTCGCATGAGGTGTCTCTCTAACTGCTGCAAGCTCATCTCAGACATTCTGAATTCTAGTGAGATAAGGAGTGACTCCTTCACCCTTTTGCAACAACTTCTCTTTTAGGAACATCTTTCGATTCTCAGAAGGATTCTGGAAAAGTGTAGCGACTACATCCTTATGACCACTGAAGTGTACCCAAATATTTTTGAAGACTCCATGCCTAAGGATGTATCAGAGGCTTCATGTACCATCGGATATCATCACATCATCATAGTTTTCAACTCTACTTTTTCTCATCCTTTTTAGTTGTACTCAAACCCCACAAGCCCTGCGAAGATGATGTAAGAGTGATATTAGTATGAGAAGTTGAGTCATGTAATAGGCCTGGGTGGCCTGGGACCTTGTCATCAAGTGAGTTTACTCTAGGAGGTTTTTTTCACTTGGTTAATTATCATTTCCTTACGAGAATTTAATAATTAATTGAGTTTTTTCCTCAAAGCATAACCCCAAGACGAAATGTGGCTTGATGGTGAGGCTTTGGGTGATTCCTAGTATATAGGGTCATTGTATATTACCATAATAGATCACACACAAAAAATTGTGGAATTTGATTAGGTCTAGGGGATAGTTTTTTAATTTTTAAAATTTCCCGCAAGGCAGAAATTGGAATAAAATTTGAATGTAATATGTAATAGGTGATGTCTAGAGAAGTTGTATGAAGTGTGTGTGCTCAAAATTACACATATCATCCTCAAATTTTTACTATGAGACACTTTGAGGAGTTAAAAATGTGTTTTAGACCCTCAAAACCCACTTTTCCTAACCTTAGTGGTAAATCTGGCAATAAATTAAATGGAGAAAAATAAATAGCTCCATGTGACAAAATGACATGGAAATGACTTGGAAATTATCTCAAGTCAAAAGAATAATTCAAAAGACAAGCGGATGATGATTTGGCACCTTGCATCATAATTCATTGGCCACTTAAGGAAATTGAATTTCTGGCAATTAATGAAAGAGCTAGTGACATGGAAAATCAAATTTCTTGGAGTAAATGCACATGTGGGGAATATTTAGAGGATATTTGATGAGATTTTCTTGGGAGTTTGCCTCCACATGGACTTCTTATTTTCTACACTTGGCACATCATCATCTACCACGAGTTTGCTCAAGGAGGGCCTACACATTCCATGAGGAGATCTACGCATGGCTTGGAGGAGACATCTTTGGAGGTGTGTCACTTGATTGGCTTGGTTGTTGGGAGTTAACTCCCTCTCATTACACACTTTGCGTTGCTTAGCTTCACACTTGGATAATTCAATTTCCTTGAGGAGATTGCTTTGGCCACATATGAAATTCAATTTGGTGGAGCTTTCACACTTGGAATTTGATTTCTTTTCTTGGGATCTTCTCCATGGCCATTTGTCACTTGGTTGCTACATTGGCATTTGCTTGCATTTATCTATATAATAGAGTTTTGTGCTCTCATTTTGTATCCATTTGTTATGAGCTATTGTGCTTGGTAAATCTCTGTTCTTATGTACAATTGTTCTCAATTGCAATAAAAGACTTTGTCGTTCATTCATGAGTTGTTGTTCCATTGGAGTATGATGATTGGCTCACTATTGGTATAATTTCTTTTGCTCATGCTCTGATTTATGTTATTTCCATATTCTCTTGTAGATTTGTTAATGTAAAGCTATCTTGCATTGGCAATTGATTTAGGAATATGCTCTAGGTGTAGAAATCTCCAGTTATTTTCCAATAAATTTCTAGAGATTTCTTATAATTTTTTATTTGCTAGCTCTATATGGGACTAATGTTTTATTGAAGCTTTGTAGAGGAAAATATTGTTGGATCAAATATCAAGTGTGTGGGGAATTCTTTGGAGAGACCAACCTACTCTTGACACATTCTCCAAGGAGCTCTCATTGGTTCTTTCAATTCCATAGTTCATCTTACGAAGTGATTTTTGTAGTGATTCTCTTTGACATAGCTTGTATACAAGAAAATACTTCATAATTTAAACCTCTTTAAAAAATTGTGCTTTCATTGATTTATTTAGCTATTTAACAACATTTCCCAAACTAGGCAAGTGATGGGGTTCACTCCCATCACTTGATTGGTTTTGTATATTATTTTGTATCATACTTACATGCTCTTTTTACACTAATCTTGTCTTAGTTTTGCAGCCCATAGTTGGAGTTTTCACACAAGTGCCTTGAGAAAAGACTATTGAACTCTAACTAGTATTCTTCTAGGACCTCTCAAGCATCCAAGATTTATTTCAAGGAGGTCGTGGACACTAGAAGGAGTTGCAAATAAGGATAGGCCATGGGCCTTTGTGGAGATTGTAATTTTCAGATTTTAGCAAGTCTTCATCGGCCCTTGAGATTGCTATTGTTGGAGGGACATTCTAGCTTTTTCTAGCTCCAAATCTTGTACTATTTCCCTTCATATTTGGGAAGCCCTATAAAGAGGCTTTAACTCCATTGCAATATCATAATAAAAGGTCTTTTTTTTCTTGTTGGAGCTTGGGTTTTACCCAGGGCATCCGTTCTCTCCTTTTAGAAGGAGGATTTTGTGTGGGTAGATTAATTTTGCATCTTTCCTAACTTTCCTTTTTTTAAGCTCATTTTGCATGCTTTAAAATTAACGCAACCTCACCATCACATCTTTATTTCTAAGTTAGATCTTGCGACAAGTTCATTTGACGCTTTGCATTTCATTTTTCTTTGGAGTACAAGTTGATAATTTTCTTTAGAGAAACTCAATTCTTACATGCAAGTAGTTGGAGTTATGTGGCAAGTTTAACTTAGTTGCTTAACAATTTGATTTTCTTTGGCCTGACTATAGGCTCATTTGCTATCTTGCTCACTTATTTTCCAAGCATACTTTACAAGCAAGCATTCACTTTTTAGCTTCATCTCATTTCCAATCGTTATAAGTTTATGCCATATGGTTTGTGGCATTTACTTGGAGCAATTTACAATTTCAATTGCTTATGAAGCTTATGTTTATGCGTATTGTACAATTTTGAGAAATGTTTTCACATTATATCATTGTGAGCATTTCCATTTACTTGAGGCAATTCCTTTTTTTTTTTTGGGTAAAGAAAACTTACTTGCATTATTCTAATTCACTTGCAAGTTAATTTCTTTTTTTGAAATTACATTTGCAATTTACTTTGAGCATTAGCTCATTTCCATTATTTTGAAACATTGCAAATATTTATTGGGAAAACTTATTTGCATTACATTTAAGAATTTTAGCATAGTTTGCATTTTAATTCAATTAACCTCCAAGCATAAGCTTGGTTGATAGACATCATAGGGAAAAGACTTTCTTGGAAAATTCTTCCAATTGGTATGAAGTAAGGTAAACAGTGTGTGACCTTGTGGTTATGAAGGTGGTTTGTCCCCTTGTAGGAACTATGAAAATTTCATCTATTGCAATCACTGAAAAATATTCTTCTAACTGGCAAGATAATTTGCTAGTTTATTTGCTATGGCAAATATCAAATAAATTTACTATTGCAATGTTCACACTAAATTACTACAGAAAATAAAATGTTGGAAATAGAGAAATTCTAGCACACATAAAAATATTCACACAATTATTTTTGAACAATTGTCCCCGGAAAAACCCAATGCTGGAAAACCGGTGCAACAAATGAGGGTTTTCTTATTAATCTTCAGCAACAATCTGAGTACAAGAATTCTGACAAGTGAAACAGAGGGAAAATACTAACAGAAGTTTTATGATAAATTTCTCACTCTCCACAGTGACTCCTTGACCCTGGAATGGACCCTCTGCCCATACATTGGTGCCTCTGCGCCACTCTATGTGCAGTGATTGCGAGAGCTCCAATAGACTGAGTCTTTCCTCACGTTGCCTTCTCTTGAATTCGATCTGTACTTCTCGAACTCCTAGTGAAGCCCTCTCTCTCTCACCTGCTACTCATCCTCATGCTCTATCTCCTCTGCTAAACTTCAACCACTGAGAAAACCAATCTGCCTGGGCAACTGAGTAACTGCACTGGTGTGTTCTCCATCTACCCATCGAATTCTTCTTATAATCTCATATTGGATCACCAATGGCCAAGATTAAAACATAATCGATGGCTCAGATTATTTCCCTGTTGATCCATGCAAGTTTTTATAACATTCACACCATGAATTAATTAATCATATTTCCTAAGTTTAGACTTATGAAATATTAAAAAATTATTAATAAATCTAATTAAGTCGTCTCTAGGTGGAATTTCCATAAACGATTTCTGGGTATTGGAGAATACATGTATTTTATCCTCTCCACCAAATCTCGTGGCTAGAACACATTCGATGCTACAAAAAATAACGCTCCCTCTTAGCGAGGAAAGTGTTCTAATGCTACAACTACTGCCACAACACGTTGTCTTTGCACCATCCGCTGTCATGTTGTTGATGTCTGGCCATACTACCCACCAACCACCATGCAACTCTGATATGAGTTGCATCTGTGTTGTTGCTGACCCTGTTGAATTGTTGCCAACCACCTCATCTACACTGCAACTCCCTCTCATCTGTTGTTGCTGCAACTGAGAAATATTTGTCTCTGCTACTGAAACGGGTTCTCCACCATACCCTAAACTGGATGAACTTAGCTCTCCCTAGATATTTCGTGAATATGTCGGCTACCTGATCTCCTGTGGGAACATACTGCAGCTAGACTACCCCACGCTGTACATAACCTCTAATGAAATGACATCTGATGTCTATGTGTTCCGACCTATCATGAAACATTGGATTCTCAGAGAGTTTTATGCAACTCTGATTATCACAGTAAACATTAGTCGCTCCCATCTTCTTCCTAAACAAGCTCACGAGCAGTTTCCTAAGCCATATAGGTTCGCACATAGTTGTGTTGGCCGCCATATATTCTGCTTCTACTGAGCTCAATGCTACTAACTTCTGCTTCTTGCTACACCAAGAGACCATCCCTAATCCAACACTGAAGCAGCACCCTGAGGTACTTTTCCTGTCCACTGAACTGCCTGCCCAATCTGTAGCTGTGAACCCGCATAAACTGACGTCATCTCCTCGTGTATATTTCAACCCATACCCAATTGTTCTATGCACATATCTAAGAATGTGCCTTGCTGCTGCCCAATGTACCCTTTTCAGCTCTACCATGAACTGACTAAGGGTATTATCAGTGAAATAAATGTCTATTCTAGTGTTATCCAGATACATGAGAGACCCAATGAGCTGCCTCTACAAGATGGAGTCGCTTTCCTTGTCCCCTGTTGCATCTATCTTCTTCCAATTGGTGATCATGGGTGTCACCATGGGTCGGAAATCCTGCATTTTGAACCTCTTAAAAATATTTGTAGCATGTCTCCCTTGCCCAAGTAAGATCTCCCCATTTTTTTGCCACACCTCCAATCCTCGAAAATAGTGCATCAACCCCATATCCTTCATGTCGAATTCTGCTGCAAGGTTCCTTTTGCATTCTTTTATGAGCCCTGATGATCCTGTCAAAAAGAGATCATCCACATACAAAACAAGAATGAGAGGCTCATTCTCCACCATCAAATAGTAGAGGTTGGGATCTGCATCATTCTTGATGAATCCCAACTGCTGCAAGTAACTGTTAATTCGACCATACCATGCCCTGGGTGCCTGCTTGAACTCGTATAGGGATTTCTTCAATCTACATACATGAGTGCGCTTCTCGTGAGTTTCGAAGCCTTCAGGGTGCTCTATATACACCTCTTCTTCTATCACCCCATTCAAAAATGTTGTCTTGACGTCCATGTGGTGAATCTCCCATCCCATCTGCGCTGTTAGGGGTATAACAAATCTGATAGAGGTATATCTAACTCAGGACAAAACAGAGCAGCAAGCTGACGGTAAAGAAAAAACATAGAATTCAATATTAGGGAGGAAAACAACAAAAAGCAACATGGATGGAAAGGGGCAAAGACTCAAAGTTGAGTCTTATGTGTCAAAATGCGTAGCAGTCAAATCCTACCTAGGTCTACCTAAGTTTAGTTTGTTGGAATTGTAGAGGATATCCTTGGAGGAGGGGACCTGGGTTAGAGCCTATTGCGGAAGGTAGAGACATAATCTGTCTCACGAAAACTCATGAACATGATGGTTGCAAAACTCCTGTGTTTGATGGTTATCTAAAGTTAGCAGTTTGGAACAAGGTAGCGGAAAATGGCAAAGGGTATGGGGGAATACTAGTTTTAGTGAAAGAAAAGGAAGGCTGTCACATTTAGTTGATGAAAGAAGACGAAAATAAACAATATTTATGGTTCAAAATATCAGAGAATGAGAATCACATAAGAATTGCAGCATGCTATTTTGCCCCTCAAGTCTCAAAAACTTACAAAAATAAGGGGCTAGACAACAAGGATCCGTATGTAGCTTTAAAGCAAGATATTGCTGCGTACTATCAGCAGGGAGAAGTGCTTTTAGTGGGTGATTTTAATGCTAGAACAACAAATCAGCAAGCTAGTATTCTCTATTGCAAAGAGGATCAAAATCCTATTTGGCTCACTGAAGAGGAGAATCCCCAATGGGTGAGATGTTCAGAAGATGAAAAAGTTAGCAATCATTTTGGAGAGGAATTGCTTACATTGTGTGGGGCTTTCAACTTAATTATTTGCAATGGTCTGGATAGATGGAAAAGGTTTGGGAACTTCACTTGCAACACATACAATGGGGCAAGTATCGTTGATTATGTGATTTGTTCACAAAGCTTGATAGAAAAGATAGATGAAGTTAAGATTGGAGAGCATAATTGGGACTTAAAACCAGACCATAACCCAATTTATATGAAGTTATCATGGGTAGAAGAAATGCAGCATAAGAGAAAAACCCAATGCTCTCGGCAATCACTACCAAGGGGCAAAATCCTTTTAACACAAGAAAATTGTACTATCTTCAAGACAATGCCAGAGAGATTAATTCAGAAAGAGAAAACTGGTTTCCAAAGCTTCAACAGTCATGAGTTAACACATATAATTCAAAGGGCACTTGAGAAATGCAAAAGAGCAAAAAATAGGAAATCATAATCAAATTGTTTTCTTGTAAATGTTTGGTTTGATGAAGAATGAAAAATGGCAAGGAGAACCTTGAAAAAAGACAGGGAAGGAGAAGATGAATGTATAGTTATATAAGCTGGTACTAAAAAGGAAAAAAGATGAGTTCATGCAAACAAGGCGAGAAGAGTTAATATATCTAGGCAAGAATAACCCAAAAATTTTCTGGCAGGAACTTCATCCAAGGAAGAAGCAAATCGAAAATAATATTATAGCTAATCAATGGTTTGAATATGCAAGACAACTCTATGAGAAAGAATCAGAGGTTGAGCCTCCCTCGGGACTCAACACAACTACAAAGCTCTTCACATTACAGGAGGTGGAGATTGGAATTAAAATGCTGAAAATAGGAAAGGCAACAAACTTGGTTGAACTTCAAGCATAGTATCTAAAATGGGGAAGGAACACTCTTGCACTGCACATCATATGGAAATATTCAACAACATCGTTCAACAAGGATTCCCAAGGGACTGGACAACTAGCCTAGCAATACCCCTTTTTAAAAGTGGAGACATTAATAATTTGTCCAATTATAGAACCATTATGATCAATCCTTTGTTTGCAAAGCTTTTCGGAAGCATGGTAGAAAATAGAATTCGAGTAAGTGAGCGAAGTGAAAGAAAAAGAGGGCAAAAGGACAAGCGGGTTTTAGGCCGAAGCATTCTACAGATGGATCACGGCATCACATTGAGACCAATGTTTTTAAAAAAACGGAATCGGTCAGCTACCAGGCCGAGGTAATGACTCGGTAATGATTCCGAATCGGTAATGACTCGGTCGACTCGGTTTCAATGACTCGGTTTTTGTAATTAATACATTAAATATTAATTTTTTTGTACAAAAACATAAATTTAAAGATTTTTATTCATGTTTCCAAACACAAAGCATTACAATATAGACAAAAGACAACATATGATCAAAGTAGGCTCATGAATATACCCATTATATCAAAATTGCACCCAGTGCACTGTCCAAGGACCAATACATTATGATGATATAGAGATCAAAACAAAAAACATAACTAAGGAGGCTCTAAATGGCCTCTACAACAAAACATGAATAGTCACTAGTAACTACTGCTAGTCATCTGACTGTGACAAGCCAATGTCCTTTTCCTCAAACTCTGAACCAGGGGGGGAAGACACTCGGTCCGCCTCCTCCTCTGAATCAACATCCTCAACTGGAACTATACCCTTTCCCTTACCACCTTGAGAATCAGATAGACGAGCTATGCGTCTCCATCGTGGCTGACTAGAGGAAGTGCCTGCACCTGCAACTGGATGGCTTGGGACTGGATCTGCTACTAGTGGATCTACATTGAGCATAGTATCCTCCATCACTAAATCGAAGTCAATCCCCCCATCTATGTCAAACTCTAGTGGACAAGACTCCACTACCCAATCTAATGTTGGATCAATATCCTCCAACACAATGGGATCTGAATCAGGTCTTTTGTTCAGCAATTGGTTCCATCTTAGTCAGAGCTTGTACTGGACAAACACTAGATCATTTAACCGTTTTTTCTCCAAACGGTTTCTCTTGTGTGTGTGAATCCTCTCAAACACAGACCAATTGCGCTCACACCCAGAAGCACTGCAAGTTCGACTCAAAATGCGGATTGCAAACCTCTGCAATTCAGGACAGTGGCTACCAAATGCCTCCCACCATTGTGCTGCAAAAAATGAGTTTCAGTTAGCTCAACAATTTATATCCAACTTTGAAATTGAAATTATAATTTTATAAACAATTATACAAAATAATAAATTATAAAATATAAATTTGAAAATTGAAATTCTTTGTTTACCTGGTTCATCTGATTCCCTTGCAATCCTTGCAAGGTTCTTGCCAAAAGTACCAGTGGCATGGCTGAACATAGTGATCTGCTTGTGTATCTTCAAGTGCTCACTCTCTGTGGGGATCATGCGATCAATGCAGTCAATCAATCCATCTCTAACCTCCCCAGTCAAAGCTCCTGTTTCCTGAGCTTTATAATGATACCTTGGGTTCAGAAAATACCCAGCTGCATGTATCGGGCGATGGAGTTGATTGTTCCATCTCTGATCAATGATTTCCCAAATGGGCCCATACTTAGCCACTCTGTCCTTGGATGCTGCCCTTATCTGCTCCTTTGCTTGATCCATAGCCTTATAAATGAAGCCCATAGCCAATCTTTCCCCATCCACCAAGCGCAACACCTTAACCAATGGCTTAGCAAGTTTCACAATCTCTGCTGCCTTTTTCCAAAATATTTCTTCAACGACTTTCCTTTTCACATCTTTGCCATCCTGTTTGCGAGACCACCGACTTTCATTCCATTCATCACTAGAAAACATCTTTTGCAAGTTTCTATGTTGGGCAAACATAGATTGCAATGTCAAAAAATGTGTTGCAAATCTAGTGATGGTAGGCCTAATAAGTTCCTTGCCCCCTGTGTATTTCCTCATCAGACTCAGAATCCATGAGTGATTGTAAATATATTTTGTGATGCATTTGGCATGCTCTAAAGTGTTCTTGATCCAGTCTATTTTGTCAATATCCTCAAGCATGAGGTCTATGCAATGTGCAGCACATGGGGTCCAAAAGATGGTTGGGTGTTTTTCCTCTAACAATTTACCAGCGAGAACATAGTTAGAGGCATTGTCTGTGATGATTTGAACAACATTTGCCACCCCCACCTCTTCAACAACCTCATCCAAAAGCTGTAACAACAACTGTGCATATTTCACCCTATCAGATGCATCAACTGATCTTAGAAACATGGTTCCCCGTGGGCAAAAGACAAGAAAGTTTATGATGGTATGGTTCCTCTGATCAGTCCATCCATCTGACATGATGGTACATCCTGTACGTGCCCATGAGTTTTTGAACTCTTTCAAATAATCATCAATGTTTGAAATCTCTCTTTGCAAAAAAGATCCTCTTAACTCATGCATAGTAGGAGGTTTGAAGCCCTTTCCAGCAGCATATATGGCATCAAAAATAGGTTCATAATATGGTGAATGAGTAGCATTGAAGGGAATATCAGCGTCATACCACCATCTAGCAATGTACTCACAAGCAACATCTCTCAATTCTTTTTTCCAATGAGCATCTAAAGTGGGCTGCACAGTTGGAGGACTAGGACCATATGCAGTTGCACTATTAGAGGGAGATGAGGGCACAAAAAAACTTTTAATAGTACCCTTGTTTCTCATTGCACCCTTACCCTTGTCAGAAATAGACTCCCTAGAGGGAGGAACATAGCGAAAGGGGTTTTTTGATGCATCAGTGGAAGAGATAGATGAGGAATCCTCATAATTAAAAGATTCAAAACTTGAGTTGGCAGCCATCATATGTTGTAGATTCCTCTTCCTCCCAATTTCAGCCTGTATTTCTTTTTGCCTATTTTTCTCTTGCTCAAACTTGTCAAATTGTTCTTTCAATTGCTTCCTAATTCTCCCAATGTTTGGTGCTTCACATGCAGTAATTTGGCCTTTAACACCAGCCAAATGTAGTTTCAGTCTATGAATGCCCCCTCCACCCTCCTTAATTTTTTTGTTGCAAAATTTGCAAAACATTTGATCCCCAACCATTTCAGCATATGCCCAAGCAGAGTCTTTTGCTCTAGGGGCCATTTTGGACTGAGTTTTTGACTTGGAAATAAAATGTTTAAATCTGAACATGAAAACAAAAAAAAAAACTATTCATTCTATGTTCATTTCTTTCACCAAATGACAAATGCAAAAAACTATGCAAATGCAAATGGCAAATGCTAGATTTGCTAAATAAATAAAACAAACAAAGGCAGATTTAGAAGAGAAAAAATAAATACCTCTAGCCTCTAGCTTCCTCTAGCTCAATGCTGCTCCAAAGCTTGCCCAATAAGCTCCTCACTGCTGCTCCAAAGCTTGCCCAATAAGCTCCTCACTGCTGCTCCAAAGCTTGCCCAAAAGACTCTTCAAAGCTGCTCCAAAACCAACTCCACAATCTTCAGAAAACTCTCACAAATGCTCAAGCAAATTGAATGAGAAATATGTGAGGTATTGAGAGGGGTTGGGTTAGTTAAATAGCATGGGGAGGCATTAGACAACCTCAAACAAACCTAACAGCAGAATAAAATCCGGTTTCAAGTCCATAAAATGTGAGTTTTTGGGCCCACCGGCCAGCAGATTTGGCTCGGCCGAGTTAACTCGGGCCAGGCCTGGTCGGCCGGTTTGTTACCAAGCCGGTCGAGCCGGTACAAAAACGGGCCGGCTCGGTAACAAACCGGCCAACCTGACTGTTCTTGTACCTGGTCGGACCGGCCAGCCTAATGGCTCGATCGACCAGGCCTGGTCGGAGTCGAATCGGCCGTTTTTTAAAACATAGGTTGAGACACATTATTGAAAAGGTTTGGGGGGATAAAAAAGAAGTATTTTGTTGTTTCGTTGACTTCAAAAATGCATTTGACACAGTCGCTAGAGATAAGTTGTGGCGTAGAATGGAAGAACTTGAAATTCCTTTGCATTATAGAGCTGTTGTACATAGACTTTATGAAGAGGTGAAAGTCAAAATTAGAACCTCAGCGGGTATTTCAGAAAGCTTTAGAAGTGACATTGGAGTCAAGCAAGGTTGTCCGCTATCCCCTACTCTTTTTGGTTTATATATTGATAAACTGGAAGAGTGGCTAAATTTGCAAGGTGGGGATGGTGTTCGATTGGGGGGGTTTGTGATAAAGCTTCTCTTATATGTTGATGATCTTGTTTTGATTTCTAAATTGGCCCATGGATTGCAGATGCACTTATCTGCCCTTGAGCATTTTTGTAGAGCAGAGGGGATGCAAGTCAATATTAGCAAGACCAAGATAATGACTTTCTCTAATAAAAAGAAGCAAAGTCAGCATACGTTCTTCTTTGAAGGCAAAACTCTTGAAGAAGTAAATGAGTACAAATACCTCAGGATCGATTTCAACAACAAAATTGGGAGGACTGCAGAAAGAAGAGAATCTTAGGAGGGTGGAAAGCATTGTATGCTTTTCAAAACAGATGCAGAGGAGCAGAATTATGGGATTGGAAAACGATTAAAGTGCTTTTTGGACTCCTAGTTTGTCCAGTGATGCTATATGGGTGTGAATTGTGGGCTAGCAGCACCCCTATCTCAAAATGGAAGCAAATTGAGAAAATCCAAAAACGTTTGATCATGAGAAAGTTCAAAATAAAAATTTTGGTACCTTATGAGATAATGTTGAGTGAAACAAGAGCAATTCCCATCAAAGCAATTTCTATGGTGCAGCTCATAAGATATCTAAAAAGAATTGAGCAAATGGGAGTAGGTAGATGGCCTAATGTTATCTTCAAGGAAGGCATGAGTGAAAGAAAGAAAACATGGATGAGACAAAAATACACATAGATGCAAAAATGAAATATCTACCTCAATGCATGTCCCACAAATAGCAAAGAGCTAAAGAATTTTGTTATGGATAAATTTCGTAAACAGGTATGGGGAAAAGAGTTGGGTAGAAAGAAAAAGTACTACATCGAAGAATTCAACCCTATGTATGATATCCAACAAAAAGAGTACATTGGAGCTACCATTCCGTGGAGAGCAAAGGTTCTTATTGCTCAATTAAGAACCAACTCGCATCATCTTCGGTGTGAAACAGGGCAGTGGAAAAGGCCTAAAGAAGCTTGGGAAGAACGAATGTGTACATTTTGCATGTTTGGAGCAGTGGAATCAGAAAAACATTTCATTTTGGAATGTGATTCATTCAAAGACATCAGAGAAAGTTATGGGAATATGTTAGCATCGGTTTCTTGGCATTGTCTTTTCAGCGATGAGATAGTTGGAAGGTTGGGCCAGCTCATCATCAATTTGAACAAGAAGAGGAATGAATTGCAAAAGGCGAAAAGCAGGGAACCCATAGTCCCATAAGCTATTTTTAGTCTCGTGGATGTTAAAATTTCCATTAGGGGACTTTTGAGGTCTAAAATAGGCCTCCTAAGAAAATTGTACAACAAAAATAAACTTTATAAGAACCAATAGGATTTAAGATGATGATGTCAACCATGGGGGATGATTCACCATTTTTAAGTAAAAGGGTAAAAAGATTAAAAAATAATAAAATAATAAAACCACTTAATTAACTCGTATTTTCAATTTATCTCCCAAAGTTTTTACTCAAATTTCGAGTGGAAGTACTCGTTGGATGTAAAATTTAATTCTTCATCCAAAGAGTACCCATGTTTCATACTTTCAATGGACCCTGCTACACGAAAAATGAGAAATACATGAAAAAACGTGATTGCAACATGGGTATCACGTTTTTTCATGTATTTCTCATTTTTCGTGTAGCAGGGTCCATCGAAAGTATGCAACATGGGTACTCCTTGGATGAGTAATTAAATTTTGCATCCAATGAGTACTCCTGCTTGAAGTTTGAGTAAAAACTTTGGGAGATAAGTTCAAAATACAAGTTGAAAAAGTAGTTTTTTATTTTTTCCCACTAAAATTTGATGATGTAATCAAATCTTAGATTATTATTTCCGCTATTATTTTCTAATTTCCTTAGGAGGCCAATTTTAGACCTCAAAATTCCCCTAATGATTCATTCATTCATTCCGTGCATACCCCTTTGGCATGAATCTAGCCTTGTACTTCTCGACACTGCCCTCTATAGTGTACTTGATCTTATAGATCAATCTGGAACCTACAACCGATATGTCTTATAGCCTCGGCACTACCTCCCAAACATCATTTTTCATGATAGAACTGTACTCTTCTACCATGGCATCAACCCACACCTAATGTTGTGCGAATTCCTAAAAGCTGGAGGGTTCTGCTATTAGTTTTTGTAGCATCTGATCTATTCTAGCCTCGAGATTTTGCAGAGAGGTTAGAATATATGAGTACTCCAATACCCCGAAATCGTTTCTGAGAATTCCACCTAGAGACGACTTCATTAAAATAATTAATCAGTTTTTTAATATTTCTTAAGTCTAAACTTAGGAAATATGATTAATTAAAAGGTCTTAATTAAGTCAGGTGCAAATTTTCTAGAAAAATGCATGGATCGAGTTCCAGTTAATCTTAGCCATCGATTAATTTTTTATCGTGCTCATCGATGTCTCAACGAGAGATTATAAGAAGAAACTCGATGGGGCTTGGAGGACACACTTGCAGAGATCAAATTCACTAGCAGATTGATTTCCTGAGTAACAGCATTGAGTTGCCGAAGAGAGAGTTAGTGAGCTTGTTGCAGTGAGAGAGGGGAAGGGATAGTAAGGTCAAAGGAATATTTTCCATATCCGGTGAGTGCATAGCAGAGAGGCAGTGAGTGCCATAGAGAGGTCACGCAGAGGCAACGCAATGCTTTTGAGGAGATCTGCATTTTTACTAGGAAGCAAAGTTGATTCAGTGCCAGAAGTCGGCGACAGAGTATGGAGGCCAGGAGGGTCCAGTTTCCAGACACCAGCTAATCAGTTAGCAAGAGGGAAGGTTGTTCCTAGCTGTGGGGATGCAGTACTGCGTAGACTGACGTAGTGACTACGCAGAGGTAGCGCAGAGCATCTCATCTTGAGCTAAGGTCAGTGCCGGATCACTAGTGGGAGTGAGCTTTTTCTCACTAGACTCTATTGTCAGATTTTCTTTGTATGGTTTGCTAGATTTAAGCAACCATATATTTGTACTCAGATTTACCATTGCATAATATACAAACCCTTAGTTGTTGCACCAATTTTCCCAAGTTTGGTTTTTCTGGGGACTTAGTCCAAAAATAACTATGTTATCTGTGTGTGTGTGCACTGTGCATCTATCTTTCTAGCGTTATTTTATTCCACAATATTTTATTTTTTGAAGGATACAACGTATTAGTTTAGAAATTTACCGTAGAACACAATAGATAATTTGTTCGTTTATTTAATAAATAGAAGAAACTAAACCAATTGCTGCAGTAGGATTCAGGGTTACCGAATTGTCACATGGTATCAGAGCATAGATAGAAGCAAAGGAGCTTAGTTGTAGAAAGAAAGAGGGAGATTCAAAGCACTGCATGAGTAGCTGCTTGAAACCCTAGGAGATTACGCAGTCCATTGGCCAGAAGGGAAAATTTTTGAGGAAAATTATTTCTTTGAGTGAGTCGACAGAGAATAAATTTTCCAGATCAAATATTGTCAGAGGCAGAGGGAGCTGCGGCATTTTCATTGCAGAACAGATCTTCAACTAGGTCGCAGTTATTTTGCAATAGTTTGCTATGAAAAATAGCATTAGGAGGAAGGAAGAGCACACACTGAGGGAATTCTTTCCTCAGGGAATTTCTAGCTAAGAAATTCAATTTCTCACTACAGAACAGCAGTGGTTGTGAGCAGATTTTCCCACTCCAGCAGGGAGTACGTAGATCCTAGCAGTACTTGTGCAAAGGGGAAGGGGAAGAGCTTGACATTTGAGCAAAGATGGCCACAACAGTGCTAAGAGATTAGGATCGGTTGGGCAGTTCATCCAACTATGTGATCTGGAAGGCTAGGATTTCCTTCCTTCTAGATGAACACGTTCTCAAGGCCTATATCAGTAATGTGGTAGTTGTACCCATGGATCCAGATCAGCTTAAGGCCTACAAGAAGGAGATGGAAAATGCAAAGAGGTTGATTCTCGATGGTGTTCAAGATCACATGGTGTCTCACATAGCTAGAAAAGATAATGCCAAGCAGATGTGGGATGCTCTTGCCACGCTGTACCAGGGATCTTCCGAGTAGCAGAAGATGTACTTGGAGAAGCTAATATGTACCAAGATTCAGAAATGGGAGCGTATAGACCCCTTCCTTACTAGACTTTAGGATGTCCGTGATCAGTTTTCTGCAGTCGGGTCAGCACCCCAACCTACATAATTTGTATTGTTTGCTTTGAATAGCATTTCCGAAAACTGAAAGGTCTTCATCCAGAGTATTCTGGGTAGAGAAAACTTGCCAGATTGGGACAAAATTTGGGCAAATCTATAGCAAGAGGAGATGAGGCGATACTTGGTGAAGAGGATCATTAGTGACAGCAGCAGCAGTAGGACAAAGGAAGTGAAGGAAGAAGAGAATGCAACCCTTGCATCAAAGGGGCAACAGGAGTAGTGTAAAAAGGACATATCTAAGGTTAAGTGCTTCAGATGTGGTGAACTTGGTCACTACAACACCTAATGTCCTCTCAGAAAGAAGAACAAACAGGAGAAGCAGGATCAGCATGATGTGTTGACCACTCCATGTCAACTACCCCATAGCTGTACATTTTCTTGCGCAAATATTTCCATCATACCCGAGCACTCATATGGTCCACAGATTCATCATTATCAGCTATATGTACACTGGATTTTTGTAAACCCATTCTGCATTTTGTAATGTAAATGATCCTAGTAAGACAAATGTATGTAACTACCTAGGCAAGTTTATTTTTTGATGATGATTTATATCCTAGGTTGTTTTCGTCTCGCCAATTCATGTGTGTTTCTAGACACGGATGATCAGCATAGTTTTTCCCTCCAGCCTCACCCCAAAGCTCGGGTGGATTTTGTCATTAGGATATTAAATGAGTCCTTGTGTTATTTATCGAGTCTCTGTAAAAATGAGTTGGGAATAATTCTAGCTATTTGGTTAGATTATTTTATTACAATTCACTTAGTTTACTAAATCACATTTTTGTCGCGGAAATGGGTAAATATTTAGGGTCTATAATGAACAGGTGTTCCCATTTCATGTATTAAATTATAATATCTTGATGTAAAAAATATTTAGTGCATGGTCCCTCATAATTAGACACCATTGCTAAATATTAGAGAGTTGGAAAAATTATTAATCCCCTCATGAGGCAATTAATTAAATTTTTTGGCTAAAATATATTAAAAAATATTAAGCCAGAAATTTAATTAATTTGGGTCCTAGAAAAAATTAAACTATCCAACATTTAGAATTCGTGGTTTTAAAGTTTTTAATTTTTTAAGGTCCCCGGCCAAGGGAATATTGAAAATTTCAAGATATTTTGAACCCTTGGGCCATAGCAATTAATTCAAAGTCAATTTTTTGAGGCAATTAACTCAAAATAATTATTTTTGAGTTAATTAAAAAGAAATTAAAAGTGAAATTCAAATTTCCTCAAAAAGTAACTTTATTTCAACAGTGATGATTAAAAGATTATTTTATATTCATCAACGATTGAGATTGCTTTGACGAGATTCAAGCCAACTAGCCATTGGACAATTTATCTATAAAGTAGAGGTCTCTCTCCATTATTTAGATCTAATTATTGAATCGTGCACTTGCTCTAAAAAGCTCTTGTAACCTTTTTCGATTAATAAAACACAAAGACTTTGGGGTTTCAGAGTATGGTGTTCTTCTTTCATATTTATGTGGTAATATTGCTCTTAATACTCTATTGCTTTTATTTGCATTTGTTGGTTAATATCCTTTGAGGATTGATTTGTGCACAAGTATCTTGCACAAATTTATGGGTTTTTTTAAATATCATTTGGGTTTGATAGAACTAACAAGCATCTCTATTTCTTGATGATCTTATGATTATTTTGAATCTCTATTAATCTAACAGATCTAAGTGTGCAGAAGTTATTATTTGAGATTTAGACATTAGGGGAAATCCTCAGTTGGATCAACTGACTCTCATATTACAGAATCTGAAAAGCCCACCGTTTTTAATTTCTGAAGTCATCTTACGAAATATTTATTTGCAGGGTTTTTTTTGGGCTTGTGCCTCTTTAAAATTTCCAGTGTATTTCTAAAGTTGTGCAAAATTGTTTAAATATGGCTAATAGAGGGCTTTGATCTGTAGAGTTAGATCTGTAGAATATTATTGTAGATTTGTAAATATCAAATTTCTTAATTCATTTGGGTTTTGGGTATTTCATATTTTTGTATATACATGTTTTTGGGTTTCTATATTTTGTCTATGCAGGAACAGATCTGAGGATTGCCGACGATTTTTGTGGATGTGATCTCCATTTTATTTGCAGGTTGGAGAATATTTTTAGAAAGGAAACTCGATCCGGGTTCTACAGATTTTCTGAAAGAGCGTGGGAAAAATTCTTTAGGGCCTAGAGGCCCTGCGTTGGCCATCTCCAGCCCCCTGCTCCCATTCTTTCCTCTCGGCCTAGCTCACGGCCTCTCTTTCTTTCCTCTCCGCCTCCAGCTCTCAACCTTCCCTTTCTCCCTCATGACATCTTGCTTCTCCCTCACAGCGTCCTCCCTCGTCCTCCTTCTCGACCTCCATTATCTCCCTCTCTTGGCCTCAAGGCATCCCTCTCTTAGCCTCTCTTCCTTCACCTTCCTTCACCATAAATTGTCACAAAAAATTTCCCTTAAAATTTTAACAAAATTTGAACAAAAAATTTCTGAGTTGCCATTTGGATTTGAAGATCTTCAGTGACTTGGGCAACTTATCTCCAAGTGTTTTCAAGCCCCTAGGGGCTGACTAGTGTACATCACTTAAACCCTTCCCCCATTTCATTTATCTGATTCAAAGCAAAACTAATATTGGCATAGAATTTCAATTAGATGAAGTTTAGCAGCAAAATTAATTTGCATCTTTTACTCCAGTACATTTCATAAACAAATTTATTTTCAGAAACTTTCGCGTGCTAGTTGACAAATTTCTGAACATTATCTCACTACTTTTCAGTAATTTATTTATGAGTTTTAAAACCAAATGCATCACTAGATTGGGAATGGTTAAACTCAGAATTTTTTTGAATTATTAGTTATCAGTTTGTCGTTTGAAGTTTCTGCTATTACACATAGAAAAAATCTGAATCTTGCATGGTTATAGGACCACTGGTTTAAAATAAATTGTTGGCATTATCATTTGTTTTAAGAGCAGATTACTAGAACTGATATTTCAGACTTTGCACTTAGTTGTTGTAATCTGAATTTAAACACTTAATCTAATTCCTAAAGTATATTTGTTTTGCATGCTCATTCAAGTAGACTAATTTAGCTTTACTTATGGATCTAATGTCTCTGATTGAGTACCTCATGCAAATGGATTTCTAAATATAAAGTGTTTTATTTCTAGCATTTTACATTGGTTTCCTGTTGTGTTTTCAGTAATTGTTTGTGCAGACTTCATATTTTACATTGCTAGTATAAGTATTTGTTTTCACATTAAGATCATTTTTCTGAGCCTTAAGTTAAAAAGCACTTACATTGTATTTCAGAAATAACTCATATTTTAGGCCCTCCTTCCACCATCACACCATTTCACTTTTCATTTGCATACTAAGATAGTACTTGCACATTAAAATTTTACTTCCAAGCATAAGCTTGGTTGATAGAAACAATAAGGGATCAAACTTAGAACATGCATTTAACTAAAATTAACCAAGCCCCCGCATTTCACATAGTTTCAGGTTTTGCATTTGCATACAAGACAGTCAAATCATTAAAACCAGTTTTCCATCCATTACTTGGCCTTTATTTTCTTCGCAAGACAGTTGACTCCACAAGGCACTGGTATCATTTTCCTCAAATCTAATTCATCCTTCAAAATCTTGTGTAATCTAAACAAGTATTGGTTGCTTAGTTGTGTCTCCTAGATTGGTTGGTTCCCAACTAATTTTCCCTCATTCCATTTCCATAGGGTCTACCCCCCTTAGTCTGTTATTAGGAGACAACTCAAACAGAGAGATTGGGGATCAGGGTAACTGCCACCGAGCTGAGTCGTTGTCGCAGTGCATAGACATTTTGTGCGACAATGGGCTGCATCCGCAAAGATTGATAAGTTGTCATCCAGACTAGAGAAAGAGTTTTCCATGATCACCGATATACCTCTAGGAGTGATGTGGGGTGATTTGGTTTTGTAGCCCAAAGGAGCTACAGATGGTCAACATCCTTGAGTAGTCCACCTCTTGGATCACTACCTTGCTACGGGAGCCCATAGCAGCAGTAGTAGGATGGACCAGTGGTAGTTGATGCAATTAGGTGCCAGAGTGACAGATGTAGTAGATAGTAGCGGTCTGAGACTGAGCAGCACAAAGCAGAGTTGGCAGCAGTGTAGTTGACACAGTGCAAAGTCAGTAGCAGCGCAGAGGCTTCAGTAACAGCACAGAGACTAGTAGCAGTCACGACTTGGGTGACAGATTCATCAAAATGAACACAGTTGGTTCATTATGATGACATCTCTCAGTTGCAGCAACAGCAGATGAGAAACAGTTGCAGATGTTGAATTGACAGCAGCAATAGAGTTACAGTGTAGATGCAATAGTTGGCAGCAAGGTCAGCAACAGCACGAACTCAACGCATATCAGAGTTGCGCAATAGTTGGTGGGAAATAGTAGCCAAACATCAACAGCACAACAGGAGATGGTGCAGAGGCAGTGTATTGCAGTTGCAGAGCTAGAACACTTTCCTTGCTAAGAGGGAGTGCTAGTTTTTGTAGCATCGGATGTGCTCTAGCCTAGAGATTTTGCAAAGAGGTTAGAATACATGAGTACTCAAATACCCAGAAATCGTTTCTAGAAATTCCACCTAGAGACGGCTTAATTAAAATAATTAAACAGTTTTTTAATATTTTCTAAGTCTAAACTTAGGAAATACGATTAATTAAAAAGTATTAATTAAGTCAGGCGCGAATCTTCTAAAAAAAGGCATGGATCGATTTCTAGTTAATCTTAGCCATCGATTAAGTTTTAATCATGGTCATTGATGTCTCAACGAGATATTATAAGAAGAAACTCGATGGGGCCTTAAGGACACACTTGTAGAGATCAAATTCACTGGCAGATCAATTTCCAGAGTAGCAGGTTTGAGTTGCCGGAGAGAGAGCTAGTGAACTAGTTGCAATGAAAGAGGGGCAGGGATAGTAAGGTTAGAGGAAGAATTTCCAGATCTGGTGAGTGCAAATCAAAGAGGCAGTGAGTGCCATAGAGAGGCAACACAGTGCTTCAGAGGAGATCCGCATTTTTGCTAGGAAGTAGAGTTGACTAAGTGCCAGAAACTGAAGAGAGAGTCCGAAGGCCAAGAGGGTCTAGTTTCCAGACAGCAGTTGATCAGTTAGTGAGAGGGAAGGTTGTTCCTAGCTGTGGGGATGCAGTTCTGCGTAGGCTAACGCGGTGTCTACGCAGAACAACTCATCTTGAGCCAAGGTCAGTGTAGGATCACCAGTGGGAGTGAGATTTTTCTTTGTATGGTTTGCTAGATTTTAGAAACCATAGATTTGTACTGAGATTTACTACTGCATAATATAAAAACCCTCAGTTGTTGCATCGATTTTCCCGAGTTGGGTTTTTACGGGGACTTAGTCTAAAAATAACAATGTTATTTGTGTGTGTGTGCATCTATCTTTCTAGTGTTATTTTATTCTGCAATATTTTATTTTGTGAAGCCTGCAGCATATTAGTTTCGATATTTACCGTAAAACACAGTAAATAATTTGTTCAGTTATTTAACAAATAGAAGAAACTAAATCAATTACTGTAGTAGGATTCAGGGTTACCGAATTTTCACATCTGCAACCTCAGCTACCGAATCTTGATATCTGTCAAGTTGCCTGCGTTGTCTCTTGCCTGTCCTAGGAGCTCCAACAAACTCGTCTGCGTCCCTTAAGGTCTGACACAATTCCCTACTGGCCCTACCCACATGTTTAAATTAATTCCCTTTAATTATTTAATTTCCCTAAATTAGACTAAGGGTCTCCATTCAAATAATTAATCATTGGAAAAACTTAGGCTCCGGGTGGAATTTCTCGAAACGATTTTTGGGTCTTGGAGATCTCATGTGTTGTAGCCCCTCCACAAAGTTCGGAGCTAGATCGCATCCGATGCTACCCAAAATCTCAACACTCCCTCTTAGCGAGGAATGTGCTCTAGCAACACTTCACTCCAAAAGCGTTACTCTAATCCATGGCATTGGTCCCATGCGCTGCTGATGCTCAGCCTGTTGCCCCTCATCCACCGCGTTGCTGCCTTCTATACTGTTGCTCATGACTCTGCCACAATCACCGCCTCATCTGTACTTTAGCTCCCTCTCAAATGTTGCATCATGTTGCCCATAGCACTGCCACTGCTAACTGTTGCAGTTGCTGAGAAGTAAGCAACTGAAGGACATCACCCAAAATAATCACAGATAAGTCTGTTTGGCTGCATCTCGATACTAAAGCACCCTTTGCTACTAATCTGCACTGATCCTCTGAAGCTCTGCGCTGCCTACTGCTCTGCACTGCATAAGCACTGCCCCTCTGCGTTGTTGAAGTCCCATCAGCCTCTGTGCTGCTGCTGCCTTTCCACTGCGCTGCTCCAGTCTTCAGCGCCCTCACTGCCACCATGCCTCCATAATCCTCTGCACCAACTGAATCCAGTCATCCTGCTATTTTCTTTAAGGGCTCCCATAGCTCGTATGTGATCCAAGAGTTTGGGCACCTCAAGGATCCTGACCTCACACCATTTGTAGCTCAATCTACAGATCTATGTCGCCCCACCTCTTCTCTTGAGGCACATGAGCAGTTAGCCACATCATCAACACTGCCATCATCGCCCTTGGTTGTCGCAACCTTAGAATCTGAATCTTCCTTGCCCTTCTTCTTCTAAGGACAAGTATTGCTGAAATGTCCCAATTCACCACATCTGAAGCACTGGACCTTTGAGAGGTCCTTTTTCTTCTTCCCTTGTTGTTGTCATTGTCCCTTAGATGCGAGAGTCGCATCTTCCTCCTCCTCCTTCTTTACCTTGGATCCTTCGCTACTGTTGCCCATCTTGGACATTCTCCTAATCTCCTCTTGATGAAGAGTTGCCCACATGTCCTCCCAATTTGGAAGTTGTGCTCTGCCCAAAATTCTTTGGACAAAGGTATCCCAATCATCAGTGGCTGCATTCAGGGTAGTGCTCCCCATGAGACCATCATCAGGAGTTGCCCCCATAGCAACTAGTTGATCTCAAATTGCCTTCAATCTAATGATGAAGGGGTCGATTTCCTCTCCCTTGTGCATCTGAAATAGTCACAGCTGATTCTCCAGAAGCATCTTCCTCTGGACAAAAGTACCTTGATACAATGTGGTTAAGGTCATCCACGTCTCATTTTCCGTATTCTTCTTGGCAACGTATGGGACCACATGATCCTTTACCCCGTCCATTATCAAGCGTTTGGCCCTTGCTTGCGCTTCCTCATACTTCTTCAACGATCAGCGTCAACAGGAATAGCTACAGCCTTCTCGGCATAATCTTTGATGCGATATTCGTCAAGGACTGACAAGATTTTGGCCTTCCAGATGACGAAGTTAGATGCACCATCTAATCTATCCTGATCCCTCAATCCATGCAAGGAAATCTATGCTAAAAAAAATGTCGAAATGAATGCTCTTCTCCCTTCTTATGTTGCTGCTCTGAGCAAGAGACCGGATCTGGGTTTCTTGGCGATAGAAACCCTCTAGAGAATACGCTCCCTCTGACCAGTGATTTCCTTCCCATAAATCCTCCACCAATTCTGCAGAATCATCCCTCTCCAATCACTTCGTTGATTGGATCTCAAACTTCTTGGCTAGAAAGTCTGCTGAGGAACTGTTTCCTTTCACTTTTTCAACCCTGCTAGAGACTGTTTTGCACCAGCAGAAACAATGCCCCACCATCAACTTCGAAGAACAAAATTGCACCTCCAGCCACAGCAACTGGCAAAGTGTCGCCCCTCTCGGACTACGTCACCCTCTTGGGCCTGCGTCAGCTCTGCGTGGGCTAGACATGCTCTGCATCACCCTTTTGGGCCTACGTCAGCCTCTGCGTGAGCTAGACAAGCTCTGCGTCACCCCTATTGAGTCTGAGCTGTCCCTTTGGTGTTGCGTTGCGTCTTTCCGAATCTGTGTTGTCTCAGAGGCCTTCCTGCAGCAAAAATCTTCATCACTTTGTTGATGGCTTCAGCTCCCCCTTATCTACAATACCTTTGATACCATGTGAAAATTTCTGAATCCTTATTACAGAAACCCTATTGTAGTATTTTGATTTACTTCATCTACTTGTTTGATTTAATTAACAAGTTATTTTCATGAGTTATACAGTAAAACATCAAAGTAAATACTATTGCAGCCTACACATACATACAAATCAGGTACTGAAGAATTAAGCACACATGACAAAGGACACACAATATTATTTGGACAAATGTCCCCAGAAAAACCTAATGCGGGAAAACTGGTGCAACAGCTCTTGAGGGTTTTTATTATTATGTAGAATTTTGAATACAAACAAGGACACTAGTAGTGGTTTGCCCAACAGAGAAATCCTGGCAGATGTCCCTCTATCTCTGGAGACGAAAAATATGGTTGATCCAACTGAGAATGAGGAACCCCACAGGTTCCTACACAGTCACTGCGTCACCCTTCAGTGTGGTTGCATCACTCTGTCTGATCTGTTGAATACTAGGCCTTTCTGGCCCACTAAAACCCCAACATTGTAGCCTATGGCTCTGCGTCAACCCCTCCTGGCCTGCATCACCCTCTTGTGACTGTGTCAACCTTTGCGTTGGCTCTGAGTGAGCTTGGCTGGCTAAGTCACCTGAGACAGAGACACGGGACACGATGGACACACGGATTCGAATGTTGGACACAGACACGATGACCCCCCAGAAAAGGACACGTCCGGACACGTTATATATTAAAAGTTAGATATTTCTTACACAAATTCATACAAATTCATTGATTCAAACATAGATCTTCATCTAGATGTAAGTTTTACAAAGATACATCATACAATCATACAAAGTAATAGACATATTCATTAATGATCCAATAGGAGAAAGACAAGATACTATAGTTTTCTCATTAAGTCATCAAAATCAAAATGTGTTACATAAGTACTAGGTAGTACAATGCCAATGGCAAATAGAAATAGCAAATACAAAACAACTACAAGTCTACAAGACTACAAGCCTCAAGGCAGTGCCACAGTAGGTAGCTCATGACTCATGAGTCATCAATCCTCATCATCATAATCAGCATCACTATCCTCATCATGATCATCGTGCTCACCACTGCTCTCCTCTGTTGCATCCTCTTCCTTTGTATCCAATGTCATCTCTGCATCTGTTGGTGTGGAGGATGACCCATCTACTATATTGCCATCATCAAATGTGGCAGGCTCTAGCACTGGCTCATTGAGATCCAAGTTGGCCAATGCCAACTCAACACTGTTGTGCAAACCCATATCATCAAGAAAGACATCTCACATCTTTGTATTTCCCTTCAACCAATCCTCCCTCTGCCTATGTGCACATACACCATTGTCTCTATGTTGGACTGCTCAAGCCTGCTCTTCTTCACACTATACAAATTCCCATATGTGCTCCAAGTCCTCTCGCAACAAGAGGATGAAGTCACCTGAGAGAGGAGCCTCATGGATAACTGCTATAGAGGAGAGCTTGTTGCTCCATGAGTTGCCCACCAAGAATAGAGCTTCTTACCCCCCCCTGTCTCTAATCACATCATAACCTGCAAATCGCCCATTGCCAGTGGAAAACTCTGCAAAGGCATCCTCCACCTCATCAAGGGATGCCCTATCCTGAAAAATCCCCCTGAATGCATATTTCCTCCCCTGTGAGATTTCACCATCCCTGTGAGGAGGGAATCTGCGGGAAGGTCCACCATTCAGCCACTCATGGCTTTAGTATTTTGGGTTCAAGGAGTGAGCCAAACAATGTAAAATTGTGCAATTCTTGTCCCATATGCTAACAAGAATATCATGTATGCTAGTGAAGAAGGCCTCTGGTGATGTCTCATACTCGGGGCACTGACTGTGTAAAATAATGTTCCTCACGGACTCAATCATGGAATCCCATCCCCTCATAAACCTCTCCTAGGATGGGTTGGTCTGTATCTACAAATCGAAGCAAGGAAATAATAGGGTCCATGATCTGAATAAGTAGATCTACCCTCTCTGACCAGACATCATCCAACATTGTGTCCTTCACTCTTTTTGAGGCTGCTTGATCTGTCTTTCTCCAAAAAGACCAAAACCCTGAAATAACCATGGCCCCAAGAGCGGCCTTGACATCCCTCAACCTCTTCAACATGATGAATGAAGAGGCAAACCGTGTATCCACAATATTGAACAATGATAGATTGGTGTATTCCTTGTAGATAGCGAGGGCATTTGTATGGTTTTGTACAAAGTTGTGGATATGTCATGCATCCTCAATAATGCTTCCAATCCAAAGCACATCAGAGGCAATAGATTTCAGTGCTAAGTTCAATGAATGGACAATGCAAGGTGTTCAAAATATTTGTGGATATATAGCTTCCACAATCATGCTAGCAGCCTTGCCAACAGGTGCATTATTTGTAATGATTTGCACACGAGAATTGATAGCTACATCTTCAATAACTTTAATAAATAACTAACCCATATATTTTGCATCGTTGTATTGTCAAAGTGCATCCACTGATTTCAAGAAAACTAGACCATTCAAGGAAGACACCATGAAGTTGATGAGTGGGTGTCGTGCTGGATCTGTCCATCCATCAGAAACAATGCTAACCCCAGATGTTGGCCATGCTGATTTAATAGGTTCAAGCATTTTGTCCACCTCTTTCTTTGCCTTCGTCAACAATGTGGTTCTAAGTTTCTCTGACCCAGGAGGCACATACCCTGATGGAGCTGTATGAGTTTGGGCTCGACACATCTCAATAAATAGAGGTGAGCGTGCAACATTGAAGGATATGAAGTTCTAATAGAAAAAAAATGCAATGGTGAGATCAAGCTCTTCTCGCTTCTCTTTCTGGAAAATCTTGTCCATTGGACCAAGTGCAGTTGTCTTTCTTTTTGTTGCTTGTCCCCCACTAGAACTCTCAAATGGGAACTTGTTGCTGCTTTTCCTCAAGAACAGAAGGGGGTCATCATTCTTGTTTTGTTTTATTTTTGATGCCACATTTTCCGCACCAACAAATGCCTCTCTCCATTTCCTTCCTCTTTGCTAATGGCACTTGTGTACAAGCTGAAATGCCACAACTTGGTAAAGCCAACAAATGATATTTCACACAGTAATATGTGCTCATGAAATGGTTGTGGAAAAAGCTGCATTTCCAAGCAACATTGCCTCCTCCCTTCTCCTTGCTGCTTGGCCCTGGCTCTCTTGTCACATATTTTCACAATGGATATTTGGGGTCCTGAGTTTGTTTTCCCTAAACATTTGAAGTTGTCGTTGTAGCCCCACTTCCAATAGATGGAATACTTGCAGATCCTGATGAAATAGGGACAGGAGGGGCATCTCCAATGGGGACATTCTTCCTTGATGCCCTTGATTGAGCCATGAATGCTATAAAGAATAAACAAAAATGACCAAAGTTGTAAAACATATGCACATGCAAACCAAATGCAAAAAAATAGAGAGACAATGCACTTATCGGTTGCTTGAATCTCCTTGAAAATGCTCCCTTGCTCCTTGCTCAACTCACACACTAAAAAAATTGAAAAACAAATGAGAAAATCGAAATTTTATAACCATTCGGACGCTTTTCCATGTTGTACAAATCCGGAAAATCGAGATTCGATCGTGTCCGTACAGGACACGATCGGGACTCGTCGTATCCTGTACGGACACGATCGAATCCGAGCAAATGGATTCGAATCCCCACGAATCCTGTCTGATTCGACCGATTCAGGACACGTGGAGTGTGGAGGACGAATATGGTTTCATAGCAAACCACGCCCCAGAATTTCCACTAAGCTCAAATGTTGTCGCTATGTGTGTGTTCTCCAACTGACCCCAAGCCTTCCTTTCATACTTTTCTCGTTGAACAATCAACGCCCGTGATCTAATCTCTAATCAACAGCGAAGATTAGAAAAGACTTGATCCTCGTCACTGAGAACATTCTTACCCACATGTTTAAATTAATTCCCTTTAATTATTTAATTTCCCTAAGTTAGAATTAGGGTCTCCAATCAAATGATTAATTATTGGAATAACTTAGGCTCCGGGAGGAATTTCTCCAAACAATCTCTGATCTTGGAGATCTCATGTGTTCTAGCCCTTCCACAAAGTTTCAGAGCTAGAGCACATTCAATGCTACCCAAAATATCAACAACACACTTATGGAAATAAGCTAGAGAGCTTGTGGTTATTGTGAAAATTCCTAGACCTGACAATCTTAGGAATCCTACTGCAACCATAGTATTAAAAACCAGTCGGCTTGAACCGGAAACCGGTCAAACCAACCAGTTCATTAGCCGATTGGGTCAAACCGGTAGAAAAACCGGGTTCGACCCTTCTCTTAGAAAAAAATTGGTCCAACCGGTGCTAACCAAATAAATTTTGGATGGAATCGGCCAGTTTATGGTCAAATTGGTCAGTTCCATCCTAAACCGGCCGGTTTATTGCCAGGCCAACTATTGACCCCACATAATGCATTTTTGTGAGTTTTGGAGCTTTTTTTAGGGAAATTTAGGGTTATTTTCCTCAGAAAACATCCCCTCTAAGAAAAGCATGCCTACCCTCTCATTTTCCTGACGCAGCCCTAGCAATGTTAGCAATTAATGATAATGTTAAATTCTTAAAGTAAAAAGAAATTTTTAACATTACCATGAAATGACTCAGGATGTTTGAGAGTGGTTTCAACCTCATTGGATTTCATATGGAGAAACTAGAATTTTAGATTTCACTCAAAATTCAGCAGACTTAATGGTTTTCAGGATTTCATGGTATGGGGTTTTGCAATGTTTCCATTTGGTTCTATCTTGTGTAAGGGTATGAGATTGGCATTTGATCAAGAGCATGAAGCCCTTTAAGAACCTTGATGTTGGTGGCATTGATTGTTGAACTTTGTTGATGTTGGTGGTATTGATTGTTTAACACCCCTACCACGGCCTTAACAAGAATGTACCCTTCACTCAAAGGAAAACAATTGGTTAGGCATGCTAATCTTTTTCTACCGCATTTTAAGGTTGAGGAGATGAACCCTTCACTCAAACCAAAATCATTGGTTAGGCATGTTAAACTTTTTCAATTTATATCATGTTATAAGGTTGAGCAATCCAAGTCTAAAGACTTTGAGCTAGATGATGTTTATGTATCTCTTGTTGATGACCCCATTTCCAGTAGCGATGAATCAATGATGAATTTCATGAAAGACCATGTTGCTCAGTGATTTGTAGTTTTGATATCTATTTTTGCTACTACTACTACTACTACTAATAAAGTTGTAGAGGAATTTTAGGAGTCCTCAAACTCTTAGCCATATTATTTATGTAGCTCATGTTGATGATCCCTTGTCTAGTAGTGGTGATGATTTTGATCATGATGAGGAGTGATCATGTTGTTGATCACTAATATGTAGTCTTGTAGTAGGCCAGTGGCCTCATAGCTTGTAGCATTTTTTTTGGATTTTATAGGCTATTTGGGGCCTCATTGCTTATGTATTTTATCGATGATATGTATTGCACTTGGTGCCATTTTGATATATTCACCTTTACATGGTATATAAATGAGCAAACTTTGCATATTTTGTCTTTGTTGGCTTGGAATCATGGTGACAAATCTTACAAATAGTTTTTTTTACTAAAATTAATTATTTAATGTATTATTTTTTAAAATCGGTTCATTTAGACCTGACCAGTACCGGTTCCGGTCATAAACCCGGTTCATTAGGTCCACCAGTCCGATCACCGGTTTCGGTTTTTAATACTATGACTACAACTAACTGAATCTACTTCATCTACTTGTAGATTACATTACACAGTTATTTCAGATTTCTTCATGAAAATATTGAAGTAAATTACTGAAGCAACCTACACTTAATAATTTATGATTCTGAAACAAGGAAACTGAGCAAAGAATAAATCACACATACGACACCATTATTTTTGGATGAAAGTCCCTAGAAAAACCTAATGCGGGAAAACCGATGCAACAGATCTGAGGGTTTATTATTATTAAGCAGCAGTTTCTGAATACAATCTCTGGATGCCTTGTTGGCTATCTAGTACAGAGAAATCAGGGTAGACAAAAATTAGTGAGTTTTACTTCACACTGCAAGTCCCGGCTGATCCGATAGCTGAACTGACAGAACCCCAGCACCCTCTACGCTGCCTCTGCGCAGTAGCTGCGTAGGCTTGCATGGGGACCTCTATGGACTGCATCACCTCCTCTCTGGGATCAATCTGCTCCTCAGAAAGTCGAGTTCCAGTCCACCCGACACAGAACCCTGATCTCTTAACAATTCTCGAACTATCTCACAAAAACACCGTGCAGCCTCTGCGTGGGCCCTGCGTTGGCCTGTGTCACCCCTTCTAGGGCTTGCGTCACACCCTCTAGAGGTTGCACTGCTTCCTCTGCTGGTTCCGCTGCCTCTATGCTATGTATTCTTGGTCCCAGAGAAGATCCTCCGACTAATATATGTCTCTGCCCCTCACTGCAACGAAATCACTTTGATCTTATCTTCGTCCAAGCACTTGCTTTGTCAGAAGAATTCAATCACTTGATTCACTCGGTGTGTCTTTCCAAATGACCCTCAAACCTTCCTTTATAGTCTTCTCGTTGAGAAATCAACGACCGAGATTAGATCTCTAATCAATGGCTAAGATTATAAATTGACTTTATCTTCACTTTCTAGATTATTCTCACTCTGTTTTATTAATACCCTTTAATTATTTAATTTCCTTAAGTTTAGACTTAGGGTCCCCATTAAAATAATCAATTTTTACGATAAAACATAAACCGAGTGGAATTTTCACAAATGGTTTCTAGGTTCTTTGGAATACTAGTGCCTAAGCCTTCCACAAATTTTGAGACTTAGAGCACTTCCGATGCTACCAAAAATCAACAGTTATGACTTCCCAATTGAAAGGAAGTGAACGAATCTTCTCTATACTTTAGAGGGAGTATGAAGTCTCTTTAATATTTGCAAAGGAGAAAGGATTTATTCCCTAAATCAAGTGGGAATAGGGATCTCCTCTCTGGTTGAGAGGGAGTGATGATAAGCATCACATTTGAATTATCTTCTTCATTTGTCATGCACTAGGCCAGGGACTAATAGTCGTACGTCTAAGTGAAGGCCATGAAGAGAGAATGGTGGATGGAGGATTGGGTAAAGCATTGGTGATTTCCTTGAGGACAGAAAATCCAAGATAGGAAATGGACCGACATTCTTTGAGGATTGGACAGGTATCCAAGACAAGAGTGGTCGAAGAGGACCAATATTCTTTGAGGATTGGGAATCCGAGATAAGTATAGTCCTTGATGTGAAAATTCCAAACTAGAATCCTATTGCAGCAACTGGAAATTATTCTCCTAATTGTTAATTTAATTTAACAATTTATTTGTTGTTTTCTACAACAAATACTAAATAAATCACACTAAAATTTACACATAAAACTGCGGAAGAATAAAACATTGTAAGAAATGATAGCACACACACATAAAATTAACATAATTATTTTTGGACAAAAGTCCCCGAAAAAACACAACTTGGGAAAATCAGTGCAGCAGCAGAGAGTTTTATTTTATTAAGTAGCAGTGAGAACTTTTGAGTACAATTGGATGTTGAAATATGGAAATCCTACAGAGAAAAATACTAGCAATAATATAGTGAGGAATTTTCCTCACCCCGCAAGCAAATACGGGCTGTGACGGTAGCTCCAAGTGAGCCGTCCAAACTACCTCTGCTATGGCTCTGCGTCACCCTAGCGCAGTTCCTTCTGTGCTTAGTCTGAAGTAACCTCTTATCAAGTTGTCTAGTCTGCTGTTGTCTGGGAAAATGTTTCTCCTGGCTTCCAGAACCTCTATCCAACCTCTGGCACTGAAGCTCGACTTTCCCCAGCAGAATCAAATTTCCTCTAGAGGCTACTGCGCAATCCCTACATAAACCTCATTGTGGCTCTTTCACCTCTTTGCAAATGCATGCACTGGATCTGGAATCACTTCCTCCAGCCTTACTGTCCCTACCCCTCTCTCACTGCTTTGATCTATGACTCTCTCTCTAGCAACTGAATGTTGCTACTTTGGAAATCGATCTGCCAAAAAATTGAACTGCTCAAGTGTCTTCTCCATCACCACATCAACCTCCTCTTGTAATCCATTGTTGGATAACCAACGACCAAGATTAAAACATAATCGATGGCTAGGATCATCTCTAGATTGATCTGTGTGAGTTTCTAGACGATGGATGCGCCATGAGTGCTCATGCACCTAAGAAGTGGGGCGATATGGAGCTGTAGATGGAAGCTACAGTGAAAGGGAAGGGTCCTTGAGGTTCCCAAACTCTTGGATCACATACAACTACAGGAACCCTTAATGACAATAGCAAAATGACGGGAGTCGGTTGGTGAGAGCGATGATAGAGTGACAATGGCAGAGCTAGAGCACCAAAGTCTGAAGCAGTGCAGAGCAGAGGCAGAAGCAGCGTAGCAGCAGCAGCACAATGCACAGTGGTGCAACGCAGTGTAGAGCAGTGCTTACATAGTGCAGAGCAGCAGCAACGCAATAGCATCAGAGGGTCGGTGCAGATTAGTAGCAGAGGAAACTTCAACATCGAGGAGCATCCAGACTGACCAATATGTCAGTGTTTGGGATGTCTCTCAGTTGCTTGACTCTTATCAACTGAGTTGCAGTGCAACAATTATCAGTTGCAATGCTATGGGAAGCATGATGCAACATATTGAGAGGAAGTTGTAATACAGATGCAATAGTGACAGTCGCAGATTGATGAGCAGCAGTAAAAATTGCAGCAGCGCAGTGGATGAGGTGCAGCTAGCCGAGCATCAACAATGCAAAAGACAAATGTCGTGGATCAGGGTGATGCTTCTGGCGAGCAGTATTGCTAGAGCACATTCCTCGCTAAGAGGGAGTGTTGATTTTTGGGTAGCATCGGATGTGCTTTAACTCCGAAATTTTGTGCAGGAGCCAGAACACATGAGATCTCCAAGACCCAGAAATCGTTTGGAGAAATTCCACCCGGAGTGAAAGTTATTCAAATAATTAATTGTTTTTAATGGAGCCTAAGTTAAAACTTAGGAAATTAAAATAATTAAAGTGAATTAATTTAAATGTGGGTGAGAAGCATCTCAGTGACGAGAATCAAGTTTTTTTTAATATTAGCCATTAATTAAGGATTAGATCACAACCGTTGATTTATCAACAGGAAAAGTATAAAGGAAGGCTTGAGGGTTAGTTGGAGAATACACGCAGTGAGTGAATCTGGAGATCGAATTCATCTAACAGAGCATTGCTCGGACGAAGATAAGATCCGAGTGATTCAGCAGTAGTGAGCGACAGAAGCAGTTATTGGTCGGAGGACCAAGAGTACACAGCAGAGAGGAAGTAGAGACAACATAGGAATCAACGCAGCCACCAGGAGAGGTGACGCAGACCCCAGAAGGGGTGACGCAGGCCCACGTAGTGCTCACGCAGGGGCTACGCAGTGGTTCCAAGGGATAGTTTGAATTTCGCTGGAGAACACAGTTTCTGAGCCGGGAGGGCTGAAACTTGATATTCTGAGAGGCAGTTCAATGCAAAGAGGAGGTGACGCAGTCATTAGCCATCCCCATGCAAGCCTATGCATCTACTGCGCAGAGGCAGTGCAGAGGGAGCTGGGGTTTCTCCATTTTTAATCCGAATCAGCCGGGACTTGCAGTGTGAGGTAAAACTCACTATTTTATCTATCTGCCAGGATTTTCTCTATTGGGTGAGCCGGATTTGGCACCCTAGTTGTACTCAGGAAACAGTTGCTTAATAATAAAACCCTCAGATCTGTTGTGTCGGTTTTCCCGCATTTGGTTTTTCCAGAGACGTTAGTCCAAAAATAAGTGTGTCCTTTGTGTGATTGTCTCATTTATTGTAATATTCCTAATTAGCACCGCTAATTGGAATATTTGATTTTTGTATAGTTTTGCCGACTATAGTTAATTACTAAATAAAAGTGAGAAAAGGGGTCTAACTCACTTAAATAAAATAAAGTGTTTCCCTAGTAGAGGCAACGTTGTAACTTAAAGGGGAAAGCCTTGGGGGTCCACACACACATGAGAGAGGCCTCACATAAACTCCTAAGGTAACTGCGCAGGTCAAGGAGGAACTCAAGGACGCAGTTAGGGTTTTGAGGGAGCTAGCACTATAAAAGGTGGGGATTTCACTCCATTTGGTATTGTTGATATGATATTGATATTGAGAGCTAGACTTCTGTCTACTTCAGCACGCCGGTTGTTTAGTCGGTCTGCAGCACTGTTTAGTGCGAACTGAGTGTCTCCGGTCGGAGATCTCACCCTTGGCTCCGGGGGACTTCGAGTGCCTGCTCGAGCAAGGTTTTTCCTTCAGTTTCAGTTGGTGATTTGCGGTGGGTTTCTGGTGGACGTTTTGCAGAAGAGCTGCCCCTTGAGTGACTGCGCAGTCTAGGAGAGAGGACGCAGTTTCAGTAGGGAGGACGCAGTCCTGGTTGTGCAGTATTGTTGGGAGGTGATTTGCCGGTCGTTTCAGCGTTTTTCCAGCTCTGGGAGGGTGTTGTTTCAGCAGGAGGTTTTGCAGGAGAGTTTGGGCCCCTTTTCCCAGCGTTTTCTCGGGCTTCTGCGCTATTTCTGGGAGAGACAGTGTTTTTCTCTGGAGAGGGTTTATTTGGTGCATTTTCGGAGGTGGAGCATTTGCTTCACGATTTCTGGGTTTGGTCCGGAGGGTTGAGTCCAGCTAGCCTTCCAGTTTTCAGCTCATTCCAGTGAGGGGATCAGCCCCTAGTTCCAGTACATTGCAGCAGCAGCTTCCTACGGCAGTTTCTCTAGTCAGCTAGGACGCAGTCTCTGTTGCAGCCATTTCTTATTCTGAGAGGGTCTCCACTTGCCTAGAGCAAGGATAGGTGCACTCATTCTGATTATCTTTGTACCCATATACATATATTCTCAGATTAATAAAATGGCTTAGTGTTCTGGCATTTTATGTGTATTTGTTCTATATTCTAGTTCCGGCATTTTGTTTTATATAGTTGCTTGTTGTTTTTCTGGGTATTACTGTTTATTTCCCATTGGGGATATTACATTTATTTTTCCATACTTGATGTGTATATTTGTGTAGGCTGCAGTGTATTTGCATTAATATTTACTGAATAATTCTGTAAATAAACTGTTAATTGAAGAACACAAGTAGGAAATGCAAATCAGTTAATTGCAGTAGGATTTTTGTTTGTTAGATTCAGAAATTTTCACATGGTATCAAAGCCAGGTTGCAGATCAAGGAGCACTGAAGCCATCAGCGAAAGAACAGAAGGAAATCTGTTGCAAGAAAGCAGTTGTACCGAGAGACAGTGCAGTTTTGAACCAGAGAAGCAAAGGAAGGGTGACGCAGTCACTAGGGAAGGCTCACACAAAGCCTGCGTCAGCCTATTAGGGTGACGTTGTAGATGCAGAAGGCAGTGCAGTGGTTGTTGGGCCAACGCAGAGTCTACTGAGTCTCATTTTTCCAGTTGTCGTGGCTGGAGGTGCAGTGAAATTTTTTTATCTGAAGTTGTTGGTGGGATGCCGATTTTGTTGGTGCAGAACAGTGTCTAGTGGGGCAGAAGAAAAGTAGAGGGAATCAATTCCTTAGAAGATTTCTTTCCAAGAATTCTAGATCCAGTGTTGAGCAGCAGCAAAGAGGAGTGATTCGTCATTTGTTGGCAGAAGGATTTCCATGAAGGAAATCGAATTTCAGAGGGAGCTCGTTCCTTATAGGATTTCAAGCGCCAAAGAAATCTAAATCCGAGTTTTAATGGGGTAGCAGCGGAAGAGGGAGAAAGGGACTTGTTCGACTCTTAGTTGAGAAAAGATGGTCGTGAATGGACTGATGGATCAAGACAGGTTGGATGGAGCATCCATCTTTGTCAACTGGAAGGCTAGGATCCTGGAAGTTTTGGATGAACATTGCATCAAGAATCATGCCTTAAACATGACTGTTGGTCCGATAGATGTTGATCCTCTCAAGAAGTATGAGAAGTCTCAAGCAAGAGAAAAATGCATGATCATGGATAGAGTCAAGGATCATGTGATCACACATATTGCTGAGAAGAAAACAACAAGGGAAATGTGGGGGGCCTTGACCACATTGTACGAGGGATCTTTCGTCCTGCGGAAGATGTTGCTTGAGAAACAAATGAGATTGTTTCAGATGCAGAAGGGAGAAGAGATCGATCCCTTCCTTATCAGATTTCAAGGGATCTGAGATCAGCTAGCTTCCGTAGGGGCTACACCAGATGTTGGATTTATGGTCAGGACTGCCCTGAATGCAGTCACTGAAGACTGGGAAACCTTTGTCCAAAGCATTTTGGGCAGGGCTTCTCTTCCAAGCTGGGAGGATATGTGGGCAGCTCTTTGACAAGAAGAGATCAGACGGTGGACCAAGGCAGGAAGCAGCGGTAAATGGATCAAAGTCAAGGAGGAAGAGGAAGATGCAGCTCTCGCATCTAAGGAACAGCAAGGGAAACAAAGAAGGAAGAAGAAGGACCTATCGAAGGTCAAATGCTTCAGATGTGGGGAAATGGGACATTTCGCCACGTAGTGCCCTTTGAAGAAGAAGGGCAAAGAAGAATCTGTCTCGAAGACTGCTCTAGCTCAGGCTCACGAGGAGGATGACGATGGATGCGCCATAAGTGCTCATGCACAAAATAAGTGGGGTGATATGGAGTTGTAGATTGAAGTTACAGTGAAAGGGCGGAATTCTTTGCCCAAACTCTTGGATCACATACGGCTACGGGAGCCCTTAATGATAGTCGCAGAATGACGGGAGTCAGTTGGTGCGAGGGATGATGGAATGACAGTGGCAGAGCCAGAGCGCCAAAGTCTGAAGCAGCACAGAGCAGAGACAGCAGCAGCAGCACAATGCACAGTAGTGCAGCACAGTGCAGAGCAGTGCTTACGTAGTGCAAAGCAGTAGCAACACAGTAGCATCAAAGGGTCATCACAAATTAGAAACAGAGGAAGCTTCAACGTCGAGGTGCATCCAGACTGACCAATATGTCAGTATTTGGGATGCCTTTTAGTTGCTTAACTCTCAGCAACTGAGTTGCAGTGCAGTAGTTAGTAGTGGCAGTGCTATGGGCAACATGATGCAGCATATTGAGAGGGAGTTGCAGTACATATGCAACAGTGACAGTGGCAGAGTCATGAGCAGCAGTACAAATTGCAGTAGCGGAGTGGATGAGGGGCAGCTAGCCGAGCATCAGCAACATAGATGACCGATGTCATGAATCAGGGTGATGCTTCTGGCGAGAGAAGTATTGCTAGAGCACATTCCTCGCTAAGAGGGAGTGTTGATTTTTGGGTAGTATCGGATGTGCTCTAGCTCTGAAATTTTGTGGAGGAGCTAGGACAGATGAGATCTCCAAGACCCAAAAATCGTTTGGAGAAATTCCACCCGGAGTGAAGGTTATTCAAATAATTAATTATTTTTAATGGAGCCTAAGTTAAAACTTAGGAAATTAAAATAATTAAAGTGACTTAATTTAAATGTGGGTGAGAAGCTTCTAAGTGACGAGGATCAAGTCCGTTTTAATCTTAGCCGTTGATTATGGATTAGATCACGGTCGTTGATTTATCAACAGGAAAAGTATAAAGGAAGGCTTGAGGGTTAGTTGGAGAATAGACGCAGTGAGTGAATCTAGAGATCGAATTCTTCTAACGGAGCAGTGCTCAGACGAAGATAAGATTTGAGTGATTCAGCAGCAGTAAGGGGCTGAAGAAGTTACTGGTCGGAGGACCAAGAGTACATAGCAAAGAGGCAGTAGAGACAACAAAGGAAGCAGCGCAACCACCAAGAGAGGTGGCACAGTCTCTAGAAGGGGTGACGCAGGCCCACGCAAGGGCTACGCAGTGGTTCCAAGGGATAGTCTGAATTTTGCTAGGGATCGGGGTTTCAAAGTTGGGAGGGTTGAAACTAAATTTTTTGAGAGGTAGATCAGCACAGAGAGGAGGTAACACAGTCATCAGCCATCCCCACGCAGACCAATGCATCTACTGCATAGAGGCAACGCAAAGGGAGCTGGGTTTTCGCCAATTCTAATCTGGATCAGCTGGGACTTGCAGTGTAAGGTAAAACTCACTATTTTATCTGTCTGTCGGGATTTTCTTTGTTGGGTGAGCCGAATTTGGCACCCTAGTTGTACTCAGGAAACTGCCGCTTAATAATAAAACCCTCAGATCCGCTGCACCGGTTTTCCCACATTGGTTTTTTCTGGAGACATTAGTCCAAAACTAAGTGTGTCCTTTGTGTGATTGTCTCATTTATTTTTTAGTACTTGATCTGTATATTTGTGTAGGCTGCAGTGTATTTGCATTAATATTTACTGAATAATTTCGAAAATAAACTTGTTAATTGAAGAACACAAGTAGGAAATGCAAATCAGTTAACTGCAATAGATTTTTGTTTGTTAGATTTAGAAATTTTTACACTTGCCAATTCAAGATCCAATGACATTGCCCTCAAGTCTAGTAAATCTAAAATTTTGATGCATCAAAGGCTGAAGAAATCTTCACTGTATTTCTGATTATTGGTTAGGGTAAAAACATAGTCAGGTTATGGCACCTATACACACAAGGTAGTGCTTGATTTGACTGCGACCTCCTTTCATATGAACCCTCCATCAGTACGTTGTCCTTCAATCTCATTCTAGGCATCGAAAACGAGCCATACAATCCACTGTTCAAGAATGACAGACAATTGCCTTCCACTCGGACACGTGAACTAAGGATCAAGGCTGTGGCCCTATCAAGTGTGGCCTACTGTTAGGAGGGATCTTCCATGAGGATCATTATCAATTTGAGATAGCCCTTAAAAAGTGTGAAAGCTCTACCCCAAATTTGGACCTGCAATGGTGGATGAATAAGCCCCAGATCAAGTCATAAAAGAGCCCAAACAACTTCGGTGAACCAGCCTGTGGAATACAACCCATCATGTCGTAATCACTTTCGCTTAGAGACATAATTTTGCTGCGGCCATTTCAGAGCAAACAACGAACTATCAATAATGTGTGTGATGAGGATGAAGGCTCCTCTTTATATACAAGATGGAGGGAAGGCCATCCTTAAATTTTTGGAGGCAAATTTGAAATTCAAATTTTCGATTTTTCCCGCCTAAACAAAATCAAAACTTTTGAATAAACAAATATTTTCCTTCACCAAATTTGACGATCTTTATTTCGATTTTGGTCCTCTCGAAAAGAGGAATTCAATGGGATTATTATCTCCGTCATCTGAGCAGACCAAAGTGGAATGTGGCCCTAGTTTCCAATTTTAACACTCCCTCTCAACTAGGGAGACTTCCACCTGCCAATCCATCTGTTGCCATAAATCATCATGCCATCCTGCCATCATGAAAAATCTTTGTCTTCTTTGCTTTTCTCTGCTCTGTTGAGCATTGATGTGAATAATAAAGAAGAATTGATCGAGAGTGAGTCACTAAGACCTTGCCACTCTCCACTGACCAAATTCAGTCCGAAGGTAGAACCTCAATTGATCCCAACTAGTCGTTATTTTCCACTTGGAGGATTTATCTATAAATTAGAGAGTCATTTGAGTCTCTATATATCTGAGGTCTAGATGAGAAATTGTTGTTGAAACTTTTATGTAAGCTATTGTCCGGCTGGGAACAATTTTTATATCATAATAAAGACTTTGGGGTGCAATTCAAGGTTTTCATGTTCATTGATTTGTGGTATGTACTGACTACGGCCTTCCCTATGTTGTGTTGATAAATGGTAAGATTTGTTTTTCATTAGATGGAGATAAAAACATTATATTGATAGTTTTGGGCTAATCTTAGGTGGTTTGATTCACCATATTATTAACAAATTGTCTTGAGATAAATACATAGTGTTTGCAGGTACTTAAGTCCTTGTTCTCCAAGTTCACAAACTTGGGCAGGAATTATTTTTCTTGGATCCCAAATATTTGTATGGTGTATTTAATCATCGCTAAGGCTATAGTGAGCATTGGGGTTTTAAAGTGTTCTTAGCCATTCATCAAGGAAAGAACTCCATAAAAAATGTTTTCTCAAAAAATTTAAATTTCAAAACCCTTGTATATTTGTAAATTTCGTAAATAATCTTGTAAATTAAATTTGTAAATTATTTTTGCTAATTGGGGTTTTGGGTTTTTTGAGATTTTGTATATATTTGGGTTTTGGGGTTTTGAAATTTATTTATTTTTTTATATTGGGTATTTGGGTTTCTATTCTAAATTTGTTTTAGGATTGAGGAAGAAATTGGCATTAGAGGCCTCAGAACCCTAGACGTCTAGGGTTTTCAGGCTATTTTTGTAGGTTGCTTATTTTCAAATCGGGAAAGAAACCCATTTTCTAAAGGCCCTAGCCCTTAACCTAAAAGGCTAGTGTTTGGGACCTATTTTGCAAGAATTAGGAAGATCATAAGCCCTACAAGGGCTAGATCTGATTGCAAACAAGTTTTTTTCAAGGGATCGGAATTTTATTTCTAACAGATTGCTTTGCAGTGATTTTGGGGTTAACATTGTGTTTTCAGGTGGTCATCTTTATTGGAAGTCCTCCTAACCATCTACAAGGCCCCAAGGCCTCTTGGTTTGCTATCTAAACCCTAACTTCTCACTGTTTTATCACTGCTGTAATTTTCAGTTTACAATAGTGATATATAAGCCCTAAAATCACATTTAAATCTGTCAAAATAACTCGAAATTGCAAAATTTGAATTTTCCTAAATTTTGGCATTTGGGCATTGGTTATCTAGCCTAGATCTGATTTTTTGCTTGCTATAATTTTACTGCAAAACTGAATATATCAAATCTAAATTTTGTCTGAATAATTCACCTAAACGGCTCAAAAATTTAAATTTTAAATTTTGGCAATTTTTTCCAAGTTCTAGGCATTTTTTGGCATTTGTTCGAGCACTAGTAGCTCATTGGTTTTCTAATTTTGTCACTATTGTACGAAGTTTTTCAGATCTTATTTTCTTAATATCACACTCTAAAAGCCCCAATAACTTGATTTTTTCAATTTTGGTAAATGTTTCCTAGTTTTGGGCATTTTGGGCACTACTTGTAGCATCATTAGCTTGTTGATCTGATGATTCGTTTACTGTTGTAATAAGTTACTTCAGATCTGATATATCACTGAATATTTCATCTTAAAGTGGGCTAAATGCATAAATTTATATCCGCTAATCATTGGAAAAAAAATTGTTGCATATGTTTGGTAAATTCCATGATCTAAAGTGATTTTCTTGTTGTTGTCATAAGTCTAATAAGTGCTGGAATTTTCTAAAGTATTACCGTTGATTTGGATATTTGAGATCTAACAATTGTTTGTCTTTCTCTAGTTACAAGGGTTTTTGAATATTACACTTAAAGCACTCATACACTTAAGCCCTAAATTTTTGATCTTTTCGTTCATATAAGTGGCTTTGACACTTAGAATCTAATTGGCATTGTGATAAGAACATCTTGAGTAAATTTTATTGGCATTGTGTAGTCATTGGCTAATTGACAAATTGGATAATTTATTCCAAGTACCTTGTGAATTGATTCGTCGCCACTTGTATCCTTAAGCACTTTTCTTGTATTAAGATTCTCCTCTAATTGTTGTTAAGTATGGCTATCATAAAGTGTAAACTCAAAACAATCTTAACTCAAGTAATTTCACTCATCATCTTTGCACGAGCATTCTAGGATCTAGCTTGCACTAAAAACTTACCTCCTAGACTCATAGGGCAACCCTTTTCCAATTAGATTGAGGGATTCAGCCCTTATTAGTGGTTAACATAGTGACCTTGTAGTCATCAGAGCCACAGTATCTGCAGCGCTAGAGGCACTGGGTGGTTGGAACACAGGGGGAGGTATCGTTAATCAAGAATTTGTCTACTTCCCGTTGGCTTCCATCCCACAACCTATTCTGAAGATTGTTTCTCAAAACAGTTAAGGGAGAGGTTCTACTAAGACTAGGCATTTAATCTAAAATTTAACAACATCCTTGCACCACACCTTGTTCTTAGGACTTGCATCTCATATAGGTTAGTCTATCATATTAAGCAGCGGGTGACCATCAAATTACTTGGCACTAATTTACATTAAGCAATAATTGTGACTCCATAAAGCACTAGTCTCATATTTAAAATATAATCTAATCATTAATCTTGCTAAATTTAACCAAGTAGCTAGGCCATTCATCCGTGTCTCCCAAATTAGTTGGTTCCCAACTTATTTTCCTTCATCTCATTCCATAGGGACTACCCCCCATAGCCTGTTGTTGGGAGACAGCTAGAACAGAGCGGACATGGATCAGAGTGAAAACCCCCGCCCTGAGTGATTGTCGCGGTGTTGGACAATATGATCGACAACAAGTCTCATGGGTCTCCAAGTGGCGGAATCTCTGTCTCCACTCCAACGTTAAGGGCACTGAAGATGGTGCTAGTCCTCCCATGTCTTAAGGTATGAGACAAACCTCATCTGGGCCCTAGATCAACTGTCTGACCCTCATGAAGTGCTAAGCTAGTTGGGGGCATGTTGGTCCAAGTGCATTATCCCATGGATAATATAGGGCAAAATGCAGAATATGTGGGTGTTGAAGGTGCCCATGGCTATGAATAATTCTCTAAAATACTCTAGGGTCCCATGGCTCTCAATGCATCACTTGTGGGTGTCAATATGTCCCACTAAAGGACATAGACCCCATTTAAGCTACCCAAACCTCTAAATCGATCATGGAACCACCTGCCAATCACACACAATATCCAGTTCTGCATCATTGGGTATATTAATCACTAGTGCATCTATGTGGACCAATATTGAAAGAAATGGCCATAATAATACTTTGTATGTGGCTTCTCTTCCAAAATTGGGTTCTTAGTCATATAATGGTGTTACCTCCCTAGGTAGGAGTGGCTAATAGACGACCCTATTAGGTGCTTCCAACACCCAAAGGGAAGTGACATGTCCTCAGTCCTCCCTTCAATCGATAGGTGTCATGTGAATAATGATGGAAAGGAGAGTGGGGAAAAAGGAACTCCATGGTCAAGTGTCATGGTCAAAGGGGCCAACTATGATGTGATACCTCATCATGGGTGTATAGATGTGAGGAGGGAGCAAACATGGATGCATGAGTTACCTCAGCCATTGCTTTTCCACCCCTCTATATTGTCTTTTACTTTTTCTTCATTTTCCCTTGTATTACTGCTCATAGCTCGCAGAATAAGAGTTTGTTTTGTATGATGTATAGCAGTTATTACCCCCTTTAGTATGGACAATTCATCACCCATCAGGGATTGGGACATGCAAGGGTTCCATGTCTTCTATGAGATAGGGCAATATTAGCCCAGGAACTGGGTGATGGCCATATGATGGAGTTAGAGCTCATACTTGACTTTTGAGCAAAAATGTAAGCAACCCTCATGAAGGTAAGGTGTTTGCTTACTTTCTCTTGAGGGGAATGGTCCCCTTGTAAGTTTTCTAGCTACACAACCCTGACAAACACCTTCATGATCTTTGTTGAATTCGGGCATACCTGTGACCATCTTATGAAGTTGGGATTTACAAGGAGCGAAGCTAACCTGAACCTATACTTCAAGGTTGAAAAGGACAGGCCTCTCATTCTGGTACTTTATGTGGATAATCTCTTTCTGACAGGTGCAGACCCTCTCATTTATCAATGCAAGAGGGAGTTGGCTTCTGAATTCGAGATGAAGGACCTAGGGTTGATGCACTACTTCCCAGGCTTAGAGGTCTGGAAAAATCCAGGTGAGATTTTCCTTTCTCAAGGAAAATACATTGTGAAGTTACTCGAGAGATGTGGGATGGTGGATTGGAAGTCTGTGTCTACTCCGATGGAACTCAACTTCAAGAAGCTATGTGGAAGTGTTTTTGGGCCCGATTTGGCAAATCCTTCCAAGTATCGACAGCTTGTGGGGTCCCTGATGTTCTTGGTAAACTCCCGTCCCGACATATGCTTCGTTGTGAATACATTGAGTCAATTTATGTTCAAGCCTCATCACATTCATTGGATTGCTACTAAGAATCTCTTGAGATATCTCCGTGGCACAATCAACTATGGTTTGAGATACACTGCTAGGAATTTGAGGCTACATGGATATACCGATGCTGACTGGGTTGGCAGTGTGGTGGATCGTAAGAGCACATCTGGATGTTGCTTCTCATTGGGAGCTACTTCGATATCTTGGATGAGCAGGAAGCAAAAATCAGTTTCTTTAAGCACCGCCAAGGCTGAACACATTGCTGCTAGTATGGCCTATTATGAAACTATTTAGTTGAGGGAGCTCTTTAGTGAGCTATTTGAGCATGTGTTGAATACCACCGCGATCTACTGCGACAACCAGAGTGGGATTCGATTTTCTGAGAATCTCGTGTTCCATGACCGCTCCAAGCATATTGATATCAGGTACCACTTTATCCGGGATATGGTAAAACAGGGAGTAATAAGGCTCCATCACATAAGGACTTATGAGCAGGTCGCAGACATTCTCACGAAACCATTAGGGAAGGTCAAGGATATGGTAAAACGGGGAGCAATAAAGCTCCATCACATCAGGACTGATGAGCAGGCCACAGACATTCTCACGAAGCCATTAGGGAAGGTCAAATTCTTAACCTTCCATGACAAACTTGGATTTGTGGAAAGACGCTCCTATGAAGGTCCCGCATGAGTTGGACATTAAGCTCTGGGAGCTCCTGATGGCTTAGGGTACTTCTTGGAGCTATGAGCGACCATAGGATGAGTGGTTCACCTTAGCTTAGGGTACTTCTTGGAGCTATGAGCGACCATAGGATGAGTGGTTCACCTTACCCTAGTGGTGCGCTATGTACAGGGTGAGTGGTTCACCTTCCCCTGTGATACCCCATGATGGTTGACATGTGTGTAGGGTGAGTGGTTCACCTTCCCCTACGATTGCAGACACATGTATGTAGGGTGAGTGGTTCACCGCCCCCTACGAATGACATATGCATATGATGAGTGGTTCACCTTATCCTATGGCATATGAGCAGGATGAGTGGTTCACCTTCTCCAATTGATGCCCCAGCATACATCCTACCCATGTAGTCTGGAACTCATGGGATGTACCTCTCATCTGGCCAATGAGTTGGGAAACGAGGATATGGACCACAACACTAACGATGGACACATCATGTATTTTTGTACTCCTTAAGTCTAGGATGCATGGTGCTCAACAACTTGATCTAGGATCAATTGAGGTTTTACCTCTGGACTGACTTGTATCAGTGGAGAGTGGCAAGGTCTTGTCAATTATTACTTCATGGCTCAACAGAGTAGAGTAGAGATGACAGAGATTGCAATGACCCATTTCAATTTATGGGCAAAAGGGTATTATCATGTATACGATGTATGCATATGATAGATACATATGCGTACATCACATGCACTGCACTTTGATATTATTGATAGACTACATTTTGATATGAAAGCTAATTTACTGATATATGGGTTGAGTATGTTATACCATAGATGACAATATGTATGAATTATACAAGAACTGTTATCTAAGAATAAAATTGTTTTTAATTTATTGATGCATATATTATAATGTCTGGACAAGTGTTACATTGCAAATAACATCGTTACCAAACCAATCATGTGATGACAGAATTCCAAGAACAATTGAGACTCAATGAGATTCATTGATAGGGTGTTAACCTTGGTCCTACTAGGAGGGGTGAAGGCACTGCCCACCGTTTATCCTCCAAAACCTGGATTCATGGGAGGATTGTGCAAGTCACGCTCCCCTAGACGTGTAATTATGCCTGTCAAATGCTTACTAGGAAATCAGGCCGATATAATCGACGATGACACCCTTAAGGTCTATGAATGGTTAGGTCAATAAAACTGATGCCATAGCATATCCCTGTAGAGGACGAATAGGATGAGAGCGAAAGAGATTAGGAAGGATAGGATGATTCTAGAATAGCTTGGGAACTTGGCCAAGGTAGAACATAATAATTAAATTTATAAACCTATAAATATTCAAACAGAAATCCAATCTTGAAGTGCAATCCTTACACAATCGCACTAATCACTAAAGCAATTTATATAAATCCTAACTTCGGGACAAAGTTTTCCGAAGGGAGGAAGTATGTAATTACCCGTTTCGATTTATAGGCAAAAGGGTATTAACATGTATACGATGTATGCATATGATAGCTACATGTGCATACATCGCATGCACTGCACTAGTATACATACCTATTAATATTGGAAAATAGCTAAGTAGGTTAATAAATCAATTATCAAAATAAATTCGTAACTTATCTTGATATAATAAATATATCAAGTGAGACCTTTGATACATACTGCCCGTATACGCATATATATATATATATATATATATATATATATATATATATTCAAGTTAATTGATTTATAATCTAAAATAAGTAAATAAAATAACTTATTTAAATATTTAATAAAGTGAATTATTAAAACTATAAATAAAACAATGAACATATTTTATAATAACTAAAAAAAACCAAAAAAAAAAACACAATGTGGAATTTATGTAATCAAAATAAAATAGAATAATAATAACGAAGGCGACAAGTTCAAAAGTCATGAGTCACATAAGGATTAAATTCATTTTAAACACCAAGGAGAGAGAGACTAAGACATTGCAAGTGGCAAGTTAGGTCGAGAAGATAGTGTGCAGGGGCAGTGGAAGGGAACTTATAAAAGAATGGTTGCATGAAAACAGAAGAGGGTTTTTTGTATAGAGGGAGAGCTATAGGCTCGAGGACAATTGATAGTGCAAACTTGATTGTTCTTGGACGAAGTCTTGACTGTTCTTGGAATTCTGGGCACAAGGGCCAAAAGAGATTTTTCTTCTGGATCTGGGGCCGTACTGGTAGACCCTATATTGGCTGGGAGGTAAAGATTGGTTTGGTAACCACATTAGCTACATCCGCGGGAAAAGCGACAGTCCAAAACATCTCTAACTCATTCTAGGTATTTTTTTGTGATTAAATTTTCTGTCTGTTTAAATCTTCATATTAAATCTTTACAAATTAAGAATTCTACTTGAATCACAGTAAAATAATTTCTAGGCACTACAGAGATTGTACTTGATGACATGATGGCATAATTATCAGTGATAGCAGTTGGATTGGGATGTGGAATTCTCCCTAGTTGAGAGGGAGTGTTAAATTTGGAAACTAGGGCCAAATTTAACAACAAGACTATGACCAAGACCCTTCTTTATTCCAAGTTATCACATAATCCATGTCAAAATTCCCAAATACAAACAAGCATAAGCACCCGTTTGCACAATGAATAAAGTAACTTTTGATTAGATTCCCACCTTCCAACATGTGCTCTTGACAAATTGGCGAGGAAACATATGATTGAGAGAAGATATGAATGGCATGTCACATCAGCTACAAGGTGGCTCTCAGGGGTTGTTGGTTAGCAGTTGGAAGAGATGAATAGGAGAAAATTTTCTCCTAAGGGTCACCCACTTTTTGGTGGATTGCAGGCACTAGGACATGGAAGAATTGGGTTAATCTAGCACGTAAGTTTGTTTTTTTATACTTAGACAAATTTGATATCCAAGAGCTTCAATTGTTGATTCCAACTAAGGAGTCTTATAATGTTAATATGCACATGCTAGGTCCTATTTGGTGGGATTGGATGTGGTTTCTTGGTAAACCCATTTGACTGTACAAACCTAAACAATTTTATCACTGCTTCAGTGGCACAAATATTTTTAGGACAAGATAAACAGATGATAAGTATTTCATATGCAGAAGAGAAGTGAGTTAGTCATTTCCGAATTGTTTAAAATTTTAAGATCTATTATAGAATGAGGATGTTTGATTGGTGGTTGATTTACCAAGGTTTACCACTCAAGAAAAGGCAAGAAAGAACAAATTTCATAAATGAATTATGTCCTTGTTATCCACCAAAATTGGGTAACCCATTGGAGAAATTTTTTCTCCCCATTTGTCATTCAACCAGCCAATAGCCCTATGATGGCCCATAGATAGCTTTACATCCAAGTTCTTCATCTATGCTTCGATCAATTATCTCTCCCATCTAGCATGGTTCTTGAAGGAAGGTGGGTCATCTATCAAAAGGTACACTAACCATTTCTGTAATCATGTGCTTTCATTAATGTTTCGGGGCATAATAATATGGATCACATGCCAAGATGGATGATTGACCTCTCTTGATTGTACCCTTGTTTCCATGCTTCACCTGGAAGGTTATACTTTTCCTCTAGTCCAATGTGACCTCCCCTGAGATCCTTCCTTTAGGAGGGGCACTAATAGGAGGCATTGATTGAAGTAGCATGCCTAAGGTAATCCATACTTGCCACATTCCATGTTTCCCTTCTTATCCACATCCATTCTTTGGGTTAATAGTCATTTTCCATTAGGACTAGCACTTAAATCCTTATCTTTAAGTTAGGGCCCGAAAATTTTCCCTAAGAGGTTGATGCAATTGAATGAAAAATAAAAGCTTATGAAGCTACAAATAAAGAAAGAAAAGCGCAAATGATGCTGGGGCCATAGTAAGCACATGGGAAAAAGCCTAGCATGAGCTCTACCCCCCTCATTACCCATCACCTAGTTCCTTGGCATTTCATGCTACATCTAAAAGGAACTCTTGAATGTTCCAACCCCGATGAGCGAGAAATTGCTAGATCTTTAAATGATATTGGAAAAGCATAAAACAAGTTGGGTCTCCTAAGCTATGCAGGAAAGAAAGATAAATTATTAAAGTAAAAGATGCACCAAAGGGGTGGAAAAAGCAGGTAGAGGAATGGGGTAGCTCATGCCTCCATGGTTTCTCCCTCTTCTCATTATAGCACTTAGATATGTTGGACCTGCCTCAATTGTTACTGTGGTTGTGACCATCTTCCTTAAAGTATTTCACACTCCATCATCATCTTTATCGCACGCACCTATAGATCTGATGGGTCTACCTCTTAAACGTCCTTCCCCTTGGGGGCAGGAAGCACCTAATAAGGCTAAAGGCATAATCATCCCTAACCCAAGTGTGGTAACTTGATTAGAAATCCTGATCTAGAAATACATTGGAAGGAAAGGTTGTGTGAACTATTTTTGTGCCCCTAACATTGAATATGGTCCATTGTGATACTTTAATGGATTTTTTCCCTAATGATGTTGATCTCATTTGATCTTGAGGGTATGTTTCAAGTGGTTCATTACTCATGCAACAAATATACTTTAAAAGATGCCTTGACACTTATCCAACACCAGTCAAAGGATGTTTTTCTTGTTCTTAAGAGTAGATATGACCTTGCACTTCCAGCATTGCGCTCTTGTAGTGCCCTTATCAAATTAAAACCCCGATTATTTCTACATCAAAAGTCAATGATGTTTTTAAGAAAATTTATCTAATTGAATACATAGATACATAACCTAACCAGAATTAATTCCTTAAATCTTAGCAGAATTCACAATTTCAACATTTCAACAGGAATTTATCAATTTAATTTGCGACACATACCCGACTTTTCGCTTTTGATGTCGACTCCAGGCTGTCGTCGCTCCAAAATTTTCTCTGGTTACCAAATGACCAAATCCTCCCTTCCAAACTAGGCACAATTCTTGGTACCAGCCCCAAAATACTTCACAATTGAAGTAGTTTGGCCCCCGTGCCCAAAAGCTTCAAGAAAAATTCCTCAAATCTCCAGTTTCTCAATCTCTCTGGTTCCCAATCTCGCTTGTTCTTCTTCTACCCCCTCGTTCTCCCCTCGATGTCTCTGTGTACTTGTATATCTATCTCTTCTTAGGCGGCCGCAGCCCTTTTTACCACCTTCCATGACTTTATAAACTAGTCATGTCTTTTACGTATAACCTCAAGGTGAGGTACATGTAAGTTTAAACTTTAATTTTAAGTTTAACTTCTAATTTTAATTATAATATTTAAATAAAAATTTAAATTTTAAGTTTAAATTTTAGTTTTAATTAAATATTTAAATAAAACTTTAATCTTTTAAATTTTAAGTTTAACTTTTAGTTTTAATTATAATATTTAAATAAAATGAATAGTTTACACATATTAAAATTAACAGGATTGGAAGTATTATTTTTATTTAGTAACCTAATATGTATGAGAGTGTCGAATTTTAGGTAATATTCTCTTCTTAATTATTTAGGTATTAATCCCTTTATCATTCACTTAAACATCTTTCATAATTGTTTAATAAGTATACTAGTGTAAGACATGTGATGTATGCATATGTAGCTATCATATGCATATATCATATGTTTACTAATACCTTTTTGCCTATAGATCCAAAATGGGTCATTACGGCTCCTAAGATGAATGTTGGGCTTTGAGTAGCCTCCACATGGTGGCATGCCCCTTGCTGCACATGTTGAAACATTGAGCCAAGAATCCAAGGCAATGGTTTGTTTGGTGATGTACCTAGATGGACCCAGGACACCCCCAGGCTAGCCTTAACCCTATTTGATGGACGTTGCCTTGTTCTGGAGCCTATATGATGATGGGGATCACCAAGATAACTTGGGAGGGCTAGCATATCATGCCTATATGCCAATGCTTTCCCTAGAGGTGACCATATCATCCTAACATGCCCTAGAAGGGTGACATGAGCGACCTTGGACATTATGTCATGGTGGAGGAGATGTTACTTGGAGATGTAACCATGCACTTTGATGATTTCCTAGAGTGAGGAGTGTGAAAATTCCACAAATTGGAATCCTACTACAACAACTGATAAAGTTTCTTCTATTTGTCAATTAACTGAACAAATTATTTACTGTGTTCTACTATAAATATCGAAACCAATACGTTGCATCCTTCACAAAATAAATACTACAGAATAGCTGGAAAGATAGATGCGCAAACAGACAAATAACACTGTTATTTTTGGACTAAGTCCTCGGAAAAACCCAATGCAGGAAAACCGATGCAGCAGTTGAGGGTTTGTATATTAAGCAGTAGTAAATTTGAGTACAAGTCTATGATTACTCAAATCTAGCAAACCATACAGAGAAATACTTGCAAAAAGTGTAGTGAGAAAAATCTCACTCTGCCACTAGCGATCCGACACTGATCTGGGCTCAATATGAGCTGTTTTGCGCTACCACTGCGTTAGCCTACACAGTATTGTGTCCTTTCTGTTGGGAACAACTTTTCCTCTCGCTATATGATCAGCTATTGGTTGGAAGACTGATCTTCTTCACCTCTAGGCCTCTTGCCCAGCCTCTGACTCTGAAAATCTCACTGTTCCCTAGAAAAAACAGAATCTCCTCTGAAGCATTGTGTAGCCTCTGTATGGCTTTTTGTTGCCTCTCTGTTGTGCACTCACTGTATCTAGAAAAACTTCCTCCTACCTTACTATCCTTGCCCCTCTATCACTACAACGAGCCCACTAGCTCTCTCTCCGGCAACTCAGCGTTGCTACTCAGGATATCGATCTGCCAGTGAATTCGATCTCAGCAAGTGTGTTCTCTAAGTCCCATCGAGTTCCTTCTTATAATCTCTCGTTGACACATCAACGGCCACGATTAAACTTAATCGATGGTTAAGATTAACTAAGACACGATCAATAGCTAAGATTAACTAAGATTAACTAAGATTTTCTAGAAGATTTACATCTTTCTTAATTAATAGCTTTTAATTAATCATATTTCCTAAGTTTAGACTTAGGAAATATTAAAAACAGATTAATTATTTTAATTAAGTGGTCTCTAGATGGAATTTCCAGAAACGATTTCTAGGTATTGGAGTACTCATGTATTCTAACCTCTCTGCAAAATCTCGAGGCCAGAACAAATGCGATGCTAACAAAAACTAACAAGGAGCACTCATGGACCACTTTATCACTTATTTGATGGCGACTGTCCTTTCTATGAGGATGAAATCATGTTGGAGAGCATTTATTTCACACATTTGGGATATTTTGATGTATTTATTATGTTTTTAAAGCTATCTTAAGGTCGGCTTGTGACCTTTAGACCTACTTGAACACTCAAGCAAACTTTTACGACTTTTATATGTAAAATTATGAAAATTGGCTTGGTTTCCCTCATATAAATAGAGGGAAGTCACTTTCATTTTGTATCATCGCACATTCATAGTGCATATACTTATTTCTATCTTAAGAAGTGGACACTAGTTATCTTGTACTTTTCTCCTAGAAGCAATGGATATCCAATGGAGCGAATTGTCTTGGGAGAGAGATTTTGCATGGAGAGTCTTGTTTGGATTGATGAAGTCATTTTTGTGGAAATGTGTAAGTTTATTGTTATTATCTTCCATTTTGCATTCTATATTTTCAAAATTAGGGTTTCTACTTGAGCCATATTAAAAAGTGCAATATATTTCTTCATATCTTGATTCTATATGGTATGTGAAATTTGATTTGCAAGAATCCATCAAGGGAGCTTGGTTTATCCATCCCTTGACCATTAATCTCCCATATAGAGAAGTTGCTAGGGTTTTTAAGAGAATAAAATTAGTCTTCCACCCTCTTCATCCAAGGCCTTTTATCATACACCTTTCCCTAATTGACTCCATTACTCAATTGAGATAAGGCACTAATCAGTTCTAGTGGTCATCCTCAATTTCTCTCTTTCCTATTTTCGTGGTAGCTAGGGTTAAGGTTTGGGTTTAATTTGCATGTGTATGGTAAATTTGCATCTATATGTCATTATTATATTGATAAAAATTGCATTGAATAAATTAAAAAGACAAAACCTAGCACTTGCTGCATCTTTATCCCCAAATTAGGATTGATGCCTAGGCTTGGCTTTTTGTTTTATGCATCTTAAACCATTAAAAAATCCCAAAGTTTCCTTTCCCCTAGTTCACCCCTTGATAGCCTTTGATACCTTGTTGAATCTATCTTTGAAAGGCTATTTCTTCACTGCTATATGCTTTTGCATGTTGTAAACTTGCATATCAATAAAACCCTAGTTTGAGTAGCATTCTTCTTGTCTATTGGAATTGGTGGAAAGTGTGTTTGATCACTTGTATCTCTTATCATGGCCATTAATGCCTTGCCAATACCGTCCCCAATATCCATTAGACCTTATATCACCCTTCAGCCCTTGTTTGTTGAAGATCTTGTTAGGTGATTTCTTTAGGGAAGAGTCCCTTGTGGGGATAATATCCACCACTAAATAGCTGGAGAGCGGCCATTGAGGTGAAAGTAGTGGTTGATATCTTTGTTTCCATAAGATCTAGGTTGCCTAGTGAGGCTTTGCACCAGGCCTACTACATTTCTTATTAACAATCCTCATTGTGGTGAGGTTGAAACGATCCTTTATTTATTTATTTCAGAGTTGTAGGTATGTTCAAGGCTGCTAGAATTTTGTTGGTGATACTTGGTGTCATCTTTTCCTTAGCAAGATTTCTTGGAAATTAGCACTGCTAGCTAACATCAACTCCATTGCACCTCATAATTTCCAGGGTGCTTGGCATTGCATAAGAGTTGTTTCATTGTATATTTTCTGGAAGTTTAAATGTGAAGATTTTAGTGGTAATGTGTTTTGCCTTGCTTCTTTTAGGGAGCATATTCTTAAGTGAAATTTATCATTTCAAGTTAAAAGCACTCTTTTACTAAAATATGTGAGAGGTTTTCTAATTGAAATGAAGTTGGACCTAAAGACCGTTCACTTGGCCTTTGCATAGTCTTGTGCTTGTTTGTATATTATTTGTGTAACATTATTTATGATAATAGAATCAACATTTTTCAAAAAACAAACAACTCTTCTAGCCTAGTTGGGTTGGTAGAAGTAACTTTCTTGCACAAAAGGATCTATAAATAGCTTATCTTTAATATCAATAGGACAGGAAGCCATCTTCCTTATCCATTAGCTCATATATCAGTGACACACTAAAATGCCGTCCTCTTATGTCTCAAATATTGTAACATACATAAGATTGGAAACTAAAAGATACAATTATTAGGCCCTTCAAATCTATTTACTCTTCTTCCAATTTTTTGGTTTCCTTTATATAGTCCACAACCAAAACAACTGTGAACAATGTTTCACCTATACCATGATCTATCCATGCAAAACAAACCTTCAAAGGAATACAAGAAAGGTTAGAAGTAATCTATTATTTTTTCAATTCTCAATGGAAGCACCAACAGGACTCAATGGTGATCACCGGAGTTTCCGGTCAGCCACCAAGGTTTAATTCTCACAGTGATCTGCTCATTTTGTATGGCATGAGTTCAAGAGGAATGAGACCACATGTAAATTTTTTGGTGATTTTAACAAATTAGATACCCTTGACATCTTAACTTAAAGAAGAACGTTGTTTTGTTGTGTTTATGGAAGCTTCCAATAATGTCCAAGAGAGAAAACAAGAAATAAAACGTTCAATAGAAATCTGATGTGGATTTAACAAACATTTCTGGAAGAGTTGCTTAATGTTCACTATGCAATAAAAAATGAGCAATATTGAGTTTAAGCATTTCTTGATCTCCAACTGTTTCTATTCGGACTTGTGTACTCCAAAAGATTCTAACATTTTACCTCGGGTTTAAAGACACTCCCTGTAGTATTGTGGGCAATCCCCTCAATAAGAAGGGATTGTACAACAGAGGGGAGACTTTCTGAACTGTATGGTGGTTCCCTGATCTCGCCAGCAACATATGCCTTAACAACTGTCATCTGCAAGCCAAGTATGATTTGTTATTTCATAGGGTTAAAGTTCACATAAAATTAACAAGAATGTAAATTGTCCATGCCATTTTTTTAATATAGCCGATAACACAAATAAGAAAGAATCATGTTCACTAATATTAAGCAATGCCAATAACCAACCTGATTCAGGGTCAGTGTCCCTGTTTTATCACTACAAATTATCGTAGCAGAACCCATAGTCTCACAGGCTGACAACCTTCGTACCTGCGATTTGTGAATTTTTAGAATGCTGAAAACCCAATCACCCATCAACCCATCATAATAAATTATTTTGAATCAAATACTAACCAAAGCCTTGTCAACCATCATCTTCTTCATTGAATAAGCTAAACTGTCAAGAAAATGAAAAGAAGACATGGTAAGAAAAGAAAAGTAGCTCTCAAAGAAATTAGAGATTGTTACTAAATTCTAATCTGAATAAGCTAAATTTTAAAAACTTCTGTGATCAGTCATACGTCAAGGTGACTGCCAATGGAAGTCCTTCTGGAACTGCAACAACAATAATTGTGACCTAGAAACAAATACTTTCATTAGTACTTCTCTTCATTACAAACATTTTTGTAAATAACAAAATCAATGATTATATAAAAGCCATCCATTCAAACACAAAACTGGCAAGTTATTGAAGTGGACTTGCTGGCCTACCGCAATTGCAAAAATTTTAACGACTCCATTAATTGCATTTCCGACCTTAGTCTTTCCTGCTTGAAACAAGGGCATTCCATTGGAATCTTCTGTATGTCCAGTAAAAAATCTGATAAAACAAAAGATGAAGTAGAGTCAGTGCAGGGAACATATGACAGTACACATAATTTAGAGCAAAACAATCAAGGGGAGTGTCACTTACCTTATCAAGAGGATAATAAAGACTACAACTGCCATTGTTACTCCAGCCTTACCAATAAAAGTTGCAACACCATTGAGGCGAACCTATTAGAAACAGGAAACTCTCTGTGAGTGTTGAATGCAAATTGCGGTAGAATGCAAATTAAACAAGCCGGATAAGTCAGACCTGTAAGGGAGTTTCTTCGCCATTATCCTCTGATATGCTAGCCATTAATACACCCCACTCAGTATTTAACCCCACACCAGTTACCTGAAAAAAGGCGATAGAAGTTCAGACTAACTCCCTACTATCAAACAGAGCAGAAAACAACAATGATAGAGAAAACTTATCCTTTAAATCGCAATCAGGAAGCATAACTATTTCCAAACGAATAACCAGACATAACAACTCACCAGCATGGTCCCATAGCCATCTGCCACCTTACAGCCAGACAACATAAAGGGACTTTTCTGATTTTTGTCCACCTATTAAGAAAAAGAAAAATGAAGAGGCAGTCATAGACTGATGCAAGTGTTGCAAATTTTAGCATCACAAGCTTCTGGGAAAAATTCCCTTCTTTGCCAATAGGCCAAGATGCAAAGAGACCAGCAAGAGAGGTACATACATATTTGCTCTCCCCAGTCATACTAGATTCATCAATTGACAGGGAATGTCCCATAATAAGAATGCCATCTGCAGGGACCTGTAAAGGAAAGATGCGTCTTTCAGAGCACACTCATTCAATGTCCAAAATGAAGCAGGCATTTATGGTATTAGTACATTGACAATTTGAATATACCTGGTCACCAATATTGAGGGGTACAACATCACCAACAAGAAGATTGAATATGGAAATTGTATGTCTTCTTCCAGCCCTTATCACCTAAGAGGGCAAATACAAAACAGTTGTGAATCACAATACCAAAAAGCAAATCTCGGGCATTCCACGTATGCATATAGACACATATATAGACGTGAAATATCAAAGAATAAGGCAGTTGGTGCCCGCGGATGCACCTGAAGTTGAATGTTTTTCTTCTCTTCATTCAGAATCTGGAAATGCAGAGCTTGTCTGTAATCACTGATGGCTGCAAATGGAAAGACGAAATCGTCAATTTGTGCATTTATAAAGTATAAAATGCAATAAGCAATAAGCAAACATTACAAATAATGTAAGGAACTATGTAAATACAGAGTATATAATGGTGCTATTTATTCCTTGGATGTGACCCTAACATTCACAAACATCTATATTTTTACCCTGGGAAAAATGAGTGACTGCGCCATTGACATATGGTACATGACACTAGTAAACAGTGGAATGAGGAAAGGACGCAATTCACTCTGTTACGAGCGACGTGACGAAGTCTATCTTGGTCAACAATTGAGGTGGAAAATTACTCAGAGCTCTTAGTAGTTACGATAAAAGATTGAGGGGTGGTAGGAGCGAGGGGTGACTTTTCACCCTAAGGAATATTGGGAAATATTTGTTTTTTTTTTGGGATGGGTTCATCCACCCATAATCACGCTAAAGCTTATGTTCTCTTTCAAGTCTCTAAGTGGTGGTTAAAAAAGGAATTAGCAAAATTGTAATTATATGGGATTCAATAATTCTTATTAATATCTTTTTAAGTAAGACTTTTATTTCGGACATGTAGCTATAATTTATCATCACTAGAATTCATCGGAATCTAGAGAAGTGTAGTTCTAAATAATTCTTCCATGTGTTACAGCATAATAATAATCAAGAAAATCGTCAAGCTATTGTGGAGGTTAGCCTACCCACGAGTATTTAGGTTGGGGAGTCCTCCTCCCTCTCTCCAATCTCCTAGTTATACATGAAAGTGCCCATTATGGTTTATCTCCCCCTTGGGAGCGTTCATCACCTCACTTATTGTGCATTGGTCTTGTCAATAATGCAATATTAAAGGATCCAATGTGTGGTGGATTGGTCATTACACTCGACATTAACATGGGATTCATTCATCACCCTAGCTCCACCCCGCCTCAAGATTAAATGAAAGGAGTTTTAGGGAGCATGAACATGTCATAGTGCGTTTATTGTAGATAAGGGGCATCAATGCTAGAATGAATGCAGTGGGTGGAGGCTTCTAGTGCAAGCATTCAACTCTAGGTTTGTGGGATGGTTCCATAGAGCCCTAGATTTTTTCAAGGTTCCTCGCCTCTCTTCGCTAGGGTTCTCTCTCAGCTTTCTATCTAGAACTAATGGTGTCGATTGGGTATGGTGTTTCTCTCACTGGTTTTCTCACAGTGAGGTTTTCGAATAAGCTGCTCAGTTCATTCTTGGGTTTACTGGTGGCACTTTCAATTAGGGTTTCGACCCTCCTCTCTTGTTTATGTTTCCTTTGGGTTCCCTCTCTTGGCTGCCCATTTTTGCGCGTTGGGGGCTTTTGGGATTCGGCTCTCCTCTAGACCAATTTGGGGACCTTTGATGTTTTTCGTTTGTTCATTGGTTCGTGTCATACATCGTGGTCTCTACCCATTGTCATCAGGGAATTCCCTCCCTCTAATGTGTGAATCTCCATGCCTTCAGCTCAACCATGTCATGGGATAATTCACCCTCGTGTCTCAAGGGAGAAATGAATTTGATGCAAGAAAACATACATGAGATCATGAAGAACTAGCAATGTTGGTTCATCCACCACAACTCTTGAAGTCATTACTGACCTACAAATGAGAATGATAAAATTGGAAGAGGACATCAGGGAACTGAAGCGTGTGGTGGAAGAGAGAAGAAGCTTGTCCCTCCATGGCAAGCCCAACATCAAGCCTTTAGTCTGGCCCTCTTGATGTGGGAAATAGTTAATATTTAGCACATATTATGTAAGTTTGTCTTTATTTTCGGGGCTTTTTGGCATAGTTATAGGCTAGCAGACATAGGAGTTGTAGCAAACCCTATGTCCACTCTAGGGCATCTTTTTGTTACAATTTGTGATGTTTGGTCTTAGAACTCCACATACCATCTGGGTATGGCATATTTTGTATTGGACGTATAGTTAATCCCCCAACAAAGATTTCATAATACAAAAAATGTTCAGTTTCTATTTAAAAAGGAAAGTTAGAATAAAAGATTGAGATTTATTTAAAAGTAGTTATGTTATTTTTACTCTTCAATTTAATTAAACAAAAAATCATGTCCACGAGTATTATTGAACTCTTATTCCATATTATTTTGACTATGTTTTTTTTCTTGTTACATGTTCATATATATATAACTCATATTATTTCTTTTTATAATTAATATAGACAATTTAAAATAAAGTTATAATTTAGTTGTTGTTTTTTTTTTAATCGTGATAGTGTGAGTTGTATTATAAAATTAGTGTTGTGATGTCTATCTATTTATGTTTTCCAGCTTTTAAATTATATGGATGTGCTAGTCAATAGTGTATCTTCTTGCATGGAATATTAGTGGACTCATGACTTTTAAAATTGATAACTTGAACCTTCAATTTCAAAATTGGATGAACCTTAATTCAAATGTTCCAATTCATTGAGTTTTGTTAGAGTAATTACACAGCCGAAACATAAAACAAATAACACACACAGCATTCAACCATGAAAACAGAGATTTTAATGTGGTTCACCCAACCAATCTGGGCTACGTCCACCTAACAGGGCATCAGCAATCTCATTCAACAACTAGAGAAATACAATAGCAGAGTTTCTCATCTGCTCATCTCTTCCACTCACCTCACATCCCTCATCATGCTCACTTGCCACTACGGGCTTACATTTTATAGCTGTGAATGGAAACAGAATCATAAATTCACTCACAACAAATACAGGATGCATTAACTCCTCATCAGAAATAGATGGAGTAAATTTAGCAACAAATCCTATTGTTGTCACCTACATGAGATTTTCTCCAAAAATAGTTAAAAGAAATCTCAACAATCTCCACCTTGACAACAATTAGCCTGATACCCTGTTCCATTATTATTTTTATCTTTTCTACAAGCCAAGAGAAGCCAGACACCATCGTAGCTTCTCTAACAAAACTGGTTTCGTGAACATGTCTGCACAATTTTCCTTTGTATGCACTTTTTCAAGAGAGACTCCCCTTTCAGTGATAACCTGTCTTACAAAATGGTACTTGATAGGTATATGCTTTGATTTACTATGATAGGCCGGATTCTTAGCCAAATGAATTGCACTTTGACTATCACAAAATAACTTGATGTTGTCATGTAACCTACCAAACTCACCAAACAAACCTTTCAACCAAACCGCTTCTTTGCAAGCATGTGAAGCAGCTATGTATTCTGCTTCAGTAGTGGATAAAGCAACAATGTTATGTAGCTTTGACATCCAACTAATAGCTCCACCTACAAGAGTAAAGACATACCCTCAAGTTGACCTTCTCTTATCCAAATCACCTGCAAAATCGGAATCAACATATCCGCAAACAAATTCACTACTCCTGTTATAAGTGATACAATAATCACTTGTGCCTCTCAGATACCGAAGCACCCATTTCACTGCTGACCAGTGTTCTTTTCCTGGATTTTCCATATACCTGCTGACAACCCCAACTGCATGTGAAATATCTGGTCGAGTAAAAACCATCGCATACATCAAACAACCTACTACATTGGCATATGGAATTCGAGACATATATTCCTTTTCTTCATTAGTGTTAGGACATAAACTTGAAGAAAGCTTAAAATGGGAAGCTAAAGGAACTGAAACAGGCTTCACATTGTTCATACCAAACCTCAAGAGTATTTTCTCAATATACTTCTTTTGTGATAGCCATAGCTTACCATTGCTCCTGTCTCTGAAAATCTCCATGCCCAAAATTTGTCTTGCTACTCCTAGATCTTTCATATGAAATGTCCTAGCCATCTGAGCCTTTAACCCGTTGATCTCAGTTATGCTTTTACTTGCTAAAAGCATATCGTCAACATACAACACTAAGATAATGAACATGCCATTACTTAATTTCTTAAAGTAAACACAATGATCATATTCACTTCTTATATAATTTTGACTCATCATGAAAGAATCAAATTTCTTGTACCATTGTCAAGGCGTCTGCTTCAGACCATACAATGATTTCTTGAGCCTGCAGACAAATTTCTTGTTGCAATTTTGAACAAACTCTTCCGGTTGTTCCATGTAAATCTCCTCATCTAAATCTCCATGTAAAAATGCAGTTTTAACATCTAGTTGTTGTAATTCTAAATCAAGTAAAGCAACTAATGCTAACACAATCTGAATTGAAACAATTTTTACAACTGGTGAAAATATCTCATGAAAGTCAATGCCTGCTTTCTAAGAAAAACCTTTCGCGACCAGCCTCGCTTTGTACCTGTCTTATGTATCATCAACACCCCTTTTTAATTTGTAAACCCATTTACATCCCACAGTTTTTCTGTCTTTAGGAAGTTCAACCAGATCCCATGTGGCATTCTTGGCTAATGCCTTCATCTCGTCCTTCATAGCCTCTTTCCACTTACCACTGTTAGAACCTTCTACAGCTTCCTGATAGCACAAAGGTTCATCATCATTAGCAGTTAAAGCAACTGAAGTAACATAATCATCATACCTTTTAGGAAGACGTCTGATTCTCGTAGACCTCCTTAAATATGTTTCTGGTACTTCCACAATTTGCTGATTATTATCTGTAGGAACTTCTTCATGATCAACATCTGAAACATGTTCATGATCTACATCTGAAACTTGTTCATGATCTGAATCTGAAACTGGTTCATCTGGACTATCATCAGTATTTGAACTAGTTTCAAACTGAATGTGTTGAAGCTTAGGTACATTATCATGTTTCAATTTATCATCTACATCTGGATTTTCAAGTGAAGATTCATTAAATTTAACATCTCTGTAAATGATGATCTTGTGAGTAGTAGGATCGCACAATCTGTATCCCTTAGTCCCATCACCATATCCAACAAAGATATATCTTTTTGATTTAGGATCTAATTTAGAACGTTGATGTTTCAGAACTAGAGCATATGCATCACAACCAAAAACTTTCAGTTTAGAATAATCACATGGATAACCTTTCCATACCTCTTGAGGAATTTTGCATCCTATCGCAGTTGATGGTGATCGATTTACCAAGTAACAAGCTGTAGAAACCGCTTCTGTCCATAATTCCTTCTGCAAATTGGCATTACTAAGCATACTTCTTGCTCTCTCTAAAAGAGTCTTGTTCATGCGTTCAGCAACTCCATTTTGCTAAGGAGTATATACAGTGGTTTTATGTCTTTCGATCCCAGCGTCCTTGCAATAATTATCAAATTCCTTTGAAGTAAACTCACCACCATTGTCAGTTCTTAAACATTTAATGGTTCTTCCAGTGATGTTTTCAACTAATGCTCTAAACTATTTGAAAACTGTGAATACATCAGACTTCTTCTTTAACATGTAGACCCACACTTTTCTATAGAAATCATCAATAAAAGATACAATATATGACGATCCTCCATATGAGGTTGTAGGAGATGGACCCCAAACATCAGAATGGATATAATCAAGGATTCCCTTACTAGTATGTTTTCCAGTTTTAAACTCCTGCTTGCTTTGTTTCCCATATAGACAATGTTTGCAAAAATCTAACTTAGAAGATTTTAAACTAGGAAGTAATTTACGATCAGATAAAATCTTTAATCCTCTTTCGCTCATATGGCCCAACCTTTGATGCCATAAACGAATAGAATTACTGTTGTTTTCAGATACTGTAGAAGCATGATCTGACTCTGTTCTTCCTTCTAACTGAAAAAAGATTTCCAACCTTCTTTGCTTTCATTACTAGTAAAATTCCTTTATAAACTTTCATTACTCCACCTTGAATAAAGGTTTTATATCCATTAGTGTCTAGTACTCCTAGTGAAATGAGGTTTTTTCTTAGTTCAGGTACATGTCTTACATCAGTTAGAATTTTATTTGTCCCATCAAACATTTTAATCTGGATGCTTCCAATTCCCACAATATTACATAAGGCATCATTTCCCATGTAAACAACTCCATCATTGATTGATTTATAAGTTTTAAACCATTCTCTATGATGCACATGTGATTTGACGCACCAGAATCTAACAGCCAATGTTGATCATGATTAGAAAAACTAACTAATAACACTTCATCACTCATACCTGAAATGGATGTCGAACCTGTATCTGTCGTGTTTGCTTCTTTCTTCTTTGTCAAAGAGTCTCCTTTGGATGTTTGTTGTCTCTTCCAACTGTCCTTCTTCAAATGTCCTGATTTGCCACAAAACTAGCACTTTACCTTACTCTTCTTCCCTTTCGATTTTGAACACGAGTTGTTGTGCTTACTGAAGCGTCTTTCTTTAAAACGACCTCTGACCATCATTGCTTCTGATGTAGAGGTTTCTGAATTTGACCTCTTCCTTGTTTCTTCGGACAACAAAGCTCCAACAACATCATCAAATTCAAGGGTTTCTGATGAACTAAGACTTATAGAAGTAACAAAATGATCCCATGACTCGAGCAACGAGCATAATAAAGTTACAGCTTTATCTTCTGATTCAAATTTTACTTATATACTTTCTAACTGCACCAGGAAAGTATTAAAGGTATTCAGATGATCAGTTATCGTCGTACCTTCCTTCATGCGCAAGCTGTACAACTGTCGCTTCAGAAGAATCCTATTGGTTAAGGATTTTATCATGTACAACTTTTCAAGCTTTGTCCACAAACCAGCAACAGTTTTCTCTGACACGATGTTAAACAAAACATCATCCGCCAAACACAGTCGAATGCGGCTTAGTTCTCTTTCATCCAAGTCACTCCATTCATCATCTGTCATGGTATAAGGTTGTTTTGATTTTCCCAACAGCGCCTTCGCCACGCCTTGTTGCACAAGTAGATCATACATCTTCACTTTCCAGATCTCGAAATTGTTTTTTCCATTGAACTTCTCGATCTCAAACCGAGTACTTTGTGTTTTTGCCATGTTTAGTAGCTCGTGTCACAAAAATCTCCATTTTCAGAAGGAATTAGTTTTGATTAAAAAAAAAAAAAAACAACAACAACAACCTTGCTTTAAAAAATGCCTTTAAGTTTTAAAAAAAAATTATACCCTTTACCTTATAAAAAGCCTTTCCTTGAATACCATATGCAAATGGTATTTAACATAATTACCAAGCATTTTTTTTTTTTAAACACATTGCATCATTTTTAAAACACATACCATATGCAAAAGGCATTTACATTTTTAAATGTCAAATCGATTTAACTTTTAAAAAACCACCACTCAAATCGATTTATATAAATCGATTTTAAGAACTTCAAATCGATCTTAAAAAAAAACTTCAAAAAACCTTTGAATAAATCGAGATGAATTAATGACAGCGTTTCACTAATCCATATGAATTAAATGGCAGCGTTTCAGCGTTTAAATAAATCGACCTTTCATAAATCGATTTTAATTTTCTGGCACTTTAATGAACCGATTGTAAAATGGCATATCGATTTGCACATAAAACAAAAACTGTAGAACCAGACTCACGACATTTTACTCCTCGCTCCACACAGTTGTAGACTGGCAATCGGAGATACGACCCTCAGACTTAACTTTTGCGTTCAGAGGACGACAGCTCTCCACTCTTAACTCCACCAGCTCACAGGCTCAGCTCTTACAGCAGCATACGCAGAGTTTTTCACCAACGCTTCTCGCCAACGGATTTTCCCTTACAACACTCCTTGCCAAAGAGTTTATACAAGTGCTCCAACTCGACAACGCACAATTATAAATAAACAGTTCACGGCTTCTGCAATCGGCTGCCCACACTCAAATCACTGCATTCATCCACCGCAGCCATGCAAACTTACAACAACATTCCTTCGCCATACAAATTCAAGTAGGCAGCGAATAGATTTCTCAGGGAGTGGCTCCACTTGCTCTGATACCAAGTGTTAGAGTAATTACACAGCGGAAACATAAAACAAATAACACACACAACATTCAACCATGAAAAACAGATATTTTAACGTGGTTCACCCAACCAATCTAGGCTACATCCACCTAACAGGGCATCGGCAATCTCATTCAACAACTGGAGAAATACAATAGCAGAGTTTCTCATCTGCTCATCTCTTCCACTCACCTCACATCCCTCATCATGCTCACTTGCCTCTACGGGCTTACATTTTATAGTTGTGAATGGAAACAGAATCATAAATTCACTCACAACAAATATAGGACACATTAACTCCTCATCAAAAATAGATGGAGTAAATTTAGCAACAAATCCTATTGTTGTCACCTACATGAGATTTTCTCCAAAAATAATTAAAAGAAATCTCAACAAGTTTCGGTCTATGAAATATGAAATTCAACAAGTATTTTTCTAATTCTTTAATTGTGTGTGTGTTCTAGATTTAAATAGGTAGGGGTTGGCTTTAATATTGGATGGAATAATGATTTGCTCAATTATGAAATGTTCTCATTGAGATTGGTCAAGCCTAAGTATTTATAAGACAATTTTTATTCCTAATAATTAATTTTCTCTATCAATATTTTACCATAAAATTTAAATGTAAAATTTAATAGAAAATAAATCTTACACAAACCAACGCATTCACACCTCATTACAATGATAGGCGTATCTATTTCAAAATAGACCTTCCCCAATTTTAAACCCACACAAACCAATTGATGTACACTTCATGAGCCTTAAAAAATACCATATCAATACATGTCATATTGGGCATGTGGTATTGATAAGCCATGGTGTTGGCCCATGGTATTGTAAGAAGAACTATTTACAAGTTAATAATTTCCATGGTATTGTGGGGATGAATCTTCATGGTTAAAAATATTGTTACATGTTTTTTAAAATGTATATATGTTTAACTCATATATAAATTATTTTTATAATTATTATTAATAATGTAAAATAAATTTATAATTTAGTTGTTTTTTATTATTTTTTTAGAAATGTGAGATCTATAAATAAGTATTTTATTTCTAATTTGAATTAATGTTTATCAACATTTAACAGCGATTTAATTTATATAATTGCACTAGTAAATATTTGGTAATACCTTGTTAATTGGGTTTATGTTGGTGGTTGAGCGAAATGATTGTTATCTTCCCTACCCATTTTCAAATCCCTACTAATAACATGATGAATTATAATACCTTGGTAAAAATTGTTGTAATAGCTTAGATCCTTATAAACCCTTAAATAAATATGTCTATAAATTAGTCTTATACTTAGAAAAAAATAAATTTCTTTCCTAAATACATAAATAAAATTGTTAATACCTTAATGCAAATTATAACTTTATAAACAACTAAATAAAATCGATAGATGTATGACTTTATTTATACACCAAAATGTTGGTTATATTCCTTCCCCCGATGGCAATATTGTATAGGTTATATACGGGCAACTGAATTCATTTAACCTCGAGTGATTTGTTATAGGTTAAATATGGGCACTTCTATTCATTTATATTCCTTTCTTCCCCATCGTGAATATTCCTTTCTACCCCATCGCAATATTGTATAGGTTATATACGGGCAACTGAACTCATTTAACCTCAAGCGATTTGTTATCGATTAAATATGGGCACTTCTATTCATTTCCTAACAACAATATTATATTGTTTATGTACCAACGGTATTAATATTATGTGCTATATATATTATTTATTATGTTATTATTTTAGAAACTATGCATTCCTTTGATACACTCGTATTATAAAATATAATTTATAAGTTATATTATTATTATTTTTAAAGGAAATAATTATCATTTTACATTAAAAGATTGCATATAAAGTCAGAATCTTTTACATTTTTCAGTGTTTTTAGAGGTTTTATTGTGTAGTACATTCACAAGAGTTGTTTTTTTCTTATTTATGTGGAGTCTTCTAACTACAATTTTACATTGATATGTGTCATACTTTCACAAAAAACTCTTAAATACAAAACATATGTGCAAAACACATTTCAAGTTTGAAATTTAACACGCTCCAAATGGCCCAACTTTTGTTGTTAGGTCTATTTTTTCCTCCAATGCGTTATGCACCCTCGCTCGTTGCCCAACTGATCTTATCACCTTTTGACTTGGATGGTCCTCATTAAATTATGAACCCTTCTTCCTAATCTCAAACTCTTTGTTGGGATGCCTCTATTCCATTCAATTTGAGTTTTAGAACTACAATATCTTCTTCCATAATTGTTATCTTCTTGTATAATTTATTCGGTAACCATTCACATTTTTTCTCCAACAATTCCATATTTGCCTCTTTCTCTTGCTCTGCCATTTCACTTCTCCTATTCATCAACTCCTTCATTGACACCACTATCTTCAATAGCTTGTTTATCAACTTGCATAGTCTCTTTCAGTCTTTCTTGCTTGAATGTGCCTTTGTATTTTCCATTTCCATCCACCTGCAACTCGAAGATCCTGATAGAATGATAAACCAAGTCCCAACTATAACTAGCATTGCGCTTGCAGGTGCATACTCTATATAATCAGGCAGGACTCGACTCTTGAAGAGACGTTACCTATATGTGGAATTTATTACCATATCTACCCATATCAACTCACTGTGAAGGCAATCCATTCCTACCAGGGATTTAAATTCACAAGTTATTATGAATTGGATAGTATATAAATCCAGTGTGCAAGGTCTCAAGGCTTTGTTCCATGCGTTTAAAGGATAATGCTATTTTTTCTCTGTCATTCTTCATGTGTGTCCTTTCCTCCACCATCTGGCACGCCAATTCACCCTTCATTCTTTGGAGTGAGTATCAATGTGGTTGCAGTAGCATACCCTTCATGCATGATTAAATATCCACGCATGCCTTGAAGCAAGCCATAAGCTGGAGTTCTAGGGCATGTAGTGGCAATTTTTGCAGACCCCCACTAATTTCCGGATGCTTTATTTCACCAATTTGATGACCGGAATGGCCATATTTTTTAACCAAAGATTTTTTTGAGCTCATCATGGTAAAGGGGTAAATAATATTTTTGATTGATCTAACTCCATTACGCCTTCAGGATTGCATGTATACATGGTATAATTTTATCAATTTGAATTTGGAGTATTACGATGTTGGAAATTACTCCTTCAAACTTTTTCTTAGTGACTTACTTTATTACAAACATTGAGTCTCCAAAAACCAATAATCTCCTTATATATTTGGTAAAGACTAATTCTAGTCCTCTCTAGAGGGCTAAATATTTAGCCTAGATATTTGTTGATATGCTCAATCTCGGAGAAAATTATGTTTATATTTGATTATCGGGTGAAGGATGACCCCTCCCGCTCATGCCAACCCATAATTGTATTATTATTAGTGTAAGGTATAATTTATATATTTTATTTATTATTATATTTATTAAATTATTATATTTTTTGAATATTATAATATATTTTATAGATAATATATTAAATTGTTATTTATTAGCTCCAAGGGCTATTTCAATTAGTTAAGTCTCTCGTCAAGTCCTCGTCATTAAATCACCCTTGTTATTAAGAGGTCATAGGTTCAATTCTCTTAACACTCTCAAGGTCAGGCTCTATGGTTGAGCAAGCAGGAAGTGATCCCTTTGGGTGGATTTTCCTAGTATAAATATTTTATGGACACAACGGTCACTTATCTTTGGAGTCTGTGAATCACATAGAAAAAAATAAAATTGTTATTTATTATATTTTAATATATTATTAAAAAATATTTTTATTAATAAAATATGTAAATAAATAAATTTAAAAACAAAACTCATGAGAACCTTATAAAGACATTTAAATTTGAATAAATTTCATAGTTTTCGAAACCTAACCATGTGAGTGTCACAGCTATATTGAAAACTAACCATGTGAATGTCACTACTACACTTGAAATTGTAAGGTGACAATAATGAAAATGCTTTCTTATATGAAAGGGACTTCGTATTCTATGTATAAACATTCGAATTTGTGGAGAATGAAAACTTGGTGTACATTCATGAGTAAGTTAACTTGTTATTTCCATTACTTAGAAGTATGTTTAACCTTTTCATCTTGATTTATTTTTGCATATATCATTAGATACCTTGATAGTTGACACATATTGAAATGCAATCTTCAAGTAACTTTTAATTTCATGAAAGGATGGTTTTACAATGCACATTGTCATGTAACTGTAGATTTATTATTATGCTAATAATCACCAAGTATGTATTAACAATTGATAACTATAATATACTAGCACAACTACATAATTAAAAGTTTTTATATATGTTGATTGACATCATTTTCCACATTTTTTAATTAATGGAATAGATTGGCATATATCAACTACTTTTAAGTATGTGGTTGCGATAGTTGATAATCAATGTGCATGGGGAGGATTACAAGATTTGTGAAGTAAAATAACAACATAATTTTATTGAAATATCTATGATATTTTAGTGTGTTTAACCATATTTTACTATGGCTAACCATGTATCATTATGTTTGACCATGGTTGTATTTGGTTAGCCATGGTTGATTATGGTTGACTATTTTTGGGTATGATTGACTTGGGTCAACCATGGCCTACGATGGTTGAATTTGGTTGATCATGTTGACTATAGATAATCATGGATACCTATATTTGACTATGGTTTACCATGGTTGATGATGGTTGATTATACTTGAAATTCAATTGACTATGATTGACCCTCTTTAAACGTGGCCAACCATGTTTTGTACATTCTTGATTATGGTTGAACATGGTTAATTTTTATTGAATATGATGATCATGGTTTAATATGGTTAAGAATGCTTGACCATGTTTGACTATGTTTTAACATGTCTGACCAAGGGTGGTTGTATTTAACCATGGTTTACTTTTGTTGGCCTTAGTTGACTGTGGTTGGGCATGTTTGACTATGGTTAACATTGATTATGTTTAACTATGCACAAAGATTTTTTCTTAGGGTTGACTATGTTTAACTATGGTTGATCACAATGGACCGAAGTTGACCATGGTTGACTATGGTTGACTATGTTTAGTTATGGTTGACCATAGTTAACTTTGGTTGAAAACATTTGACTATGGTTGATTTTAGCTTAATATAATTGACTTTGGTGGAATGTGTTTGATTATGGTTGAATTTATTTGACTTTGGTTGAAATTGCTTGATTATGATTAGATTTAGTTGAATTATGTTGACCATGGTTTAATTTGCTTCACCACAATTTATTATGGTTGATTATCACTAACCATGTTGACTATGTTTAACCATGGTGGCAATGAGTGACTATGGATGACTATGGTTGGCCATGTTTTACTACAATTGTCTTTGATGGACTTTGGTTTTACTATAGTTGATCATGATTATCTATGGTTGAACAAGGTTAATCAAATTTTTCTATGGTCGAACATGGTTAACAATGGTTGACGTTTCGAATCCCAATGGGGATCCATCTTCAGGACAAGATGAGAATGAAGAGTGAAATTAAAATTAAAGTAAATTTATTAGATTAAATAGATTAATAAATTCAATTCTTGTCGGCTCTTGTCATTTTTCATTTCTCTTTCACTATTTAAAACCCTAACTTGTGCATCCTTCTTTCAATCTTCATTCTCATCTTGTCGTGAAGATGGATCCCCATTGGGATTCAAAACATTGACCATTTTTTTACGATATTGTGGATAATCTAGAGATTTCTGCAATTAATGACAACCACATAGGCTTGAAAACCATAATGGTTAACAATGGCTAAACATGGTTAACTTTGGTTGACCATATTTAAATATGGTTGAATTAAATATATCACATTGGGACATCATCAAGAGTTATGCCACATGTGACATTTCACAAGGGTTATGTTGGATTATGATGTCCCATAATGGTTAATCATGTTTGACTATGGTTGATCATGGTTGATCATGGTTGATCATGGTTGATCATGTTTGACCTTCTTTCACTCTTCATTCTCATCTTGTCTTGAAGATGGATCCTCGTTGGGATTCGAAATGTCGACCATTGTTTTACGATACTGTGGATAATTCAGAGATTTCTGTAATTAATGGCAACCACAAAAGATTGAAAACCATAATGTTTAACAATGGCTAAACATGGTTAACTTTGGTTGACCATATTTAAATATGGTTGATTTTAGTTGGCCATGCTTTGGTATGATTTACTTTGGTTTACCAGATTTAACCATAGTTGACTTTGATCAACTATGAATCACTTTTTTGGCCATGGTTGGATATGGATAAAGATGGTTGACCATGTTTATTATATTTATCCATGGTTTAATATGGAATTGTCACATTGCAATGCTAATTTTGGTTGACTTCCATTGAATTGCTATGTTCTTCAATAATTATATCACATTGGGACATCATCAAGAGTTATGCCACATGTGACATTTCACAAGGGTTATGTTGGATTATGATGTCCCCAAATGATTGTGTTGCCTTGCAACATTATATTCATTGAATTATGTTGAATTACTACATTACTCAATGGTTATATCACGTTGTGACATTCATTAAGGGTTATGTCACCTTTTAATTTTCATTAAGGGTTACGTCACCTTGTAATTTTCTTTAAGAATTATGTTCCAATGCAATTTCCATAAATAGTCATGATATATTATGGCATTCATCTTGGTTGACTTATATGGAATTGATATGTTCCTCATTAGTTATGCCATAGTCTGACATTCATGAAGGGTCTTTTCACATTTGTGATGTTCCTTAATGGTTATTTTGCATTTTTAAGGTGATCTCAGTGGACCTACATTGAATTACAATGTTCTTGATGGGTTATGTTACATGTGACATTCATGAAAGGTGTTGGCATTGTAGTGTTTCCATTGATCTCAACCAGTGCTTAGAAGTTTCTTAGCCTTGTAACCATGATTTGTATGCTATGTATAGGTTTATTATGTGGTATCCTATGATTGGAACAATGTTTCAAAGTTACATGTTTCCCTGAAGTTGAGCTGTGAATTGATAAGTGAAGGCCTATGGTGATGTCCTATTACTTGCAGAGGAAGTTGAATAAATTTGGAGGATTGACATGATGATTAGATTGAACATGTTTGGAGGATTTATTAAGATCTTCATAGGCTTGTCATGAGATTGCATAGGTTCCACAACCTTGGGAGATGATTGCAGGAGCAAAGGATCAATTTCGGGAGAGTTGGAGCAGATGTGATTGAGTTTTGGGGCTGAAATGAAGGTAACATTGATTCTCCACAGGAAATGTGTTATAACTCGGGTTTTTCACATGAAACCTTAATAACCGCTCCTAATAACTCTTCTCTCGAAGGGATGATCCGCATTACCCTATCTAGACTTATTTTTACAGGTTCTATGTGCATCCTAAGGAATTGTAGAGGTTGTATTTGTTCATGGTAAATGGTATATTGGTCCTAGAAAGTTCCCTCCTCAACTAGAAGGTTGTTAAACATGAAATATCAAGGGGAAATATTATAAATAAGAGAACATCTTGAGGACGCAATGTTGGACGAATTGAGAGTGAGGCCCATTGAGAGGGGTTTGAGAGAGAATAAATGTGGGTGTAGGAGCTTATTGTATATATCTAGTTACTCAAAGTTTGCTGTGTAAGTCCCAGACAGTATCCAAGCTGAGGAGAAGTTGTAGAGTATTGTGAGATCAAGAAATATGACTTGCTATGGTGTTTTTGTTGTTGTTGATATATTGTATTTGTGATGCAGAGATAGTTTCTTTGGTGGTTGGGGTCCTAGTTTGAAATATTTTGAAAAGTGGCCCTATAGAGTTTCAAGGGTGGTGGCTAGCTAAATTTTTTTAGGGGTAGTGGATCCTTCTTAGTGGTGGCCAGCTAGATTGTTTCAGGGGTAGTGGCTCCTCGCTGGTGGTGGCCATCTAAATTATTTCAGGGGTGGTGGCTCCTTGCTAGTGGTGACCATCTAAATTGTTATAAGGGTGGTGGCTCCTTGTCGGTAGTGGCCAGCTAAAAATTGATGAATTTTTTTATCAATAGAAGTTTTAGAGCAACACAAAAACAACATGGTGGTTTTTCTCCCCTTGAGGTTTTCCACCATAAATACTTGTGTTTATTTCTGCATGATTGTTTAGATGTTTTTCATGGCTTTCTTGTGTTGAGTTTATTCTGCTTTTATATTTAGATCTACTAATGTTGTTGATGTGTGGTTATATTTAGTAAACCAATGAAAATAAATTAAAATTATATTAGGCTTATCACTATTGATTCACCCCCTCTCTAAGTAGTGATCTACATTTCTAACAAAAGAATATGTTTGATTGTTATGTTCCTCAATGGCATGTAGCTTGTGACATTCATCTTGGTCAACTTATGTCAAGTTGATATGTTCCTTAATGGTTATGTCATAATTTTATGATCATAAAGGGTTAAAATAAATTGAGATTTTTCTCAAATGTTATTTCATATTGCAATGTTTATCATGGTTGACTTATGTTAACCATAGTTATTTTTAGTTGGTCGTGATTCATTATGGTTGACTCTTGTTAACCACTATTGACCATGTTAATTATGGTTAACTATGGTTGACAATGTTGAATATGTTTAACCATGGGTTATTATGGTAATGTTGCATTATGATATTCATCTTGGTTTACTTATGTTGAGTTGCTACATTCTTCAAGGGTTGTGTTGCATTACAATGTTGTCGATGAATATGTCACATTCTAATGTACAATTTCATTCACTTATGTCAAATTCTGACATTCCTTGGTGGCTAAATCACATTGCGATGTTGATAAAGGGTTATGCTTCGTTGTGATGTTCCACATGGGTTATGTTTTAGTGTGATTTCCCTAAATGGTCATGATGTCTTTTAATATTAACCTTGGTCAACTTATAAGGAAATTTTATGTTCTTCAACAATTATGTTGTAATGTGATCATCAAGAATTACGTCACATTTGTGATTTTCATAAATGGTTTGGTCACATTGTGACATTCATATTAGTGGACTTATGTTGAATAACAATGTTTTTGAATGATTTTATCATATTATGACAGTCATGAAAGGATATGTTAGATTGTGATGTTCCTCAATGTTTATGTAGCATTATGAAATTCTTCTCGATTGACTTATGTCAGATAGTTATGTTCCTCAGTGGTTATATTGCAATGCATTTTTCATTAGGTTTAGGCTAGATTATGAAATTCATCACTAGTTACTTCTTATTATGATATTAATCATGTTTGACTTGTGTCAACCATAGTTTTCTATAGTTGTCTAGGGTTGACTATGATTTACATTGGGTCATTGACCATGGTCAACTATTTTTAACTACGTTAGACAATGGTTGAATTTGGTTGATGTGATTGAATTTAGCATACCATGGTTGTGCATGGTTGACTATTGCTGAACTTGTTGACTATTTTGTACCATGGGTATCTAGGGTAGACTATGGTTATGTGACAACAATTGTTTTCATCTAACTTGACTTATGTGAAATTACTACATTCCTTTATCGTTGTATCACATTGTAACATCCATCAAGGGTTACTTTATCTTGGGACGATTATCAAGGGTTATGTTTGGTTGTGACATCCACCAAATTGTATGTCGCAAGGTGACATTTAGATTCATTAACTTATGTAAAATTTCAATTTTCCCCATTGGTGTTGACGCATGTAAATTTATTCAAGGGTTATGTCGCTTTATGACATTCCCTAAGGGTTTCTCCCATTGTTATGTTCCTAAATCATTATTATGCATTGTGAAATACATGTGGTCAACCATATTAGGTGGAATTTCTATGTTCATATTTGGTTATTCTATAAAGTAATATCCATTCATGATTGTGCATAATTTATGATGTTCCATAATGGTTGTTTCACATTGTGTTGGTGGACTTATACAAATTACAATGTTCCTCAAGAGTTATGTGGCATTGCAATTTCTATGAAAGGATATGTTGGATAACAATGTTCCTCAATGGTTACGACACTGTGACATTTGTTGACTTATATCAAAATACCACATTCCTCAATGGTAATGTCACAATGCGATGTTTCTTATGTTATAAGTCAAATTGTGACATTCCTCAATGGTAATTTCATATTGCAACATTTAGGGTGGTTGGCTTATGTTGAATTGCTATGTTTATCAATGGTTATGTCGCATTTCAATTTTCATCAAGGGATTTATCGAAATGTGGCATTCATCATGGTTACATACAATTGTTTTAGTTTTCATAAGACATTAGTCAATGGTTACATAACATTTTTGTAATTAATAAAGTATGCATTACAACAACTAACACTTAGCCTTGAGGGTTAGCTCAATTGGTCAATTTCTTGTTGTTAAAGCACCTTTTTATTGAGTGGTCATGGGGTCAATTATCCTCGACGCTCTTAGGGTTAGGCTCTGTTAATGAGCTGGTGGGAAGTGATCCCTTGGGTGGATATGCCCAGAATAATGTTTTTGTGGAAGTGGCAGTCACCGATCTCCAAAGTCTGTGAGCCACATCCCCCCCAAAAAAAAGTAACACTTGAGAATGTTCAATCAAATGTTTTTTTAATTTTGAATGATTCAATTTTAAATTAAAGACTCATACCCTAATATGGTTTAGAAAAATATACAAGTGATAGTTTTTCAAAATAGAATAAAATTTTATTTTTAATAAATACTTATACATCATACGAACTATTTTTATTTATTTTTTAATATGTAGTGAATTGAGTTTAGCATAGGTGGTTGGGTGTAACATTTTGATCCTCCCCACCAAATTTCAAGTGTCGTAATTTGACATGTTTAAGATTTGGAATATAGTAACTATGTGGAACTCTTAATTGAGTATATATTGTGGGTTAGATAGGTGCCAACAACTCCTCTCTTGCCTTTGGGATAAGAGGAAGACACAATATATGATCAAAAGTATACAATCTATGGTTTATGGGAGGTTCAAGGAAGTTATGGTGATATGGCTAGCTATTCTTCCAATGTAGATAATCATGTGTATGTTGATGACTTAGTCCAGCTGGTGGAATATTATGAGGATTTGTTGTTAGGGATCAAATATTTATATCAGAATCACAGGCTAGTGCCCTAATCATGATTTATTGCTTGATAGAGAGGAGGTTAGTACATATAACATGTATTATTTTGTCTAAATCCCCCCTTAAATTACGAGAAAGGTAGGGTTCCTCGAATATTGAGGCCTAGTCTTGTTTGAGCTCTTCACATGTGATGTCTAAGGGTGGTGATGATGCAAACTTACATATTAATGTAAAGTCTCATAACTCTTCTCCTTCAAGTAATTGAAGCTCACATTTCAATGCACCATTATTAGTTTTATCTTGTCAGGGTGGTGGAATCATTGACGTGCGTTTGGATATGGATGAGCTTCGAGGGTTTGTACTAAATACAATGCCTTTGAGGAAGGGAAAAAGGTGAAGAAAAGTTAATCTGTCTAGTGGCAAGAGAGTTTCTTAGGTGGTGGATAAGATTTGTAGATTGACCAAGTCAAGGAATTGATTCAAAAAACCATTATCGGTAAATTTTTTGGTCATAAGGTGAATATGAGTCATTTATTTTTGTGGGTAAAACTTCATTGGAGCTCTATGTTATAAAATTCAAGTACATTGTAGAACAAGCAATACATTTTCTTATTTTATGTGTCAGACATGCATGGAATGGACAAAAGATGAAGATAAAGATAAAATTGTGTTACAATATTATTCACATGATGTACATTTATAATACATTATTGTGACCCTTCCATTCATATTCCAAGGTCTCTTGGAATACCTTTGCCTATTCCACCTCCACACCTTAACCCTTAGTGGATTAGGTGTCCAACATCCCCCCCCCCTTAATATGAAGGGGTATGTATGAGTCCAAGAAGAGAGTTGTAACACAAAATGGCAGCACTAGGATGAATATGCTCTTTGAGATGTAGGTATAAGGTGGTGGTTTAAGGATTACCACCAACACTGGAACGCTTAGTGCAGTTCCTATAACTCTTCCAAATCTAGAAAGAAGTTGAGTTCTTCTACTAGAGGAAGTGCTCCTAATGTTTTGAAGAGGGAGACCTTCAACCTGGAAAAGGGAGGTATGCAACCCGTATAAAAAGGGAGAACTTCAATCTGAAAAGGGAGGTCTCAACCTGCAGTGGTTTAAGGATGACCACCAACTCTGGAACGCTTAGTGTAGTTCCCATAACTCTTCCAAAACTACGAAGAAGTTGAATACTTCTGCTAGAGGAAGTGTCCCCAATTCTTTGAAGAGGGAGAAGCTCAACCTCGCATAGATGGTTTAAGGCTAACCACCAACCAATGGCATGATCATGGGAAGATTTTTCTCTGGCTACAAATCTAAATTTGGTATGGCAGGTTGTGGCTCGGGCTTGCTTGATGTGGCTTTGAAGCTTGTAGATGACCATCATTTCCCCCCCGTCAGATACAAGGTGAGATGATGGAAAAAAATCAATTGCAAGATTTTTTAATATTCTAGAAGAGATTCTGACATATGACTGAAACATCTTCTTAGCTATTGATTCCCATTGCTAAGAAGAAATCCATACAAGATGAATCTTTGTTCTTGCAGGAGGCTTGTTTCTGAAGCATGTGTGTGAATAATGAGTGGTTTTATGACAATGCTTACATGGATGAAGATCAAAACAATGATCTTTGATATGACCAACTTGATCATAGTGTTGGAATTTCATAATTTGTTGTTGTGGAGGAGAAGCAAAAACTGGAAAAACTGAAGGTGAATTGTCATAAAGAAATCCTGCACTCTAAAATTGAATGGGCTTGGAATAGTCTGGAATATGAAACAAAACCTCCTTGCCATATCCAAGACCTGTTCTGTGCTTGTTGTTGACAAGCTCTTCCCAAGGTCTAATGATGGGCTTGGGAAGTGCAGACCAAATTTGTTAGGTCCTTATATTACTAGTGTAGTCCCTTGTTGTTGTTAGTGTAGCCCTCTTATTTTTATTGTTGTACCCCTGTAACCCCAATATTGTAATTATTGTTCCCTTACATTATTATTATTAGTTCGGCTAGGATTATATTGTGACCCCATGGACTCCTATATATAGAAGGAGGTTTTGTCATTTGTATCATCCAAGAATTGTTCATTTATGTAATGTAAAGGAGGTTTCCCCCTCGAAGTGGCTTATTTATAAGGCGTTTATCTCTCTTTTCTTCTATTTTTGGAGCTGGTTTCATAACATTTGGTATCAGAACTTTGGATTCTAGGGTTTTGCTGCTCCAAACAGGTCATCGTGGAATTTTCACTATAACTTGTTTTCTACATGTTAGCCACCTATAATATTTGTTATAGAAAAATGTGGCTAAGACTTTTTGAGCCTTCAAGGAACAAATTTCATTGCTAAAAATTGTTGGCTCTTGAAGACTCTTGAAGGCCTCATGCCTCTGTCTCAAAATCTTCACTATTGTGCCTTTTTCCCCCTTCAGAAATCCTGCTGATTCCCAAGGAAGAATACTACTGCAAGACCCTTTTTCCCCTTTTTCCCCTTTTCCAAAGCTAACCTCATTTTATATCCCTCTATTTCCCATCAAAATCCCTCATTTTCATGTTTTTCCCATTCCCCCTTCATCAAAATCCCTTTTATAAGGTTTAAAGACTCCTTCTTTGCCTTATCCGAACCCCTCTAACCCTTTGAAAATCATTCAAAAACCATAAAATCCCACATGTTGGACATATATGGGTCTTAGCCCCTTCCTGCATGAACCCCTGGTCGTATGATCCTCCATGTAACTCGCGGCCTCGCAGACGAGCGCCTAGCCACATAATACATATCCCGCCCCGAAAATATTAAAAACCTTAGGTTATTTTCGAGACTTTGGGTTTGTAATTATTTTCTAACTTTTCGCTCGTTCCATTTTTAAATCGTTCAGCACCGTCGATCTGATCTAAAGATCGGAAGGCGCGGAGTCCATCTCTCCTGTGGTCCCCACCATCCACTAACCCATTCCAAAAACCGCACGGTATTCATCGCACCGCCTTTGGGCGAGGGCGGTTTTTTCCCGATCGACAGCGATTCCATACGCTGGCCGACACGCGTCCTGGGCACTGTTCATAAAACCGTCGTCCATCACGCGTTAACGTTTTGACGTGGACCCCACGCGATATTGACATCCACCGTCCGATCTGGGGCGGACCATCCAACGACTATCGCTCACCGAAGATGCCCGATAGTTAACCGGGCTACGGCGCAACATCCAATTAATTTCCGCTGTCGATCTGATCTGCAGATCGACGATTCATATTTCATCGCCCAGTTCCGTCGCCCAGTCAAAATTTCCCGTTTTGAATTTCCATTTTCCGCTCCTGACCGTCGATCTCTGCGCGATCGATGGTTCTGATTTAACAATTCTTCCGCCTTCTCTACGCCTTTTCCTGATCAATCCTGACCGTTGGATGATGCCATCCAACGACCACACTTCCTCCACATGTCCTCCGCAGCAATAAACCTATATATGAAGGATTTTTTAATATTTTTTTGTATTTTGCAGGGTTTAAATGGTTTTCTCGCCATTTTTGAAGAAAATTCGAAGGCAGAGGATGACAATCTTCCTGCCTTCGATTTGCCAAAGAAAATCATCACAGGGTGTTAAAAACATGTTTTCATCAATCATTCATGAAGCATTGATGCCATATCGCCCCTGCGCAACCTTGTACATCAACAGAAAAACATGAATCAAGCATAGTGAAAGAGTATCAGTGCAAAAAACCAGAAATATGCCAAAATAGAAGATTGAAGACAGCTATTGTGGGGATTACGTCTAAGATGCTTATCAAAAGCCTAATCCCCAAGTAAAACACAGTTTAAAGAAGATCTTAAGGGTTTTATCAACAGGAGCGCTTCCACCACCACATCTGAGTCAAATTGATCCCTTTAGCTACCATGACGCCACCTGTGCCTAAAAGTATTCAATCAGAGACCGAATTTATTGATGAGGATCAGATATTTGTCTCAAAACGCAGCCAAAGAGGTAAATTATGCAAGCAAATTAATGACAAACATCTGCAGAGTTACTTCGACGCCACACAGAGCCCCAAAGGTCAACAAAATCTCCCACCGAGCTTAAATCTTTATGTAAAACATTTAATACAGAGTTCACCCATGCAAGTTTCTTCATTGAGCCCCTCAAAGGCCAAGAAGCCATTAAATCTGTATTAATTGTAATTGGAGATCTTTTATCAGATCTCACCTCCTCATTCTTCTATATATACTACTGCAGAAGATGAGTGAGGGGTTGGTTGCAGAACTTTGAAATATATTTGAGCTTAAACTTCTGATTGTAAATAGTGTTCACTAGCCCTTGGAGCTCTGCTTGTGATAGATTAGTTAGGCTGGATAGTGAAGATGATTGCTGAACTGAAACATTGGACCTGAGTACTGTAACTGGTTTGACATCAATAACAAGCTGTTTCTTGGGATCCTGGTCTATATCACTGGTGAAGTGCCCCTTTATTTGTTATTGTTTTTCCTTCTATGTATGTCATATTGTTCACTATTCTCTGATAAAGAACAACATTTATAGAGTTAGGACCTACTGTATATCAGTAAACTTCTCTGACTGAAAAGCTTTATCTTAATGTTTTCCTCCAATTTGTTTGTTTAAGAATGATTTAATATAGTTTAAGCAGTTAGGAATGCTGGAGTTCCCTCGTCCTACTGTTTTCTTTAAACATTGTTCTTGAAATTTATTTTCCTTATTTGCTTATTAAAGTTAGACTAGAAAAGTGATGGTTTGCCCTGTTTCTAGCTTCTATTCTCCAAAGGCAGATTCTGAAAGTTTCCCTTGGTGTTGACTGAAAGCAGACTAGGTTTAAAAGTACTTTATCTGATCTTAAGTTTACACTCTGTCTTCTCTTATATGTTTTCATACTTTTTGAAGGTAATTATGTGGATTACTGGATTGTTTGTCAATTAAGCTGCTTTAATACAAGCCTGCCCAAGAAGTCAATGGTTAGCCCTGCACTTGGTTGGTTTTAAATAGTTACTTAAGAGGCTTTTCTTGTTTGGACTAACTATAAATCCTTTGTGAAATTATTATCAGTTTCCACCCCTCCAACACTTTATTGTTTCCATTCCATCACTCTAATCTCAATAATCTTGTGATGTAGATGACTTGCCCCTTGGATCACTCTTGATGTTGTTGCTCAATTAAATCCCTGTTATGACTCCATAGCCCAATGGACTAAAAAAAAGTGTTATATCTATCTTTTTAGCATAATTGCTCCATTCACTTGCAACTTCTCACCTTTGAAACTCTTTGCATTTGGGACTTTCCACCTCAAACAATATTCATGCTCAACCATCCAAAAAACAAACAAAACCCTTGGCCTTCATAACTAGCCTAACATCATTACCCCAAACTTCAAAGACAAATCCATCTTTGCATTCATTGGAGAGATCCCTCTCCGGATTCAGGAGGGCTAGATCCTAGAATCCCAAATTTGGTTGAAATAATGTTGCTTCTGCAGTTTTAGTCTCACCAATCTGCTAAAATTACAGATTCCTAACATTTCTGGCGACTCCGCTGGGGAGTTCTGAGTTAATAAAAGTTCAAAAACATCTTAAAACTCTAGATAACCCCTGGTTTTATGACAATTGTTCTGTTTGAAAGCTGAGACACCAGCACCTAACATTTCTGGCGACTCCGCTGGGGAAAATTCCCTTAAAACTTCATAAAACTTGTGAGTAAAAAGCAGCCTTTTCAAGCACTACCAAAGAATGGTAATCATGATAAAACTTGTTTGAATCAGTGACAAACTAGGTAAACCCTAGGATTCTCTTAAGACTATATCTAACCTTGAAAGATCAGCTGGCTTAGCTATAAGAGTAAATTGTCCTTGTCTCATAACCGTAGCTAAGTTTTGAACAAAGTTAGGATATTCTTAGAAACCACAAAATTGAAAAAGAACTCAGAAAACCTAAAAATATTTCAGATTGGTATTCAATAAACATGGTGGTGGACCATAAAACCTTTTACCTCCAAAAGAGCTAAAAACTTCCACCTGGCGACTCCACACTCTGAAACTCCCAGAAGACCAAATGACTCCATTGGTAGAAGACCCTGAACTGATTGACCAAACAAAGTGACCTCTTTCTTGATTTACAAACATAATTCCAAGAATACAACGAAGATATGCCCCAATGAGTAGAGATCATATCCCTGGGTTTCCACATAAGATGCCCCAGGTGAATTGGGATGACAACCTGCCTGTTTTTCAAGGTAAAAAGTTTGATGACCCTCTATTACATCTCATCAAATTTCATATACATTTATGGAGGTTGAAAGTTGAATGGCATGAAGACTGCCTAATGAAAATGTTCATGTTAACATTAGAAGGAAAAGCTAGGGATTGGTATGAATACTTGAGGTCTAGTAGTTTGTTTTCTTTAAGGGACCTTGAATATGTGTTCTATGAGAACTATAAAGAAAACAATACATCATTATCATTGGGTGCAATACATTATGATCCATCACAAAACATCACCCAACACATTATAGATAATTAGGAAGCTTTGAAACAGATGCATCCTGAAGATCTTTTAACAGCCATTCATGAGTTTAATCTCCTATTGAAAATTTTTAAGAACATAGATGAATCAATTGAGGAAGAGATGGTCCAAGAAATAAAGAACATCCCTCAAGATATCCCTTAAAACTCAAAAATTAATTCATCATCCCTTATAGCCAAGGCTCAAGAAGACATCCAACCTCAAAATAAATCTTCACAAGAGACAAAGAACTGTTGTACTTCTGTTCAAAAAGACATGGAAACATCTTCCCCTTTAATAGAGAAGGAAATAGATCAGACTATTTATAAACAGTCAGTCTTTGAAACTTTTTGCAAAACAAACACTCTTGCCCATTCACATAGAGAACTTTGTTGTACAGATTTAGAAAGTTCTTTTGTGGATCAGAATGAAGAAGGACCTACTGATATCCCAACATGTTTGACTGATGAAAATGTTTATTCTAATAAATTTTCAAATTTCAATCAGTCTTATGATGATGATGATTTCCAAGCAGAAACTAATCATGCAGGGCAACCAGAATTTGATTGGTGTTATGAGTTTCACCATCATCAGCTTGAAAACCACAATCATCCTTTTCGATCCATCATAAAAATCTTTCACTTAACTGGGAATCAACAACATTTCAACTCAGAAGGTGAAGAGAAGAGTAATGAAGAAATTTTTGAGCAAGAGGAAACCATTGAATACACCCCCACTCAAGAATATAATAATCTCTTCACAGAGTTCAGCCCACTGAATCCAAGCATATCAGGGCTACAAGAGGACAAGACTGCCAAATATGATGAGTCCTCCAGTTCAGATGATGATGAAGAAGAGGGAGAGAAACAAATACAAGACTATCCTGCTGTGGATATACCATCTTCCCAAGAAGAGACTTCTCCCTTTATTAATATCAAACTGTCATCCAAAGAACCTGAATGTATATTTTAAGCAAGCATATGTTTAGAGAAAGAAAATATTTCACTGTTTGCTATTGTCTAGGTTGAAGATGACGATACTTCCAAGCTACCTACTGAAGAGATAGTCCTCAAAGCTGATGTCTTGGAAGTAGATAATCTACCAATTGTGGAGGACCAGAAGGAAGAGAACCTTCATCTTTTCTTTGTTGATCCTATGGAAGAGTGTGCGGAGATCCCAACTGGCTCAAATAATCGAGCAGTGATCCTTTGCAAGAGCCAGAGACATGAAAAGTTGTCACCTTCTGTGATAGCCTTGATATTGAAGTTTAATCTTCAATATGTTCTATGGATACCTCTAACAAGCAGCCAGAGTTTCTACTTCTTCTTGACATTACTCAGCTGGCTGCATTGGCATTTTTGTATCATATGATAAATGTAAATACTCGATGTTTAGAATAGGTTAGATAGGAATGTCAATAAAGCTCAGTTCTGAGCATGTAGATTAGTTGTTGCTTTCTACTTTGAAGAAAAATCAAAGATTCAAAAATACAAAAACAAAGAAAAGAAATAAAAGAGGGCAGATTGTCAAAACAAGAAAGGTATAGCCCCATACCAAAAAGAGAAACAAATCTGAAAGTGTGCAAGCTTAAATGCCACTCCTACAAAACACACTTCTAATTAGTCAAACATCTTAATCTTGACTAATTAGTTTTAAATTTTCTGCTGATAGGATAGTGAATTCGATTTGCCAAACTGTTTAATCTTTGCTTATCAGTAGATAGATTAGGATAGAAATTAAAGGTTCAAACATGTTCAAAATCTGAACCTAAGTTTCCAAAGAGAGATGAATCAAATCTGTTTTATTTTCTGAGTCAAAAAAGATGTAAATCTGGTTCTAATTAGCTCAAAATCTGAACTAGAGAACAAAGAAGGAACAGCTCAAAGCAAAAGTTAAGACAAGCTGTAAAAAAAGATGAAGGAAGTGCTTTGAATTTTTAGATCTTAAGCCTTCCATTTTTGTTTTAAATTTTCTGCAAAATAAATGTCTATGTGCAGCTTGTTTTTATGCCATAGATCACAGCAAGTCAGACAGTTTAATCTTGACTTGACTGTTTTTAAATTTGTGTTTTAGAATTTAGAGAATAAAAATTTGTTGGACAGCTTAATCCCAACAGATGATAGAATAGGTAGAGAATCATATGGGCTCAACTGTTTAATCTGATTCCATGGAGAAATGAGGAGTAGAAATAGATTAGGTTTCCTGCTTTCAAAAGAATAAAATGTTGTGAAAAGAGTTTGCCAATCCAAGTGCACTCTAAATGAAGAAAAAATGTTAGATCAATAGGATTGAGTAGGTAGAAAGTTTGTATTGATGAAGGTCCATTGTTTTCATGGTTGCTAATATGTTTTCAAAGAAGATCGTCCCAACAAAGGAAGGGCATCCCAATGGATCAGGCACAGGTCAGCCTCCCAGAGAACATAATGGATGTGGCATAGGTCAGCCTCCTAGAGAATGCAAGTCTGAAGTTCTTGACGCCTTCAAGAAGGCATCATCCCCAAGTGGAGCCACTGTTAGCCACCTATAATATTTGTTATAGCAAAAGGTGGCTAAGACTTTTTGAGCCTTCAAGGAACAAATTTCATTGCTAAAAATTGTTGGCTCTTGAAGACTCTTGAAGGCCTCATGCCTCTGTCTCAAAATCTTCACTACTGTGCCTTTTTCCCCCTTCAGAAATCCTGCTGATTCCCAAGGAAGAATACTGCTGCAAGACCCTTTTTCCCCTTTTCCAAAGCTAACCTCATTTTTTATCCCTCTATTTCCCATCAAAATCCCTCATTTTCATGTTTTTCCCATTCCCCCTTCATCAAAATCCCTTTTATAAGGTTTAAAGACTCCTTCTTTGCCTTATCCGAACCCCTCTAACCCTTTGAAAATCATTCAAATACCATAAAATCCCACATGTTGGACATATATGGGTCTTAGCCCCTTCCTGCATGAACCCCTAGTCGTATGATCCTCCATGTAACCCGCGGCCCCGCAGACGGGCGCCTAGCCACATAATACATATCCCGCCCCGAAAATATTAAAAACCTTAGGTTATTTTCGAGACTTTGGGTTTGTCATTATTTTCTAACTTTCTGCCGGTTCCATTTTTAAATCGTTCCACACCGTCGATCTGATCTGAAGATCAGACGGCGCGGATTCCATCTCTCCTGTGGTCCCCGCCATCCACTAACCCATTCCAAAAACCGCACGGTATTCATCGCACCGCCTTTGGGCGAGGGCGGTTTTTTCTAGATCGACAGTGATTCCATACGCTGGCCAACACGCGTCCTGGGCACTATTCATAAAACCGCCGTCCATTGTGCGTTAACGTTCGGATGTGGACCCCGCGCGATATTGACATCCACCGTCCGATCTTGGGCGGGCCATCCAACGACTATCGCTCACCGAAGATGCCCGACAGTTAACCGGGCTACGACGCAACATCCAATTAATTTCCACCGTCGATCTGATCTGCAGATCGATGGTTCATTTTTCATCGCCCACTTCCGTCGCCCAGTCAACATTTCCCGTTTTGACTGTCCATTTTCCGCTCCCGACCGTCGATCTCTGCGCGATCGACGGTTCTGATTTAACAATTCTTTCGCCTTCTCTACGCCTTCTCCCAATCAATCCTGATCGTTGGATGATGCCATCCAACGGCCACACTTCCTCCACATGTCCTCCACAGCAATAAACCTATATATTCAAGATTTTTTAATATTTGTTTGTATTTTGCAGGGTTTAAATGGTTTTCTCGCCATTTTTGAAGAAAATTCGAAGGCAGAGGATGACGATCTTCCTGCCTTTGATTCGCCAAAGAAAATCATCACAGGCTGTTAAAAACACGTTTTCATCAATCATTCATGAGGCATTGATGCCATATCGCCCCTGCGCAGCCCTGCACATCAACAGAAAAACATGAATCAAGCACAGTGAAAGAGTATCAGTGCAAAAAACCATAAATATGCCAGAATAGAAGATTGAAGACAACTATTGTGGGGATTATGTCTAAGATGCTTATGAAAAGCCTAATCCCCAAGTAAAACACAGTTTAAAGAAGATCTTAAGGGTTTTATCAACAGGAGCGCTTCCACCGCCACATCTGATGCAAATTGATCCCTTTAGCTACCACGACGCCACCTGTGCCTCAAAGTATTCAATTAGAGACTGAATTTATTGATCAGGATCAGATATTTGTCTCGAAACGCAGCCAAAGAGGTAAATTCTGCAAGAAAATTAATGACAAACATCTGCAGAGTTACTTCGACGCCACACAAAGCCTCAAAGGTCAACAAAATCTCCCACCGAGCTTAAATATTTATGTAAAACATTTAATAAATTTTTTCTTGTAAGTTTGTTCATTAGCATTTCAAAAGAAGACGAGAAGCCAAGTTCATGTTTGTATTAATTGTAATTGAGATCTTTTATCCGATCTCACCTCCTCATCCTTTTATATATACTACTGCAGAAGATGAGAGAGGGGTTGGTTGCAGAACTTTGAAATACACTTGAGCTTAAACTTTTGATTGTAAATAGTGTTCACTAGCCCTTGGAGCTCTGTTTGTGTTAGATTAGTTAGGCTGGATAGTGAAGATGATTGCTGAACTGAAACATTGGACCTGAGTACTGTAACTAGTTTGACATCAATAAACAAGTTGTTTCTTGGGATCCTGGTCTATATCACTGGTGAAGTGCCCCTTTCTTTGTTATTTGTTTTCCTTCCATGTATGTCATATTGTTCACTATTCTTTGATAAAGAACAACATTTATAGAGTTAGGACCTGCTATATATCAGTAACCTTCTTTGACTGAAAGCTTTATCTCAATGTTTTCCTCCAATTTGTTTGTTTAAGAATGATTTAATACAGTTTAAGCAGTAAGGAATGCTGGAGTTCCCTCGTCCTACTTTTTGCTTTAAATATTGTTCTTGAAAGTTATTTTCCTTATTTTCTTATTAAAGTTAGACTAGAAAAGTGATGGTTTGTCTTGTTTCTAGCTTCTATTCTCCAAAAGCAGATTCTAAAAGTTTCCCTTGGTGTTGACTGAAAGTAGACTAGGTTTAAAAGTACTTTATCTGATCTTAAGTTTACACTCTGTATTCTCTTATATGTTTTCATACTTTATGAAGGTAATTATGTGGATTACTAGATTGTTTGTCAATTAAGCTGCTTTAATACAAGCCTGCCCAAGAGGTTAATGGTTAGCCCTTCCCTTGGTTGGTTTTAAATAGTTACTTAAGAGGATTTTCTTGTTTGGACTGACTATAAATCCTTTGTGAAATTGTTATCAGTTTCCACCCCTCCAACACTTTATTGTTTCCATTCCATCATTATAATCTCAATAATCTTGTGTGTAGATGACTTGCCCCTTGGATCACTCTTGATGTTGTTGTTCAATTAAAGCCCTGTTATGACTCCATAGCCCAATGGACTAAAAACCAGCGTTATATCTATCTTTTTAGCCTAATTGTTCCATTCACTTGCAACTTCTCACCTTTGAAACTCTTTGCATTTGGGACTTTCCACCTCAAGCAGTATTCATGCTCAACCATCCAAAAAATAAACAAAACCCTTGGCCTTCATAACGAGCCTAACATCATTACCCCAAACTTCAAAGACAAATCCATCTTTTCATTCATTGGAGAGATTCCTCTCCGGATTCAGGAGGGCTAGATCCTAGAATCCCAAAGTTGGTTGAAATAATGTTGCTTCTGCAGTTTTAGTCTCACCAATCTGCTAAAATTACAGATTCCTAACACTACAAAGGTTCAAAATTTTTACCACACAAAGCTGAAATCCTAAGGAACTTCGTTTAAAAATTTCAGATCTTGGTTCGCAATATTTTTGAAGATATGATCTTTGGAAGTTAGGGTTTATGCGGGCTCCCGAATTTCATCTAAAAGAGGCGACCTTGGTAAAATCGTCATAGCTCTCTCTCTGAGCATCATATTAGAATTATATAAAAAGTGGCCGAAATTACAAAGACTGTAGTTTTATTTGTATAAATTTCAAATCCGAAGGAGGAAACAGTGACACGTGGCACGTCGTACAAGTTCGCTCTACTCAACCAGTCCATAATCAAGTCATTATAGGAGATTGGGCATAACTTTTCCTTGAAGCATCCAAATCAGGTCAGACCTGTGGAATTCGAAAGAAGATTCAGTGGGCTACTACAGGACCAAATGTTAGATATTGAAGATCCGAAATTATAGAGATACATCTATTTTAGTATCGAGCTCCTCAAAAGCAAGAAAAAATGAGTGTATTTTTTTTCAAATTGCATAAGTCTTGTTTGAAAAATCAGTTTGAAGTGATTCCAAGGGAATATTGAAACATAGATATCAGTATTGGGTTCTAAAATGTCATCTAAAAATAATTGAACACCTATTAAGCCTTCAGAAGGCTCTACTATGACTCATGAAGAGGAAGAAGTGCAACATGACATATCAAAATTAAAAGAGCAAGTGCACCAAATTGCGCTCTCGCAAATAGAAACAAAAAATGAAATGTAAGTTTTAAAGAAAGGCATGGAAGCTAAGTTGAATGGTTTGAAGAAAGGCGTGGAAGCTAAGATGGATGGTTTGAAGAATGGAATGGAAGCTAAGATGGATGGCATGGAAGCTGGCATGGAAGCTAATATGGATGAAAAAACAAAAGACAACATGGAAGACATGAAGAATGATCTAAAAAGCATAAATGAAGGTTTTGAAGGAAGGTTTGACAAGGTTGATACAAGAAATGATTCCTAATGGCGTAAATATAGTAGAGGAAACTCATGATGAGAACAAGATAAATGTTAATCGTGATTTCATAAACTCTAATGTTGGATTGAAGACCCACCATATTCCAAAGATCGATATGAGGAAGTTTGATGGCAAGGATCTTGTAACATGGATACTACAGATGGAGCAATATTTTGATCTCAATAATGTGCAAAACACACAAAAGGTACGCATTGTAACTTTATATTTAGAACAAAATACATTTGTATGGTATCGATGGATTTTCTCCCGTCAAAAAATTGTCACTTGGTCAATTTTTACAGAGGAAATGATAGCACATTATGAGGATACAAAAGAGAAACACCTTCTTTAGCTAATTGATAAATCTCAAACAAAAGGATTCAGTGGTAGAGCACATTGAGGACTTCCAAAAATTGAATATAAGGGTAGTTGATATTCCAGAGGAACACAAGATTGATGTATTCAAGGGACTTTAAAGGATAACATCCAACACGTGGTTTGAGTTTGGGAACCTGATTCATTGGAGAAGGAATTTAGGTTGGTAAGAAAAATTGAATGTAAAATTATGGCAACAAGGAAGCCTATGACTCACATCTATAAAGATGGAAGTGTTGCTACTCCTAGACTTCCAAAACTTACAAAGATGACACCACAACAATTGGAAGAAAAAAGAGAAAAGGGGCTTTGCTACACTTGTGATAGAAAATACACTAAATATCATAAGTGTGTTGAGAAGAAATTATTTTACATAGATTTTGAAGAGGAGGAAGAAAATGAACAAGAAACTTCAAAATAAGAGGATATACACCAGGAACCAACCCTAGAGAAAGAGGAAATGAGTCTGGCCATATCATGTAATGCATTGGTAGGAATTACCACTCCTCAAACTCTCAATCTAGAAGGACATATCAAGAAGAAAAAGGTAATAGGTTGATTGATTCGGGTAGTACCCATAATTTTATTCATTGTAAGGTAGCCAAGGAATTGAATTACTTCCTATACCCAGCACTAGAATGTAAAGTGATGGTTGAAAATGGAGGAACTATAAATTTCTCTAGAAAATGCCATATTATCAAGCTAGCCATGGGGGAAATATGTATTTAATAGTCCAATGCTTTCCATTCCAATGGGAGGTGCTGATGTTGTACTAGGAGTACAATGGTTACAATATATGGGGACAATAGCTTTTAATTTTCTTGAATTTTTTTTCGGAAGGAAAGAAAGTTGAATTATGTGGTATTGCAGGGAATCCGAGAAAGATAATAAGATCTAATGTCATGACAAAGCTTCTGAAGAAAGAAAAATGAGGCGTAATTGCACAATTATGCTCACTAAAAGTTCCATCAAAATCATATATTTCTCCAGATCTCCAAAAGTTCTTGGACAATCATTCCAAGGTGTTTGATACTCCCAAAGGACTCCCACCTATTCATGATCATGATCATGCTATTCATTTGATTATAGGAAGTGTTCCTCCAAACATCAAGCCTTACAGATATTTTGATGTCCAAAAGAGAAAAATTGAACGTATTATTGCAGAAATATTAGAGGCTGGTATAATTCAACCTAGTCAAAGTTCTTTCTCTGCTCCAGTAGTATTGGTGCACAAGAAGGATGGATCATGGCGCATGTGTCCATATTATAGGGAGCTCAATAAGCTCACTATTAAAGATAAATTTCCCATTCATGTGATTGATGAATTATTGGATGAATTACATGGAGAAAATTATTTTACCAAGTTGGATATTCGTTCAGGATATCATCAAATTAGAATGAAGACTGAAGATATTCCGAAAATAACATTTCGAACTCATGAGGGTCATTATGAATTTTTGGTCATGCCTTTTGGCCTTACCAATGCACCTTCTACATTTCAAGGGTTGATGAATTTCGTTTTCAAACCCTTCCTTAGAAAATTTGTGCTAGTATTTTTTGATGATATACTAATCTACAGCAGGTCTTGGAAGGATCATGTTCAACATGTTTACAGGGTGCTAAAACTATTGGAGGATAAAAAATTATATGCAAAAACCTCCAAATGTCTCTTTGGAGTACAAGAGGTGGAATATCTGGGTCATATTGTATCTCACAAGGGTGTTAAGGTAGAACCTAACAAAATTAGAGCCATTAAGGAATGGAAAGTCCCCACAACCATAAATTAGTTGCGAGTATTTATCAGGTTAACAGGGTATCATCTCAAGTTTGTTAAGAATTATGGGAGAATAGCAACACCTCTAACAACATTATTGAAGAAAGATGCATTTTCATGGACTCCTGAAGAAACTAAGGCCTTTGAATATATTAAAGAGGCAATGTGCCTAACAACAGTCTTAGCTATGCCAGACTTCACAAAAATATTTATTGTGGAATGTGATGCCTCAGGAAATGGAATTCGTGCTGTTTTAATGTAAGAAGGAAGACCCATTGCTTTTGAAAGTTGTGAAATCAAAGGAAAGTATTTAAAGAAAGCTATTTATGAGAAGGAAATGTTGGAAATACTACATGCACTAAAGAAATGGCAACCTTACCTAATGGGAAGACACTTCAAGGTAAAAACTGATCATGATAGTCTTAAACACTTTTTGGAACAAATAATATCTTCAGAAGAGCAACAAAAATGGCTCACAAAGATGTTGGGTTGTGACTTTGAAATCATCTACAAAAAAGGGAAGCTAAATGTTGTTGCAGATACACTCTCAAGAAATGATGAAAAGGTGGAAGCATTGCTTTGTGCCATTTATATTATCCAACCAGATTGTATAATCGAATCAAGGGATGAATGGAAGAAGGACGAAGAAGTATGGAAACTCGTTCAAAAGTTGCAGCAAGATCCTATTACATTTGATACATTTAGTTGGAAAAATGATTCCTTATGGTAGAAAGATTGCTTATATCTTTGTAAGAATTCCCAACTAAAACAAAATATTCTTTTGGAATTGCACACTTCTCCTTTAGGAGGAAACTCGGGATTTTAAAAACTTACCACAGGGCGAAGAAAGATTTTTATTGGGATGGCCTTAAATTTGATATTCAAAAGTTTGTGGCAGAATGTTTGGTTTTCCAGCAAAATAAAGTTGAGACAATTAAGACCTTGGGTCTTCTACAACTTTGATCCATTCCAAGTCAACATTGGGAGGATATTTCAATGGATTTTATCACAGGTTTACCTAAATCCGAAGGAAAGAGTGTCATCGTGGTGGTAGTTGATAGACTTACCAAGTATGCACACTTTTGTGCATTATCTCATCCATTTAAAGCAATTATAGTTGCTACTTCATTTATGGAAACAATTCAAAAGCTACATAGGAACTCAAAGATTATTGTAATTGAAAAAGATCCCATTTTTACTGGAATTTTTGGACGAAATTTGATGGTCAAACTGAGATAGTGAATAAATGTTTCGAAGAATATCTTCATTTTTTTTGTATCTGATAAAAAACATAATGTGTCAAGTGGTTACCTCTGGCTAAATGGTGGTATAACACTTCCTTCCATACTGCATCAAAAATGACCCCATTTATGGCACTTTATGGATATCATCCACCGTCCATCAGATCATATTTAAGAGGAAATTCTAAGGTTCAAGTAGTGGAAGATCACATTGAGCATCAACAAGAAGTTCTCCAACTCTTAAAGGATAACCTAAATTTGGCACAAAATTAAATGAAACAACAGGTAGATCAACATCGCAGCGAGATAAGTTTTGATGTAGGAGACTGGGTATTTTTACAACTACAATCATACAAACAAATGTCCCTCAAGCAAGCTAAGAAGGATAATAAATGATTGCCAAAGTACTATGGTCCTTACAAGGTGTTGCAAAATATTGGTACTATGGCATACAAATTGGAGGTTCCTGCTTCTTCGCGAGTGCATCCAGTTTTCCTTGTTTCATGCTTATAGAAGGTTATAGGTGACAAACTTCCAGTTCAAACAATATTGCCAGAACTTGATGAGGAAGGAAAAATTATATTGGAACCTGAAGCAGTCATGGAAACAAGAACTCGATAGCTACGAAATTGATCAATTTCAGAGCATCTCATCAAGTGGAAGAACTTACCCACTGAAGATTCTACATGGGAGGATGAGAATTTTATATAGAAGCATCCTGTAACATCTCCCTTTTGTTTTTTTTTTTTCTAATTATAGTGCGAACACCTCTTTACACCTATGATCACATTTCTATTCATCATGTTCTGGCGTTACATCTGCCATAAAATTTATTGTGTTTTACAATTACCTGTTCTTAAATTAACTTCATACTTTTAAGAACTAACTCTCATTTTATAAGTGTTCCATTAAAATCCTCAAATGGAAGAATCTTCCTCATTAATCCTCCGCAATAGCTTTTATTTCCACAGTTAAGTTTTCATTCTAAGTATTAATACACTTTCGTCATTTGATATTAATAACTTAACTCTTTCACCATCTATCACTCCTTAACCCATAACTTCATCTTAGCTTGACCTTACAAGCTATGACATAAATTTATAGGATCGAGATATAGTTTAAATCCACCCTATTCTAATTATAATGATATTATTTATCACTAAGGATTATTCCACTCTTAATCCTATACTTATTGTATCCATGAAACTAAAAGGGTTACATTTAGAATATCTTTAATTGAGTTTCAATTGTACCTTAGTGTTAAACCATTTATAACCTTTCGATCACAATATAATTATAATATTCTTATATGTAATTGCACCCTATCATACATAATTCTCATTCACGGATTATATTCGTCTTTCCGCCATTAGAATTAAATCATAATTATAAAACCTATTGAATGTGTGTATTAAATCCTACCAACGTGGATTCCACCTTTCCAACGTGGCTTAATGACGTGTTATTTATTACTGTAACATTTACGTAACATACAATAGTGAATTGAATTCATATTTCAAGAAATCTTGTTTATTAATACATGAGTAAGTATTTAAAGCGTATTGGACTTTCGAGGTAAGATCTTTTCTCCGTTTAAATGTGCTTGTACTCAATCGTATGCCTTGGAGTACAGAACCCCGGTAAAGGAGATACGTTGGGATCTGGTGTTATTAATTTTGATGTATTGGGTCACATGGTCTCGGTTAGAACCCTTGAGCCACGGGAAAACCCATTCCCTTCCCAGTTCATGACACATGGATGGTTCTGATCAACTTTAGATTAGGGTTTGAGTGTTCCATAAAGACTTTCTGTTTGTACTGTGATCTATTTTCAATTGCTGTTTTTTTTGGACGCATTTCCTGCTGCATCATTTCGTTGTTCAACTTTTTCGACTTACCTTCTACAAGACTTATGGACTATGGACAAAATGAATGATGCCAATAGTCGGACGAAGTGCTCAACTTTAACACACCGAGGCTTCTTCCATCACTCATTCAGGTAAGACGTCTCCCCCATGGTGGTCGTGGCACATTCTTCCTTTCATGATTTTCTGTGTTTTTTCCACTATTAGAGAATATGGATTTATTTTATTATTGATTTCCTTTTTGCCTTTGCCTAGAATGCATTGGGTAGACTCGTTTGTTCCTAGAACGAAGTTCTGGTAAGTAGATTTTGTAACTCGTATTTATACACTCCATTTTCAGACTCTGTTATTTCTATTATGAATTCTATGGAAACGAGTAGAGGGTAAACTTTCCTACTTATTTATGGCAAGGAATTGTCGGTATTTAGCAATATTGTCTCTCTGTAATCTTTTATTTTTTATAATTGTAATTATACTATTAGTTCATGGAGCTTTCACTTTGATTTCATTATATTCAATTTTCTGGTATCTAAAATTTATGTGCTAATTTCGGGATTAAGATGTCTATTCGATTTGTACTACACCTCGGTAAAGGATAGTTCGCGTTCAAGTTAATTTAAACACAAACTTCTAAGGTTGTGAAATATCACAACATTTATTGGAGACACAATTGCGAAGTATCCAGCTTCTGGTTGCTCCTTGGTGTCTCGTGCTATGGACACATAATCTCGATAAGTTCGAATAACTCTAGTTTCTTATTTACACAGTCAATTTTTAATTTTATCTCAGACCTTCATCTACAGAAGTCTCAATATCGTTTGCTCATCCAATTACGAAATCAATATTTTCATTTCATTGATGTCCACTGAAAAACGCAATCACTTGGTTAGTTTTTCTTATATGAACTCGTCGTTCTTTCTCCACAGAAATTTCAATTTACTGTTTACTTCTTAATTATCATAATTTTGACTGTCCTCTCAATTGTTCTTACAATGTTTCTCAATTCATAGTTTTATATACTTACATGAGAACTTTTACATGAGAATGTCATTTTCTTTCCTTTGGGTCCTAAGGTTGGAAAGGTTAATTCATTCTATAGTATATGAATGACCACTTCTCTGGTCTATGAAATATGCGAAATTGGTTAACGTTCATACACCTCTACTCTATCATCCTGATTGTAGTAATAGTTATTTAAGCTTTTCTGTATAGTACGAGTACTAATTTCATCTCTTTCCTAGATGCAGATATAACATGGAGACGCCATTCCATAAGGTAATTAATGTAATACTTTTGCATTCACATTTTGTTATATATATATATATATATATATATAATTTGTTTCTAAATTTTATTCTTAGAACCTAACTTCCGACTCTATCCCTTGTAGGTATGGCTATATGTCACCTGCTTTTGGAATTGGTGTACCTCTACTATCCTTTTGTTATTTGTTCGTAACACGTGGAATATTGTTATACGGGTTGGTCCAGATAATTATGGGTTTTCTCATATGCAATCTCTGCATAAATTTTTACTGGTAGCTTTTACAGTTTTCCATAAAGGAACAAAGTGTCCTCTATGTAGACTGTTTTTATGACTAGTTATTGTTTAAACTGTATAATTTTACAGATTGAAACATTTATAAGGATGTACTATATGGAATGATCTCTTATAATTGTTTGAATACTTACGGTATAAATTCTTTCTTTTCAAATGAAATATTATTTTTATTTCAGATTAATGTCACTTCCATATTTCATGTATAATTGCATGTAAACCAGAAATAAATTATTTTCTGTTTAGCAATCAACAGTCAATGAAAACTTCTTCAGAATAGTACGACATTATACAACATTCACTTTACTAGTTTGTATATTCCTTTATAATTTCTTGGTTGTATACTCTATAAACTCTTTCCTTTCAATCAAAATATTATTGGAAATCCAACATAATATGCTCTTTCCAAATATAATTTCACTTTCAGTTCTAGTGTAAGAATACATTCTAGACATATGCATGTATATATTCTTCTGTCTAGTAAGCTCTAGTTCATGATTTATCTTTCTCAATTTATAATACAATACAAACTTATTTAACTATATAGTACAAAAGATTTCTTAACTATACTGTGCATTCATTTATCATTCATGTATATTCGTTTCTGCTTAGAAATTGTTTCATAATGTAATGTACAGTTTGGTAACATAATACTAGAATAAATATATTAATGAAATGTCAATTTACTGTGAGGTACCTAACCTCAGATCTAAGCCTTATACTGAGTTTAGACATTCTAAGAGTTGGTCCTCTACAGAGTTATGTCTGTACAACAACACAGAACAAACTATTTTATTATAGTCAAATATGTTCAATGTACAGACCTTCAAAATTTATTTCTAATTCATCTAAATTCCACAACATAGACACATATCCAGATTCAGAATTTCATATAGATCTATACTAATTTACTTTCTCGGCAAACTCATAACATAATTAAATTAAAATTAAAAAGTGAAATTAGCTGGTCCATACCACTTACGGTAGACTAGGTTCCACCCAACCTTTGAGCTCTTTCTCCACAGCTCACCCCCGAGAAGAGATCAATTTCTCCAGCAATATAAAACCTCTTGTCTATCCCGAATATGCTTATTTAAGTTTTCTTTCCCCTCAACCTGTTTCCCTTAACTGCGTCTAGTTAATTCATGATGTTGTTTTCTTGTGTGCCTAGGCTTTCCTTTTGTTTCTTCCACAAAAGTACTTTAAAGCTAGCTTTTCCTCTTTCTAGCTTTATTTCACTTCTTCCCAGTAATTTCCTCTTTACTGGGGTAGCTTTTTAGATTTTTATCTCCAATCTAAATTTAGTATTTAATTTATTTCCTCCAAGGATTTTTGGAAGACTGGGAAAGTCTTATAAACCTTATCCATCCTCATGGATTTGGTTTCCAGATCTCTAATCGTAATCTAGTATTTACACATTAATTTCCATTTTTTATATTAACTTAAAATAATAAAATAAATCCACACAACTGTTTTCCATTGGGGTCACTGTACCCTTTTGGACTTGTTCAAATGTCTAATAAAAGCATAGAAACTGGGGATATTACACATTTAGAGCTACTCAAGCATTGAGGACAACACTTTTTTGAAGGAGAGGGGCATGTTAGGTCCTTATATTACTAGTGTAGTCCCTTATTGTTGTTAGTGTATCCCCCTTATTTTTATTGTTGTACCCATGTAACCCCAATATTGTTATTATTGTGCCCTTACATTATTATTGTTAGGTCGGCTAGGATTATATTGTGACCCCATGGACTCCTATATATAGAAGGAGGTTTTGTCATTTGTATCATCCAAGAATTGTTAATTTATGTAATGTAAAGGAGGTTTCCCCCTCGAAGTGGCTTATTTATAAGACGTTGATCTCTCTTTTATTCTATTTTTGGAGCTGGTTTCATTAAAAAAATTCTACATTTTCATGCAAATCCGCTCCTGCAGTGGCCACTACGTATGAATCAACCTCTACTTTACTGACTTGATCACTTGCTAGTTGCTTATGGGAATTAGTTTCAACCTCAAATAGAGGATTGTTCTGAACAAAAACAAGTTCAAAATGATGCTTACATTGTTGTAGCTTTGTCTCAAAATGCAAAAAATCAATTTTATCTTGTGCATTTTGTAAACAACTATAAATATCAGTGAGAAAATCCTTCTTGATTTTAATTGTATTATCCATAGTAGAGAGCACCAGAGTGTTAAGTAACTCTAATACTTCAACATTGTACATTTTATTCATTGTCAAACTTACACTCCAACAATGAATGATATTATAGGAGTTACTTATGGCTACTATGAAATGCACTGTAAGTGAAATTACTCTGCATTTTTTTTTTGGTTGGGCTCTTTTAATAACACTTTCAAGGAAAGATTATGTGAAAACCATGTGAATTAGTGTGCCATATCATACAACCCAACCAAAATAATTCTATATAGGTATGCAACTTGAAGTGTTGTTTAAATTCAATAATATTGGACCTAGCCATTGTAGTTAAACTCCATCTACAACACAAATATGGAGAGTACATTACATTAAAATATACCCTTTTAATTTTCCTGGTAGAAAGCAGGCATGGCAGAGGGAACTTCCATGTTTTATTTTAAATAAATCATTCCTTTGCTAACCCTACATTCACTCTGCCCACGTGGATAGTTTCTTGAAGAGGCATAACTCGTGTTTATAATACTATCGCATGCATATATGAATTATAAATATTGTGAAGGACAACACCATCCTTTGCTACCATTGCGCTCTCTAGAGACTCGATCAGTTGTCACTATTATGGCCCACAATGTTCAAAAATAATATGTTTGCCCACAAATCAAACGCAGATAGTTATGTACACCACTTCCAAGATGCCAGATTCCTTAACCAAAGCCAATGCATCTAAAATGGTACGACCTTCATAAATAATGCAACCACATATGGAAGAAGTTAAAAAAAAAACAAAATTTGAGGATGAAGCTTCAGGATATGCTACAACGTTCTTTCCTCACCTTTAAATATACATGCTAGAAATATTCTCATAGTTTTTCGAAACTCACAATGTTGATCTTGTGGACGACGCCATTGAGCTGCAGAATATATGTGATTTAAATATGGTTTTTGAAGGCATCAATCAATCCTAGAGGTTGCGTACTTGATGTCGAAAAATCCTGGCATAGATGAAAATAAGCCCCATGCTCCACTATTTCAAATTCGAGTGTGAACCCAACGTTCACTGAATATCCTGGAAGTCATCCCAAGAAGAAATTAGATATTAAGCAGATATGAAGCGTCGTTGGCAAGCATGAGCGTAATCATATATGAAGCAGAGTCAGGATATATGAAGTGGAGTGTGATATGGAGCACAGTTTGATATGAGAAGAGGTGCTAGAAGGTGGAGACTGCGCCAGATATGGGGCGAACCCAAGACTTAGTGTGGAGATTGCACCAGATTTTGGGAGAGAGGTATGACCGTTATTAGCCATAGGTGGAGTATGACGGTGTAGGAGTTGTCTACTTGTGGTATAATTGTGAGTGGTACTATTGAGTCCACGAGTGGTAGTGCAGAGGGTAACACAATATTACAGGTGGGAGTGGAGTGAATCAAGGCTGAGGAGGAGTCACAGTTCCGCTGCCGTAATTGGTGAGGAGTATTTTATGGGGAGGATGATACCACATGTGCAATGGTGGTTGTAATATGGACTGTGGAATGGTGGTTGTAATAGAAATTAACGCAGTGAATACCACATTGAATACCACAGTGAATACTGTAGTGAATACTCAGTGAATACACAGTAAATACCACAGTATTTGAGCTAAGGGTGCATACAAATAGTGGAACCATGGGAGTAGCAAGGCCAAGCACCGGAGGCCAAGCCACGAGAGCTATATGGATAATGGAAATAGGGATGTGATATATACCACAGGGAGATATTAACGATCGTGGAGTGATATATGCATAGCAATGAGGGATATATAAAGAACCATGAGGCCAACTGTGCAGTAGCAGAGGAATGATTAACACGGTGCTGAGAGTACACAGTAAGGAAGCTGCCACATAGCCAATACACCATTAGTGAATTTTCTGGAAGACAAAGTGTAGACTAGAGTATTGAAAGCAATAAACACATTTTGGAACAGGTGGCATGAAGCATTCATGCCCTTCGATGCTTTCTTGGGATAACATGGGAGTTATTACACCGTTATTGCAACATTCAGAACTGAACTTGAAAGTCTCAACACAAACAATTACGCCAATAATACATAATACAAAGTCACACAAATATATTCGCCATACACTGATGAACCGGTCTTCAAACACAACGAACAATATAAAAAAGGGTTGACATACCATTCACCGCACCTCGAGGCATCACAACAACTCAATTCTTCAACAATAGGAGTAGTATTTAAGGGATTCAGTCTCCACCAGTGTAATGCACCTAGATTTTGCATGAATATGTTAGAGAGAGTTTTGCAGAATAGAGACAGTTTTGCAGAATGGAGGCAATTCTACAAAATAGTGGATGGGACTTGTGCTCTGATACCATGTCAGACACACATGGAATGGAAAGAAGATGAAGAGAAATATAATCATGTGTTACAAAATTATTTACAAGATGTACATTTATAATATATTATTGTGACCCTTGGATTCATCTTCCAAGGTCTCTTGGACTACCTTTGTCTATTCCACTTCCACACCTTAACCCTTAGCGGATTAGGTGTCCAACACTATGAACATCAAATAATTATTTTTGAGGTTAGAAGTACTTCTATAAATTTATTCTTCCACTAACAAATTATTATACTTCAAAAATGAAAAAAACATTTGTAAGGAGAAAGAAGAGATCATGATGCACAATAAAAAACACCAAAGATTAGGTCTAGGACTAGGGAAAAACCCCACAAAGGGAAAACCCAAAAAATTCCTTTTTAGATAGATTCTTCAAAATACATCAAGGTAAGGACTATACTTATTCAAGAAGGATACCACAAGTGCAAAGTCTGAATTTTATAAATCTAACAAAATTCACCATAGACATTATATCTGCCACCATAAAGATCAGATATGATATCGCATAGTTCAGATATTCCACCACAAAGGTAAGATTTGTCACTGTAGAGATCATATATGCCACCACAAAGATCAAATTTTTCACTACAGAGGTAATATTTTCCACCACAGAGCTCAGAATTATCACCAAAAAGCTCAAATCTATCACAGTGGTCGGATCTATGATACATAGTTCATATATTCCACCAAGGAACGCACATATACACCACAAAGTTTAGATCTGTCACCACAAATTTTGTATCTTTCAACAAGGAACTCGATCTATGTCACAAAATTTAGATCTGTCACCACAAAGCTTAGATATTCCAACAAGGAACTCGATCTATGTCACATAGTTTATACCATCACCACAAAGCTTGGATCTTCCAATAAGGAACTTAGATCTATGTTACAGAGTTCAGCTCATATCTGAGATAAATATATCATAGACCTTTTCTAACCATTGATGATCTCAGAAATTTGCTACAAAATTTATATACGTGCTATAGATTTCGAATCAATCCTTCATTGAACTGGGAACTATGTGTCAAAATTTGGGTATTTGCTTAGATAGGTACCAAAAATATAACAATATGATGTAGACTTTAGTGAAATTAGAGAGAAGATATTTCTCCTTTAAATACCTACGCTTGCTTGGACTTTTCTTGTATACTTGAGAGAGTTGAATGGATATGCTTGGGAGGTGAATACATGGAAATGAGAGAGAGTAGCCTCTTTATACAGTCATCAAGGTGATCTGAATGGGTGCTAATGAGAGAAAGATGCCTTGATTGTATAGAAGAGACAAATTGCATTTTTGGAGCCTTCGTAAATTACAAAAAATATTTTTCTTATTTAAAATATAATTTTCCTCCTTTCAATGCCATAACAAAAATGGCTTACAATTTTTTTTTTTACCATAAAAAACATGCTAGAATGAAATAATTCATTTTTCAAGTTCAAATGAAACTAAATATTTCATGAAGACTGACCATAGCTACATTTTCAACACTCCCTCTTAGCAAAGAGAGGTATTCATAGTCATAGTCAAGATGTAATTCAATTTGAAAGGTTCTCTAAGAAAGGGTCAAGATTAGATCAACATCATCAAAGGATTACCAACATCACTACCCAGTACCAAATCAACATGGCACTCTTCATGCATACTCTCCCCAAGAGACAAAAATTAATTAGTGTCTCATAATTTCATAGCCATGGTACAATATAAATCAATCAGATAGTACTATAGAACTAGAGTAATGCCTTATCCATGCATGGTAATAATAATATCTTTAGAGCCAAATGTTGGGAAGCTCCTATCCAAGCCGGTAGCCTTTAACCACATTCTCCTATCCAATTCATTGTACTTGAATCAGGGACTACAACCCTATGCAGGTCACAATACAAGACTCAAAATAATGGTTATTTTCTTTTAAGTTACTGGTCATAATGTCAGTTGTAGGAATATGTCCATATTCCTATCAAGGTCAATGTATTGACACATAGATGTTAGTCCCTATATAGTTCAAATACATGACTTAGCCCATCTTCCTATATATGTCAATGTACTTTACAAAAGGATGTTAAGCCCTATGAAGGTCAAAGTATAAGACACATAAAGATGCTCACAAAACCATTCTCCCTATATAGGTCGGTGTACAAGACACATGGTAGCAACCCTATACAGGTCATAGTACAAGACAAAAAGAAAATGAATGTCCACAATGCTGATCAAAATATCAAGTCATTCTCCATATTTAGGTCACATTGACTCAGGGGCTACATCCCTATCCTTGTTAGTTTTACACATGAATAATAACATGAAATAAGAGGATCATTTCTCCCTCTCAACCAAAGAAGCAATCTCCACAAGTCCAACTTATCTCTAGAATATACAACTTCATCTAGGGAGAGGTTTTTAACAACTATTTATTCACCAATGAAGATATATTAGAGCGTACTGTTCCTTACCATGTCACGAATGTAGTGATAATAAGTGCCATCATGCTTTGACTTGCCATGATACACTATATTCTTATACAACTTCACAAAATATCACTGTGGTATCCAGAATCGGGTCAAACAAATCGACAAGAAAATTTTAAATCTAAATTACTTCATGAGTCACTACACATGTTGCCATGCATCTTGCCTCAACAAAGCTCAGTGCCACTAAAGAATGATTTTTGCTCATTATAGGACAACCCAAAATAAACCAACAATAGAGAATCCCTTCAACATGATGGATCAACAAAGAATACAGAATCTTGATGTCATCCTTCCCTTGCCCCAGATTCCAATTGCAGGCAATAATGTATTAGCCCAAGGTTCCTCATATCTAGTTAAGAAACCAACTCCCTCTTTCATTGGGGAGTAGGTTATCCACATAAGGAAGCATATTCATAAAGTTCATCCACCACCACCTTGATATGTAGGTTGGAATTAGTTTTAATGGGTCTTCACATATATGCATCAAATGAACCAGTTAGTAGGTCTCACTAATTCAACAACACAATATTTTCATGCAAATATCCTTGGGCACATAGTCCATGATGTCAAATCTCAGCAAGGTTCATAGAAATGAATCAACATCATGACTTAGAAGATGTAATGTTTTTTCCTACTCCCTCTAAGACTAATGCTCATTGCTCACCAGTCTTCTTGTTGTCCTTTTCTTTCAATATGGTCGATCTTAAAATGTTCTCGCAGTTCATATTAGTGGGCCAAGGAAGAAAAAATGCAATTACTAAAACAAGAGACCGAATAATGAAAGTACACAACATGTTAGACCATTCTTGTATTAACATCATGTAGATAGGATTCCCAATAGGAGAAATCCATTCTAGGGCTTATTCCACAGGTTCTTACCCTAATCCTCAAGATTTATCAACTAGGTTTCACATATGAACCCTAAATTCATATAAACCCCAGAAGTGCCATAACATCTTCAATAGTCCTAGGGTTTTATCCAAAAAACCTAGAGTTTTCATGTTCTGATTCATTTAGCGTTTACATCCCTAAAATTACAAACCCTAGGTACTCAATATTTATTAGACAAAACCCTATGGACTTTACTAATACATGTTGTCTTTTCAATGATAGACCTTCACAAGCATAATATTCATTATACAATAAAATCAAATTTACAAATTTATTATGCAGAGTAAGCAAATCAATATTTAAAATGCCAAAACAATCAATCAAGAATACATAAGTTGATGTATCACCAAGAACTTTGCCAGACTTCAGAAAGAATTAGATCTAATATTTATCAATAATATTTCCTAAGGCACAATCAGTGCAAATATTTTCATGATATATTATAGAATATCGTAACAATAGGACTATGTCAAAGACCACAAATATTAATGTTTTGGTGAATAAGAGCTTGAAAAGATTATAAATACCAATGATTTTACCAACTATAAAAGCTACTCTATCAATTTTATCCTAAGAGATAAAAAACAAGTCAAATCAAATAAGTTAAAACTAGTATCTTCAACCTCGTGACTCAAGACATGCATTCAGTAGTATAAATCCCAATCTTCTTCATTCTTGACTTTCTTTGAGGGATACACTTCTTTAGTTGTTGAAGCTCGATTCTCTCCCTTCCTTTTCTTGCCATTTGATCTATTATGACAATTGTTTTTGTAGTGACCATATTGATGACATCCATAACATTGAACCTTAGAAATATCTATGTTCCCTTGAGGAGTTGGCCTCATGTTTGAGTTATTTCCTTGAAAATAAAATTTCTTATTCCCATTGAACTTCTTGGATCGTGCAACAAAAACTTGTGAATCAACTTCTTGAATGTATCCTTGGCTTTGAGTCTAGCTTCTTCTTCCATGCAAGAAACCCAAAGATCATCAAATGTAGGCCTCTCCTTTCTAGAATAGATTCCACCAGCAAAAGAATCCCATTGTTTGGGTAGACCATTTATTGCAGTAGTCACTAGTTCAGATTTATAAATCATTGTTCCCATGCCTTAAAGAACATCCCTTATATGAGATATCTTCATAAAGAAGGAAGCCATTGAGTCTCCCTGTACTGGCCTTAGATCACGAATTTGATTCCTAAGGGAGATAATTTTACTAGTAGTATTAGATGAATATAAGCTTACTAGCTTGTCATATACTTCCTTGGCAGTTTTATCTTCTGATACATAAGGAATCATGTGATCCTTGAGAGACTCAAAGATAATTATTTGAGCCTTAAATTCTGGCTTTCAATTTTTGGCTTTTTCAACATCATCTTTAGCTTGAGCATCCTTTACTCCAACATATTCCATAACATCATGCTCTTCTATGACCATATCAATCCTATTTTTCCATGTCTTGAAGTGTGTTGCTTCATTGAACTTGTTTCCTTGTTTGCAAGAATGATCCATTGCTTCACTAGCCTTAGTCATTGGTAATAGATAATGATGAACGAGAGATTCCTCGTTCAAGAGCTTCTTATAAGGAGTGATCAACAAATTTCTCCCCTTGTTCCTGCTTTGATACCATGTTAGAAAAGTCAATTACAATGTAGTACAAACAATATTTTTTCTTCTTTTATAAACATAAAATAATTATTTTTGAGGTTAGCAACACTTCTATAAATTTATTCTTCCACTAAAAAATGATTATACTTTAGAACTAAACAAAAATAGTAAGGAGAAAGAAGAGATCACAATGCACAATAAAAGACACTAGATATTAGGTCTGGGACTAGGGCCAAACCCCACAAGAGGAAAACCCAACCAATTCCTTTCGTAGACAGATCCTTAAAAATACATCAAGACAAGGGCTATACTAATTCACGAAGGCTACCACAAGTGCAAAGTATCAATGTTATAAATCCAACAAAATTCACCACAGAGATTAGATATGGCACTACAAAGATCAGATATGTCATCACAGAGATCATATCTGCCACCACAGAGATCATATCAATCGCCACAAAGATCATATGTTCCACCACATATCTCATATATATCACCACAAATCTGGGATTTGTCATAATGCTCAATTCTATGTTACGTAATTCAAATCTACCACCAAGGAACTCATATCTATGCCACAAAGTTTAGATATGTCACCACAAAGCTTGAATATGCCATCAAGGAACTCTATCTATGTCACATAATTTAGATATGTCAACACAAACCTTGGATATTCCAACAAGGAACTCGATCTATGTCATATAGTTTATATATGTCACCAAAAATCTTTGATTTTCCAACAAGGAACTCAAATCTGTGTTACATAGTTCATACTTGTTGCGACAAAGCTCAAATCTGAGATAAATATATCATAGAAATTTTTTACCACTAATGATCTCATACATTTGCTACAAAATTTATATATGTGCCACAAAGTTTGAATCAATCCTTCATTGAACTCAAAAATATGAGACTTTGGATAGGTCTTCGGATAGGTAACATAGAGATAACAATATGATGTAGAATTCAACGAGAATAGAGAGAAGATATTGCTCTTTAAAAGACCTTCACTTGCTTGGACTTGTCTTGTATACTTTAGAGATTCAAATGGATATGCTTGAGAGGTGAACACATGGCAAGGAGAGTGAATATCCTCTTAATATAGTCATCAAGGTGATCCAAATGAGTGTCAATGAGGGAAAGCCAACTTGACTATTTAGAAGGGTCGACTTGCACTTGTGGAGACTTCATAAATTGCAAAAGTAATTTTCCTCCTTTCAATGCCATGAAAAATATGGATTACAATTTTTTTTTACCATGAAGAACATGTTAGAAGGAAATAATTCATTTTTCAATTTATAATGAAAATATATATTTCATGAAGATCGACCGACCATAGCTACATTTTCATCACCCTATTATAGGTTATGTTCCCATATGCCATTATTTGTTGTGGGGCTAGTATGGGTTTATGTTTAGGAAGGAGGAGGATACTCAAAATATATTGGTGAAGAGGTGGTTCCTAGATCACAGTGTGTTAAAATTGAAACAATTTCATCTTCAATATGATGCTCAATCTGATTCGAATGCTAGTATTCATACATGTATAAAATTTCCCAACCTTTCATTAGAGTTCTAGAATGAGGAAGGTTTTAAGGCTATTAGGAATGCTATTAGTAAGTACATAATGTATGATTTAGGGTTCTTTTGTAGTATTACAACAACTCCCCATGATCCTAGATAGTAATTTAGAAAGAATTATGGGGACCCTTTAAAATTTTTAGAATTAATATTCAATTCTTAGAAATAAAACCAAAATTATCAATTTCTTAGGTTAAAATTTTAATTTTATTTTAGAAGTAAGGAAATCACTAAAAAATGCGTAAGAAACTAAAACATCAAAGTAAAAGCATATAACGGGACAAAGTTCCAATTAAGCGAATAACGAAGTGCCGAATTGTAAACCTGCAAATAGCCAAAATGCCGAAACACCGAATTGCGAAGTAAGCGAATTCCTGTAGTGTCGAAACACCAAAATATGTTATCTAACAGATACCGATATCGTATCTCGTCAACTAACATATACCGATATCACATTTTGTTTAAAACCATCGCGCAATCGCAGTTTCGCATTTCACATTTCGTAGATTTCTTAAATCACTAAAGCATGTCGTTTATCAAATCGTCGATGTAACATCCCGATATAATGTCACTTTTTAGAATCACGTGGACCCATAATTTAGAATTTAATGTTTGTTCATGCGAGTTTGTAATCTCGAGGTTTTTAATTGATTTTTAGTTTCAAAATTAAATACCAAAGGATTCCCATTACACATGAATTTAATTGATAATATTGTTAACAACACTTCGAAGTGACTTGAGCTTATCATCTCTGGTTTGTTTGAACAAGATAATTCTAAAATGAAAGGCATAAAATCATGTTACGATTGATCAAAGCACGAAGGAAATCCGCCACCCCGCCACAATTAGTTATGCAGCAAGACGAGAACAACGAAATGGCTCCCTTAATCTCGGATACCACATGCAATCCATACATTGTTTCTTCAGGCTAGGAAGGGATATACCAACTCTTCGAGAATGAGAAACCTCAAGTAATTCTAGACAGACAAGCTGTAGCTAATGATACTTATTCTAATGATTCAGAATCCTGGACAAACCCGGCTAACTCCTTTCTTCACAAAATTGTTTCTCGTCCCAAAATACTTCCATACATTGACTTAGTGAGATGGGTGTTAGAAAATGTGGATATAAGGGATAGAAAATTCGTTACCAAAAACATAATTGTCATTGTTTCTCTCAGACCAACATATTTAAGGAAGGTGTACAAATTACTAGAGCTGCAGAAGAGATATGACTCACAATTCATTCAGAAGTTCATGCAAGAGAACGACAATCCTGCAGCAGTAATTAAAGAGTGGAGAAATGACCCTAATCGACATAAGCGTGATGATAAGGGTATGTATTCAATCACTTCTCTTAAAAGTCCTTACTCTCAAATAGCTGCAATGATGTGTCGCCTATTTGGGTCTGTAAATACTAGTAAGTTTAAAGAGAATTGGACACCCTTGATAGAAGCAGCCTCTGATGGGCATATTCTAAATTGGGCAACCATTCTTTCTGATAATTTGATAAGACTCATCACAACCTACAGGGAAAAACAAAATGGTAAAGCCAATACAACCCTTCCTTTTTACATGAGCTCTTATATCATGGATGCTGTATGTTTTTCTTGTGAATTCCCATCCTTTGGATGGAAATGGATCGAGGAAGTAGTAATCCCCATCTTTGTCCAGTTATATTTCTTGTTGGAATCAAAATAATACTCCCATATTTTCAAAATCTGTAATGAAATAATGCTCCCAGTCTACTAAGTCATTTTTGAAGTTAAAATCCCTAGAATTACCCCTAAAGCTGATAAAATTCTTAAGTATATAGGTAGGTGGTTTGGTGAAGAATACATTACGTACATCCGTGTTTTTGGAAGCTATTCCCCTCCACATATCCTACCTCTATACGTACCAGACATATTATTGGCTAAATAAATTGCTTATCAAACCGTTGGCAACAGTTTGACAAAAGTCTTGAAATATGCTAAAAATACCATTTGACCAACTTTCCATTTTTCTTATGGCTCGTACGCATTGAACAATTTCAAGCATGTTTGTCTTGAAATTGCACGATTAAAATCATTCAAATTCCCATTTTTTCCTAATAGAAATTATGATGCTTATGGTGTTGCTAGAGAAATAACAAATCGGGTCAAGCTTCGAGCATTTTCAAGCGAGCTTGATAGGTTTGATGATATGTTCAAGTAGATTGAGCAGGACCTGCAGTTAAATATCACTACTCTTCAGCAAGAGTTTGAGGGTCTCAAACTCAAACTCGGAAGTGAGCTTAACGAAAAGGATCAATTGATCCATCAGTTACAACAAAGAATTGAGAAGTTCCAGAAGAATATCGAACTCAATGCAGTCAATAAGGAAGCAACAGAGTTAGAGACATTACTGTCGAAGCAACAAGAAAATTTATATCACAAGCTAAATCAAGTTCAAGATCTAGTTAAAACCAATGATCAGTTAGTCACTTAGATATCTGATCTGAGGACTTATTATGATGAGATTGATGATAAAGTATCTAAGTATATATATTGGCAGGACATTGCACATGGTAGAGCGGCTGATCTCCCTTGTCTTGAAGAATCAATCAAAGACATAGTATTTGGAGACTGGGACATTAAACTAAAAAGTGTTGAATTAGTTATTATCAGAGCTAAGAATCTATCTTCCAACATTTATTGAATACATAAAAGATTCTCTTTTGCAAGCCAACCTAATTCAGGATTCTCCAAAAGACACTTTGCCAAATATCAAATTCCTAAGGCAATCTTGGCAAGAAACATCTAGAAGAAAAGCTCTTGACATTCAAAGCATGACAAAATCAAATATGGAAAGTTAATAGTACTTGTTGATTAAACTGAATAGCCAATGGCTAATGTTGAAATGTCTCTCCAATGCAACAAATCGACTTCTTCCATCATTAATGGATGCAATATTCATGGGGCAGATGCGAATGCAACCAATTCATCCCCCCCAGGTCGAACATTTGGTGAAAGCGTGCCAAATCAAGGATTAGTTAGATAATGAATCTGGGAAACAGCCATGAGACTATTCAAACCAATGCAATTTATTTTCCTAGTTTTTAGTTATATAGTTTTTCGAGTAATAGTTTTAGAGACTTGTTTCACAAGTCTTATATTTTTTTAATATTAATTAGTATTTAAACCCCTTTCATGCATTTAAAAAGGGGTCCAAAATTTTGAGAAGATTGCTTTTGGAAATTGCACTATTGTTGGAACATAAACTATCTAATTGGAAATCTGAACCCTAAAGCTATATTTTTTAGATCTAAAGCTATGATGTAGCGGGTACTATTGTCTGTGTATTAATTGTTTTATGTTTCTGATATTTATAGCAAACTTATTTTTGTCTACTTGTTTCATTATGATAAGCATTGAAGTGATATATGTTCTTATTACTATTGATATAATATATTGAACGATATGTTGTTAGATGTGAAACTAAGAAGTCTTTTATGTGATTGATGTTCTTCATAAACTAAATCAATTAAATTTATTTAGTTTCTTACATGCATTTATATTCATTAAGTATGCAATGATCTATATTTTTTCATGCTTGTGAAATATTTCTCTATAGTCATATAAAAGAGTCTGATCCCAAGAAGTAGTAAGATTTAATTTATGTTATCATTAGAAATAAATCACCCCGTTTTTGTTGATTCTATTCCCTTTTTTGTATTCATATAAATTCTTTTTTTACGGGAAATTGGTCCCTATATCCCCAGTCGGACCCACCATTTGAATGGAAAAGAAGTTTCTTTAAGCTCCCGACCTGTTGAGATTTTGTGTATTTGGGGTAGCATCAGTTGTGCTCTAGGTCCCAAATTTTGAGAAAGGACTAGAGTTCACTTGATCTACAAGACTCGAAAATGGATTTGGGAAATTTCATCTTGTTTAGGAGATATTAAATTAATTAATTATTTTAATGTATTTCCTAAGTTAAAACTTAGGAAAATAAAATAATTGAAGTGAATTTAATTTAACATGTGATGAAATTGTCTTAAGTCACACGGATCAAGATTTCTTTTAATCTTAGCCATTGATTAAATATTTAATCTTGGCCATTGATTTGTCAACGAGAAAAGTATAAAGGAAAGACTTGCGGTCATTTGTAAGACACACAGAGGTAGAGCACTGAAGCTAAGCTGGGATTCTAGGGCGGGGTTTCTAAGAATACTCAGAAGTGTTTCAGCTGCAGAGAGGGTTGTTAACACTGGAAAATCATACAGCAGAAGATGACATCAATTAATGTCGAGCCTAAGGACTTACAAGACAGGAACACATTATGGAATAAATAAGTATTTAAAATCTCTAAGGTTTTGAGAAAATCATATTTGAACTAGTCATAAATGCTGAATTGCGCGCTTTATCCTTCGAGAAGAGCGCCTTTTGCGTTCCTTTTTTCCCGATAAGCGCGCATTCCTGGAAATGGAAAAAAGTCTCTTTCTGGGACCACACCAAGCAAAGGACAATTACTCCTTATGTGAAAGACGCCTAAGGACAGCCACCAACGCCTCCTTCGACACTATGTGAGCACACAAAAGAATATTTGAGCACACAATGGAATCACACCTCTCCCTTGGGTCACCATCCATCATGTACCAAGGGAGGGAAAACTCACCTATATAAAGCCAAAAAGAGATGAAGAAATGGTGATCACATTGTTATGATGGCCAAAGTTTCCCAAGCAACACTAGCATTGTGTGTGTGACCCGAAGCTGGAGCTAAAGAGGACTCGATAGTTGGCCACCCAACATCTTAGTCCACCACAACAAAGAGAGAGAGGGAGACTGCATCAGAGGCCGAGCTTGGAAGGCAACATCCTTGCATCAGGACCTAGAGCCATTTCCTAGGGGCCCTTTGGCAAGTGGGTAAAATTTCTTCTCTGTTTCAAACGTTTAATAAGAAGAGGACATCAAGCCATCGTTTGCATTATTATCATTTTGAATCTATATATAGCTTTTGTATATTTGTGTTTTAGTTTTAGTTTAACCAGAGCATACTTTAGCATACTATTTCCATTAAGTTTTATGCTTTTGAGCTCCCCCACTTTTTGCCTGTTATCGATAGTTTAAAGAGTAGACCACACTCTTTAAGCTGGTGCAATTTCGTACACCCATGCGACAAATCCACCACAACAAGGGTAATTTAGACCAAGGGGATGATATGATCCCAGGGTCTAGAATACATAAAGAGGCAGAGAAGAGATCAGCTTAAGGAAAACGTAGAGGAAGGCAGCAACAGCAGCAAGGACAACGTCATTTTCAGGAAACCCTTCAGGGGTTACGTAGATACCCTTAGGGGCGGTGTAGTGACTACGTCACCCATTCTGGGGTAACGCAGTCCCTTCCAGGAGAAACATTGAGGGTTTGGAGGATATCCAAGGCTGATGCAGAGGCTGATGCAGTGCAATTCAGGGGCAGCGCTAGGGTTTCTAGACCTAGATCTGGCTGAGTTCTGTAAATATCGTTTGAGGGTGTGGATCAGTTAGTATTTTTGGCCCTAGATTAGCGAGGAGCTGTAGATCTACAGTTTTCTCTGTCGGGTTTTCTAGATCTGGAACCCAAATTTTTGTATTCAGAAATATTCTTAATAATAGAACCCTCCAGCAGTCAGAGACCCATTTTCCCACATTGGGTTTTTCCGAGGACAGTTATTCCAGAAATAACTGTGTCACTTTGTCAATGTGTGCATGTGCTCATTCTAGATCTGAATTGGTAGAGATCTATTATGTGTTTTGATTCGATGTTAACTTGAACATATTCAGTTGATAACTTATGTAAGTAGGAGGAGCTTAACCAGAATAGCAGTAATAATTTCTACATAAGTGTTAAGATTCATAATTTTCTACATGGTATCGGAGTAATTGCAGATCTAGAAGGGTCACTAGCGGAAGAATCTGAAGGATCTAGCTGCAGGAAGCAGCTGGAAAAGCAGCAGAGAAGCAGATCTGAAGGGACAACGTAGTTTTCAGGAGATGATTCATGCAGAGGGAAGGGTGACGTTGTCCAACGCTGTGTCCTAGCAAGCCCATGCAAGTACTGCGCAGAGGCAGCTCAGAAACATCGCTGGTTGGGTCTGAAGCCAACCAGTGTGATTCAGATCTGAATTTGTTAGATCCAGAAAAGATTGCAGAAAAGTTGCAAAAATTCAGAAGAGCTGGTGGGGTTAAATTTATAATTTTTTTAGATTTTTAACCTTAGCACAAGTGACAAATATTGGGAAGAGATCAACTTCTCAGAGAGTTTCTTGCCAAAGGAAACTTGCAGTTTGATCAGAGGATCAAAGAAGAAGCTGAATCATAGTTGATTTGGTAGATTTCCAAGGAGGGAAATCATGTGTCAGAGGGAGAAGAGGGTGCCCAGTTCGTAAAGGACCCTAGATCTAGATATCTAGTATAGAGAGGAAGAGCTCTGACACATTCTGAGCAGATGGCTCCTCATGGACTGCGTGATCAGGATAGGCTAGAGGGTCTCTTAAAATTTTCGGTGTGGAAAGCAAGGATCTTGATTATCATTGAGGCGTACGGTCTAAGAGACCATGCAGAGTAGACTCTGGCCACACTGATAGATGCGGATCTCCTACGGTAGCATAAGGAAGCTACTGGGCATGCCAAGCAGCTGATAATGGACAGTATCAAGGACCATATTGTACCACACATAGCTGAGAAGAGGACAACTAACGAAATTTGGAAGGCCTTGACTTCCCTGTATGAGGGAAAATTAGTCCAAATAAAGATGCTGTTGGAGGCCCAAATAAGGTCATTCATGATGACCAAGGGAGAAGACATCGATAATTTCCTCTTTAGATTGCAGTCAGTCAGGGATCAGCTGACTGCAACAGGTGCAACCATAGATGATGCAGTGATAGTTAGGACTTCCCTCAATGTAGTTACATATGAATGGGAAAAATTTGTCCAAAGTATCTTGGGCAGAGCAGACCTCCCAGATTGGGACAGATTGTGGTCAATCCTACGGCAAGAAGAACTATGCAGATTCACCAAGAAGCAGCACATCCATGGGTTGAGAAAAGTAAAGAAAGAAGAGGAGGAAGATGTAGCCTTGGCATCGAAGAAGCAGTCGAAGAAGAATAAGGATATTTCAAAGATCAAGTGCTTCCAGTGTGGCGAAATGGGACATTTTTCCAGCCATTGTCCAAAAAATAATAAGGAAAAGGAAGCATCTTCTTCCAAAGCAGTGGTGGCAAATGATGGGTCAAGAGATGATGCAGCCATGAGTGCTCATGAACCACGGAGGTGGGGTGACATGGACATGTAGAGGAGCTACATGGAAGAGAGGTGAGATCCTTGAGCAGCTCATCTCTTAGATCACATGCGAGCTACGATAGCCTTAAGATAGTAGAGGGACAAGTGGAGCAGTGGGTGCATAGATCACAGATGAGGCGAAAGCAGAGGTAGATATGAAGGCTGGGAGGAGCAGCGCAGAGCAAGCAACAACAGCATAGAAGCAGTAGCAGCGCAGAGCAAGCAACAACAACGTAGAAGCAGTAGCAGCGCAGAGCAAGCAACAACAACGTAGAAGCAATAGCAGCGCAGAGGCTGATGTGACTTCAACAACGTAGTGCAGTGCTGCTTATGCAGTGCAGAGAGCTTCAGAGGGACAACGCAGTGCAACAGTAGTGTGATAGATTTCAGCACAAGGAGCTGATGTAACTTCAGTAGTGCAGAGGGAGTTTGATTATGCTGGCAGAGCTGTAGCTGTGCATTGTTTTTTAGATGCTAGCAAAGATCTGTAGCCTATGGAGCTTCAGTGATGAGGATGCAGCTAATTTGAATTGTTTGTCAAAGATTGGGCAGAATATTCAGTTGTTTCTCTCAACAACTGAAGTTGCAGTGAAACAACTCAGCAGTGGCAGTGCTATGAGCAACATAGATGCAACATATTGAGAGGGAGATGCAGTACAATGGTTGCAATGGCAGTGGCAAAGTCATGGGCAGTAGTACAAAATGGTAGCAGTAGTGCAGAGTTGAGTGGTAGTAGGCCAAGATTCAACAACACAGAATCAATAATCAAAGTCATGTAATGCATAGTGTGATGTATTTCTAGAGCACACCCTTGATGCTAAGAGAGAGTGTTGAGATTTTGTGTATTTGGGGTAGCATTAGTTGTGCTCTAGGTCCCAAATTTTGAGGAAGGACTAGAGTTCACCTGATCTACAAGACCCAGAAATGGATTTGGGAAATTTCATATGGTTTAGGAGATATTAAATTAATTAATTATTTTAATGTATTTCCTAAGTTAAAACTTAGGAAAATAAAATAATTAAAGTGAATTTAATTAAACATGTGATGAAATTGTCTTAAGTCACACGGATCAAGCTTTCTTTTAATCTTATCCATTGATTAAAGATTTAATCTTGGTCGTTGATTTGTTAACGAGAAAAGTATAAAGGAAAGGCTTGGGGTCATTTGTAAGACACATAGAGGTAGAGCACTGAAACTAAGCTGAGATTCTAGGGCGGGGTTGCTAAGAATACTCAGAAGTGTTTCAGCTGCAGAGAGGGGAATTTAGACCAAGGGGATGATATGATCCCAGGGTCTAGAATACTCAAAGAGGCAGAGAAGATATCATCTCAAGGAAAACGTTGAGGAAGGCAACAACAATAGCAACAACAACAAGGACAACGTGATTTTCAGGAAACCCTTCAGGGGTTACGCAGAGACCCTTAGGGGCAGCGTAGTGACTGCGTCACCCATTCTGGGGTAATGCAGTCCCTTCCAGGAGCAGCACTGAGGGTTTAGAGGCCATCCAAGGCTAACGCAGAGGCTTTCAGGGGCGCCAGAGGCTGATGTAGTGCATTTCAAGGGCAACGCTGGGGTTTCTAGGCCTAGATCTGGATGAGTTCTGTAAATCCCGTTTGAGGGTGGGGACCAGTTAGTATTTTTGGCCCTAGATCATCCAGGAGCTGTAGATCTAGAGTTTTCTCTATCGAGTTTTCCAGATCTGGAACCCAGAGTTGTGCATTCAGAAATATTCTTAATAATAGAACCCTCCAGCAGCTAGAGACCAGTTTTCCCACATTGGGTTTTCCCGGGGACGGTTTGTCCATAAATAATTATGTCACTTTGTCAATGTGTGCATGTGCTTATTCTAGATCTAAATTGGTAGAGTTCTATTATGTGTTTTGCTTCGATGTTAACTTGAATTTATTTAGTTGATAACTTATATAAGTAGGAGGAGCTTAACCAGATTAACAGTAATAATTTCTGCAGAAGTGTTAAGATTCAGAAATTTCTAGACGACCGGGTGGAATCTCCAATTTTGAGGCAGTCACCTTCTAGCCTTCAATAGGTTCAAAGATAATAATTTTCGATCCTCAACTCACATTCAGATTGAGATTGATGCCAACCAGGTATTATATGAGCCAATTCACATTGTCTATGCAAACAATTCTTTTACTAAAATATTGAACGATATAGATGTCCCTTTTGGATGTTATAGATGTCATATAGTTAATCATATAATGGAAGATTAAAAGTTTCCTTTTTGTCCTAAGAAGAAGGTTGTTTTTTTTAGGCCAAAGGATGGTGAGCCTATGATGGAAGGTAGGGATCATTCAACTTTTCAAATATCTAGGAATCTAAAAGGAAACAATCTGGTTCTGGAAGGTTGCAATGGTCATCCAATTTAGGAGGTTCAGAGCCTAGATAATTCTATGATGGCATAAAATTTGAATAATACTTATGCAATGATTCAAGAGCATATAGATATTAGAAATATTGTGGTTCCTTTAGTCTCAAACAATGTGGAGTCTACAGGCAGTAAATTACAACATATCAGGGTGCTCAACAACATGGAATTATTGAAGTCACAGTGGGATGCATTAGAAGAGATTTGGGATTCAACCTCTCAACCTATGACTATCCTAGGTAAGAACATCATGAATACTTTCATATGTAATAATTTGGGTAGGAGTTTTACTTCATTGATTACTTCCCCTCTATCTACATGCCCTATGATTTCAAATGTCTTGGTGTCAAATAATTTATCTACCAACACTATTATTGGGGCTACGGTTAGTATTTATCTCATAGTCACTCCTTCCATTCCTCTACCTTGCCATTCCAATTCCTCTACTTCAATTGTTGAGATCCTTATCTTCTTAGATCTCGGTAGTCTACTCAATCATATAGCGGGGTAGGGTTAGACTTACCTCTAGACAAGGGGCTTGTTAAGGTGGGATGAAAATGGAACATTCACATTACTCAAGAAATTAAATCAACAGGGATTCATCAGTGAATAAAAAGTCTCATTTGTAGCATTATTAGAGATGAGAATACCCTTTCAATTACGCCACCATGAAATTATTATCTATGAATGTAAGGGGATTAGTGTGGAGGCCCAAAGTTCCTTCCCTCAAGTTGGAGTTGGAATTTGATCTTCTAGATGCGTTAATGGTTTAAGAAATTATGGGTTGAGTTAATGATATTATTAAATTCCTCAATAAACATGTCAAGAGGTGGTGGTTTATGGGTATTGATTTATTTAGGTATTTGAGTGGTTCGATTTCTAGTTTTTAGGACACACTCTTGTTGTAATTTTTATTTGTAGTGTTGTTAATACTTGTTCTCGTTATCCAAAATCAAGAGCTTGATTTGGATTTTCATATATTGAACCTTTATGGTCCATACGATGTTAATGAATCCTTCTGGGATTGTATTTTATCTCTTGAATTTTTGCAAATGAATAATATTATTATCAGGTGATGTCAATTTCATGGAAGGTTGTAGAGAAATCTAAGATTCTCATGCCAAATAAGGTCAACTAAAAAATTATTTGTTGGGTAGTGTTAAAAGAGTGGGTTGGGTCAACTTGGAGCCTGTAGAGATCACTCCTACTTGTTCCAATAATAGAGTTAGGGAAGTGGTAGTATCTAAAATATTTGATCATTTTTTGGTTCATCAAGATTTTATTCCAAAATTTGGGCAATATCGACCTTGCGTTGGGAAGGTTCAAAGATAAAATCATCTACCCATATACTTAAAATTTGGGAAGATCTCTGCACACTTAGGTTTCCATTTCAAATACAATCTCTATTAGGGAGAAGAGGGGGAGTTCAAAAATTTGGTTAAGTATTCCTAGGTACCATTCTGTCTAGAGGCTGAGTACACAACATGTTTACAAGTTAATCACAATTTGAGGACCCTTAAGAAAGAGGTGGTCTTTTGGGCTAGAGATTGAAGGAATAAAGAAATTTTGTAGCTCAAGGATATGTAAGAATATATAGCCTCTTTTTTATTTAAGTGGGGGTTTATCTGTTGATCAAATGTCTCATTTGATATTATTAGAAAAACAATGGGTAAAGCTATTATTAGATGAAGAAAGGGAGTGAATGTTAACAAGTTGGCCCTTGTGGATTGAAGTTGGAGATCAAAATGCCAAGAATTTTTCTATGTCCATCATAGGAAAAATTATAATATTATTTGTGGTTTTACTGATGAGGAAGGGCACATTATGAAAGGGTTTAAATATTTAACGAAATTGGGGATTAAACATTTTGTCCATCTATTTCAAGAACCTTTTAATGAGGATAATGGATCCATGATGAAGGTTTTGGAAAATTTTAATCATTTTGTGGAGCAAGAGGAGAATGAGGTATGTTTTCAGCTGGTGACTATGGAGGAATTATTGGCTATCATAAAATCCTTTCAGAAAGGTAAGAGTCTAGTGCCAAATGGATGGAATGCAATGTTATTTGAAGAATTTTACGACATAAAGGGAAATGATCTTCTAAGAGTTATAAAAAAGTCCAATTTTCAAGGAGTATGACAAGTTGTTTCAATTATATATTTATTTCTCTTATTCCTAAGGTAGACTGTCCAAACACTTTCGAGAATTTTTAGCCTATCTCTTTATGCAATTGTATCTATAATATTATGGTTAAGATTATTGCATTTCATCTGAAATCAATGCTCTCACGAGGGATCTATACAAAACAAATTGGGTTTCCATGGGGATGAAAGATCCATGATGCAATCATATATTCTGAGGAAGGCATGGATTCAGTTAAATCAAAGGAAAGGCACATGATTGTTCTAAAACTAGATATATCCAAGGCATATGATCATGTTTCAGGGACTTACTTAAAACTACTTCTCTTGCATATTGGTTTTAATTTTTGATTGTATATAAAATAATGAAATGTATTATATCCTATTCATTCTCAATGTTGATAAATGGAGAATGTTCAAAGTTCTTCAAGTTGATTTATACCCAAGGCCTATGATCTTGTTTGATGGAATTACTTAAAACTACTACTCTTGCATGTTGGTTTTAATTTATAGATGGTAGATTGGATAATGGGATGCATTGCGTCCTATTCATTCTCAATGTTGATAAATGGAGATTGTTTGAATTTATTCAATTTGGTTTGAGTTTCTTCAAGCCATCTAGAGGCTTGCAGAAGGGGTGGGATCTTTCCCCATATTTGTTCCTCCTTGTTGCTAAGGGCGCTAGTATATTAATAATTAAAGCCAAGCATGCATGTCTTCTCCATGGGATAACATCGGGACATGATATTTCTCTTATTCATCTACTATTTGTGGATGATGTTATACTTTTTTCTTGTTACAATATATTATAATGCTCATAAAACCTTTTAGTAGTACTACAAGAATGTTAGTAAATATAGGAAAATATGCTACTTTTATTCCATAAATTTTCAAGAAGATAAGAGAAAGGTGTTGGAGATATTTGTATGTCAAGTTCAATCATTCAATGATGGGTCAAGTATAAAACTACTACATCAAGTCCAACAAATATGGCATTATGAACAACAAATTGTTACAAGAAAAGGTTTAAAGTCATATATTATTTTGGTGCAAATTATTTCTTTCCCACAGGGGACATATCATCCTCATAAAATATGTTTAGAGGTTATCCTAGTATATTGGCATCTTATGACTCTTATTCCAAAAAACATCCTGAGCAGGATTTAAAAGATAACATTCATATACCTATAGAAGGGCACTACGAAGTATATGAATTCCCATTTGGTTAGTTGGTCATGTTTTTTCCTTCCCAAAAAAATGGAGGGTGGGGTATTAAAAACCTCGATGATAATGGTAAGATTCTGAAAGTATTTGCGGGTGTTTATAACTAGAACCAACTTATGGAAGGATATCTTGAGGGCCGATTATATTACTCTAGGGAATTTATGTGATTGGATCTAATCAAGTCATAAGAATCCACCCAATTATTCTAATCAATGGAGGGTGATATCTCGATTTTTTTCAGTTGTTGGGAATCATCTTTCTTTTGGGTCAAGTTTGTTTGCATGGTTTGTCTTAGAAATAATGATATTGTTTTATGCAACCAAGATATTTATTCTAGATAAGTTGATTGTACCTCTACAGGAGAAGGGCATATCCACATTAAATAATATTATAGAGTAATTCACTACAATTTGGCAACAAGGTTTAAATTCCACTGAGGATTTGCATCTTAATGAGACTTGGCATGTTAAATGGTTTCAATTTACATCACACTTAACCTTAGTGCACATAAGGATAAGGGTTGGTGATGATGAACGGGTTTGGGTTTATAATGATTCTAGTGTAGTTTACACTACAAATTTGGGTTAATAGTCATTGGAAGTAAATGGATAGGGCGAGAAAAAATGGTGGTACAAAAAGATTTGGAAATATAACGCGACATTAAAAATAATTCTCTTATTATGGATAATACTTCAAGGCCGAGTCTTAACTTGGTCTAGAATGATCTAGAGGAGATTCAAGGGCCCAACGATTTGTACTTTATGTCATGAAGCTAATGAAGACCCTTCACATATTTTCATGATTCTCCCATTTACTTGTCAAGTTTGGAATTAAGTGGAGCTACATCTCAATTTAACAAATTTGCGGGAGAATATGATGGTAGAGTCATGCTATAAATATTTCTTGGAGAGGTTTGGTAAGAAAAAGTACTAGTTTGACCCCTAGGTGGTAGCTCAGGGGATATGGAAATATTAAAATAGGTGTGTGTTTGAGGATAATTATCTATCCCTATATTTGGTAGCTCTTTGTGCCTTATCGTGGATCAAACCTCCAAAGGGTAGTACTCAATCAACTCATTGTATTTCTATTTGACCACTCATTGAACGATCTCATCCTTAGGGGTTTCTTTTGATAGAGCCAACCAAGAGAGGGGTCAATGATATGCAATCATGTTTGTTTTATGCTTCTTTAACAATCACTTTATTAATGATAAATTAAGTATAATTGTTATCAGCAATACCATTAGGAAGTTCAATGCTCTATTTTCATTACTTAGAACTACAAAATCAAAGAAAAATAGGAGCTGCAGTTAAATATCACTACTCTTCAGCAAGAATTTGAGGGCCTTAAACTCAAACTCAAAAGCGAGCTTAACGAAAAGGATCAACTGATCCATCAGTGACAACATAGAATTGATAAGTTCCAGGAGAATCTCGAACTAAATGCACTCAAGAAGGAAGCAACAGAGTTAGAGACTTTTTTAGAGTGCAAAATACAATGTGTTATTTTTCATTGTTTAAATTGTATTTTTGAATGCTAAATAGAGTATATATAGGACCAAATAAAAATTTTAACCATAAAAACTTAATTTTTTTTCTATGTAAAAATATATATGAAGTTGGTATCTACATAAATTAGTTAACATAGATTTTTAAATAGTCTATTTAAATCACTTGTTGAAATATTTTTGAAAAGTATAAGATTTAAACATCTCATTCATACATTTTTTTTACTTCTAATTACTTTACAACATATTCATTTTTTTTTTAATTATAGTCGATATTGCTTTTTATTTAGAACATAATTTTTATTCTTTATTCTTTATTTTTATTTTAAATGGGCACGGATGGACGGAAAAACTTACACATCCCCTCATACTGGGCTGTAGAATGAGCCTCTAGGCTCAATTAATTAAACATTTAAAATCTACTCATTTGTATACATAATCAAGTTTTGAATATGAAATTTCGATTAGATATTAATTTTACCCAAGAAGGTGATACATCATAAATTTTTATTTTTATTTTATTTTATTTTATTTTTATTTATTTATTTATTTTAATTCCTACAAATGATTTCTGTTGTAGATAAAAGAATTAGATTGATATCTAGTACAAACAAGTCATGGCTTACAAAAACCCAAACATTCCAGACATAGGAACAAAATCTAGTTAGTAGTGTTGTGTTTATTTTGTTGAGGCTTATCTGTGCTATAGTTCAAAAAAATGACGTCACCTTATGGTATAAAAACATTACATTCCAAATCACTAAACTTAAAAAAGGAGATAAGGAAACTATGAAATTGAAGTGACCATAAAAAACACCGGAGAAAACCATGCAAGGATTACAACCAGAACAATAGGCGGGAGTGGCATCACGACCGAGTAGAATAAAAGCCAAGAGTGCAAGAGGAGGTAGCCCACAGAAATAATGTCGTCACATAATTTTCCAGACGAGATCGCTGCTAAGAGACTAGTTAGAAATGAAGACTGGTGAGAAAGGTGTTGGCTGTTGTTGAGGGGATGGATTGATCGTAGGTGCCACAACTAAAGGCACATCATTTATAACCATCGAAGCCTCATGGTCCTCCACTAATTCAATATCAGAGGTAGAGACAATGTATTTCTCCACTCTAGCCATCCTGGTGTTAATATCATCGAGGCTGAAGTAGAGATTGCTTAGGAGTCTTTTGATTTCTTCCTGTCAAGCAAACACACAATAATTATCAACTTTTTTGTCCCTTACAACCATGCATAGAAGGATGTAAAGTCGTTGGTGCAGACTGATGGAGTGGAGGAAATGGAGACGATGTTTCCTGAATCACCCTGTATTCGGAACCCAATTGCATCTATGTCCAAAGAATTCAGAATCTGAGAAATAAGATTTCTTTCCAAACTCTTTAGACTTTAGTAGTAGTATCTCTCTTCTGACTTCTGGAGGGACGGAGTCAAAGAAATTCACCACTGAGTCCCATCCAAAGAGCCTACGTGTTGATGAAGAGGAGGTTGACTGCCCACCCCTCCGACTAAGTTGATGTTGTCGAGGAGCCATAACGTTGAAAGTGCCCCCCTGAAGCACAATAATTGGGGGAAGCAAGAGAAGAAACCAAGTATTGACTCATGAGACTTGTGAGAGAAGGCGATAGAACCCCAATAAATGAAAAATGTATCACCCCAAACAATTGAGACAATGTGAACCGTAAAGGAAATAGGTAGTGTGACTTGCAATAGCTCCAAAGAAAATAGCTGGGTACCCAATAGAAGCTGAACCCAAAACCAGGCACTCTCGGAAGAAAGCGGAACTAGAATGGTATTGTTAACAACATTGTAAAGGACTTGAACTAGAATTGGACACTTAACGGTGAGATAAACGAACAAGGGAAGAGGTGCAACATAAGACCATTCCCAAGTCACCCTTTCATAACCAGATGGAAGACAAGACGGGATACCAAACCCCACATACCAAGGTATGACAATGGAAGGATACACTAGTGGGTTCAGAGCTTTGGAGCAGTGATGGTGACAATACTGCCACCAATTCGAAGGACAACCCGTTATGGAGGAACAAACTAAAGAGCATTGCACTAGCTTCAATGTGATAGAGCAAAGATACTAGAGCTCGCCTGAGCTTGCAAGATGTGCTCCTCCACCCAAATTGTCGTAATTAATTTTCCACCAAGGATAGAACCCCATGTAGCTATAAAGCTTAGACGAGCATGCTGAAACCAGCACGAGAGCCAATCTTGTAGTGAGTGTTGGGCCACCGAATAGACATTTGGCAAGCTCGACACAATGTTATATACCTTCCAACCGCACTGGCATCATGGTCTCATGAATAAGCGTGAGGAATGTGATGTCAGAGATCTGAGTTGATTGCTGCAAATGATCCTGCATAAAGGTTGCCATAACTCCTCCCTAAAAGAGTTTGTTAAACCATACACCCTCGTACTACCCCATAACACCTACCCCACTCTCACATTTACAACGAGGCGATTGGGCAATGTAGCTTAGAGGTGTGGGTTCTGGCAGAAGCCATGCGTTGATTTTCATCAAACATATAGCAAGTGTTGCATAGGTAATAAATTTCACTAAACCTTATGCCATTCTCCTCCTCAGCATGTTAATCATACTTGTTGTTAGAGTGGGGCTTGAGGATAATCTTTTTATTATTATGTAACTGTGATGGATCAATTTACTTTATTAATTATTGATACATACACATATAAATATCATGAATTACAAATTAGTTTAATGTGTATATATATATATATATATATATGCAAAACTGAAATCCTTACCTGTAACGAGAATGACAAGTATCACAGCAAAAAATATACTGCCACCATCAAACCACCCTTCCTTAATTCCCTGCAAAATTCAAATATAAAACCAGATATAAAACCACAGTAAAGAAATAAGACTTTACGTAATCAACATGTCGAACAAATTTAACATACAAAAACGAATCATTCCTAAATACTCTTTTGAAAGTCCAAGGGGTATAACATTCAATATTTGACGTATCACATGCTATATTTTACATAATCAAAGCCACAAAATGTTAGAGGTGCAATATGCGGCAAAGAGCATATCGTTTCAAGGGCCGTTTTAGTCGAATATTCGCAAAAATATACCAGACTTCGCATAATATTTGCATAGCTGGTAATATCAGAAATGAAGTTTAATTATGTTAATCTAAATTGGCCGTCATAATTAAGTTAAATTATATCAATGTAAATTGGCCACCATGATAAGCTAATGAGACGGAAAAGATGAACGTGTTAAAATGGACTATATGAAAGTGCAAAAATCATTCTCCACAAGTATATAAAAAAAATAAAGGCCAATAGTTCAAAAATTCTGTATGTTATAACGAAATTAAAAACATAGGTGAGTTACTATCACGAAAGTAAAAACACAGGTGACTTTTCAAATCCAAGGATATCCATGTCCACTTTCAAAACACGTTGAATAATATTCTATGGAGAATTGATGGGTCTTTACGGAATTAAGTTGAACCAAACATGAAAACCTAAAATTGGGAAGATATGGAAACTTATTATTTTAAAAATCATGAAAATATAATAGTTAGATTTAATTTTATTAGTTTAGTTTAGTTTAGAAGGTTGTTTGATTGGTAATGGAGTTAAACATATAATCTTTTTGGGTTAAGTATTATAATCAATGTCAATGGTTTACCTCGTTTAGTATTCGTGAATTATGAGAAAATATTAAAAGAATTTTTCACAAATTTTTTTGGGGAAAAATAGCTTTTATTTTATTTTTGAGATAAAATATTATTTATTCACATTAATGTAAATCCAAACCATTAAACATCAAATATGCAAAGTTTGTTTTTGTATATAGCATGTAAAGGTGAATACTACCAGATTCAATTGAGATAAAAGTTATGTAATACATATACTTGAAGTTCCAAATAAAAATACACCAAGATTATAAATGATCACTAAGCTCTAGAATCTAAAAATAATCATTCAATGAATACAAAACTCATCGCAAATTTGGCTCATGAGTTTGAATCAATGAATTATAATAATACGGAGTTTCCTTTCTCTTAGATAATAGTTTCAATTATAATAATAAAAACTTTGTTTTTGTAAAAGGAAGCACATATATTACATAACTTACTTCAGTTTTTATGCCCAAAACAAGTGACGAGGCCGCACAAATCATCAAAATGATGAGTGTCTTGTCCTGAAACGCTTCCCACAGAAAAACCTACCAAAGGATATAAGATCATAAATATAAGTAACTACGAGGCCAATTTCAGAAAGGATAAATACGTCTGCATATGAAATATACAATGCGAAAGAAAGCATTACAAAAAAATTGCGTGCAGCCTGTCGGGGATATGTGTTCTCTCCATATGCTTTCCTTCGACGTTCAAACTCTTCTGGATCTTCCTTAATACCCTTTTCGATATCAGAATGTAATAGTTTGGCTACTTCATCTACCTGTTAGCATTTAGGGTTCTTAATAAATTACCTACTTCAGCAGGAACTTAAAAGCATTAGTCCAACATAATTGAGGTGTGCGAACAAAATAAAAATATCTTTCTCTTTCTCAACTTACCCCTCCCATATTATTTAGAGCATCAATACCATGTTCTCTAACCAAATTTGCAAGCGTTAATGGTCCAACTCCATATCCTTCTGGGGGATCATCTAATAATTGCAATACTTCATGCGTTTCAAATAATTAGTCAAATTGGAAGAGCATTCAGGAACATTTAATGTGCACATGAAATGAAATTAAAAGACTACGATAAAAAATTTAATGATCGTTTCTTCCACAGTGAGATTATATGGCAGTTACAAAATAACAGATAAGACATGAAATATATCAAGATATTTACAACAAAACTCTAGGTGAATGACATCCAACGACGCTAAGTCTAGAGTCTATACAGAACCATGAGTGTCAGGTCTAAAACTAAGACCCAAAGGGCCCTAACATTAAAGTAAAGACATATGATATGCCTAACCTGCAGTATATTTCAAAAGGTGCCACGAAGGTCTAGAAAAGTGCCTTAACTTCTATTCCACAAATTAAAATCCCCTCTCCCCCCACCCAAAAAAAAGTCTTCATGAGATCATTTGAATGCTATATAAAACCTCAAAAGTGGGCTACAACGTCTTCTTTTCACAATAAAAGTTTTGTCGATTTAGTCCATCGAAAAACTCTTAAAGAAAGGGGGATATATAGATTCATGGGCACATTCTATTACCATAATAAGGGCATTTCTCCTCCATAACCATGAATGCATTCATCAAGACAAAATTAATCATTTTGGCCTGAGAGACTATAATCTGTAATTATCCTGATTATTCAATAATCATTCACCAATTTCTTCTGTTCCACATATAAAATTCTGTAGTTTAGTTAAGGCCTGCAAATGAAGGATTAAAGTATTTTAAAACCAGAAGGAAAGTTTCTCATACCTGCCTCTCTTCCATTTGGAAGATTTTTCTTGAAGCGACGGGCTGCCTGCAAGGATGAAAAGAAAAGATTTAGGAATGTTTTACGCTTATAATGTCATTTGCCTTCATAGAAATAAACAACAAAAGCCACAATTACAGATGACTTGCATTTAATGCTTGAGTGGCGCCTCTGATCTGATCCAATCCTGGCCTTTCTAGATTTTTAGTATACCTAAACCGGCGAGCGGCATTCAGAGCCAATGTTGCTGCCTGCATATGTGCATGATGAAGATTACATTAGAAAACTATGGAGTTGCAACCCAAAGAAAGTCTAAACATGTTAAATATTTCACCAAGTTACTGCTAACATATTTAACTCCCATAATTCTCACTGGTAACCATCAAAACACACTCTGATATGGCTATTAAATATTCAGTTCAACGTTGATATCATTTTTTTCCAGCTTTTTCCTGTAATTGATTTTTACATTTATCTATAAAGTAAGTTTACATAAACATATAAGACGGGACGATATTAATCTTAATATATAGTTGTTGCTTAACAGTGCAGAAGACAAAGTTAGCAATAACGCATTTTCAATATACATTGAATATTACTTTGCTTTTTAGCGGAGTAGTCTATAATGCGACTCTATGAAGGTTTTTTGGGTATAATTTCTTTAAACAGAAATTTGATAGATAACCTTGCACAATTGAAGTGCCCTAGGAGTTTTTCAGGGCGCTGAATTCATATATACAATGAAAAAACCAATTTAAATAATAGAAATCAAGATTTTACCTCTATTTTTTCACCAAATTCCAACACTGAAACTCCAAAAAGTCGCACTAAAAACAACTCCCTTTTTTAGCATGCCATTATCCTCCGGATTTCATAAGCTAAACTGGGCAGTTCACACCCTGAGTACATAAACGTGATGAATATTATAGGGAGTAAATTCAGTACCTGATGATGTTTAATGGGCTTAATGGCAGTGTGATTTGATGAGGTTCTCAATTTTAAGAATATAGATGGGTATAGATACCTTCAGGCGAATATGAGTTCGCTTAACATCTCCTATTCAGTTTCCACTCTGACGTCCTCCTTCCGTCCTCTTGTTAAATTTCAATTTCGAGGTTCTCCGCAGTCAATATGAGTTCGCTTAACATCTCCTATTCAATTTCGAGGTTCTCCACAGTCAATATGAGTTCGTTTAACATCTCCTGATGTGATTTAAGAACCACTGTGATAGACAGTCCCCAATGGAGGACCGTTCCCAATTTGCTCTAAATTAAGCGTTTGAATGACCCCAATCCAAACAGAGACGGCATACACGAGAAAAGAGGTGAGCCACATCTTCAGTGCTGTTACAGAATAGACTGCGTCTTCCTGGACCTTGAAATCCTCTTTTAAGCAAATTTTCTCAGGTTAACAATGTATTATGAACAACCATACAAGGGAAACACTTCAAATTTTGAGGGATTTCCAATTTTCAAGATTTTTGGAACCATAAGGCTTTAGGATCCAAGGTAGGAGTTCTTGTAGGAGGGGTGGCAACAGTTTCCATGGCTTCTGCAAGCAGGTTGTTCGTCTTCTGAGAAGCTTAAGGCGTAACGCTCAGTGAGTGTGTCCCTCTGGAAAAGTTCAGACGCTCCGTAAAACTTCATATTGCTTCAATTTAATGGAGTTTTGGAATGGAAATGACAACACAACGTCGGACTGCACGATAAGGAAGTCCAAGAATGGTTGATGGTCGGCATGGAACCGGAGAGGGAGAGCTGTGTTCTGCCTACTGAGGCACAGAGCTGGTGCATTTTCACTTTTTTAAGCAGACCATGGAAGAGTTTAAAGGTTCAGATATGTAAAAGATGGTGGAACATTGGAAAATGTTTAGTATGCAGCTGTGAATATTAAATCTAGTTACATCAGGATGGCCTTCATTATGGTTTTTGCTTATTACTTTTGGACTTGATTTGGGACTGTTTCAAAAGACATGACTTGCTCTGGCGCTGCTTCTATCGTTTAGGTTTTTTGCCATTTCTGCAAGTTTTGTTTTGGAGAGGTTTGGACGGTGGGCTGCCCCTCGGCTTTTCCGACAGCTCTGTTTTCTCGCCGTTTTCTTTTCAAATCTTTTCTCAGGCGTTTTCGCTTCTGACAGAGACGGCGATTGGGGGCGTCCTTTCTTATCACTTCTTGTACCTCGGAGGTGACCGCTTTAGAAGGAGTTTTTTCTAGGTTTATTCTTATCTTACTCTTTTTTGTACTTCCTTCGGGTCCTTCCCGCCGTTTGGCTTGTGGTGTTTTAATATCTGCCCGTTCCCTATGTCTTTTTAATTGGAGGCGATCGTTTTTGAAGGAGTTTCTCTAGGTTTATTCTTGTCTCACTTAGTTTGTACTCCATTTGGGTCTTTCTCGCTGTTTGGCGGGTGGTGTTTTAATATCTGCTTGCTCCCTTTGTCTTTTCCTAGGACGAAAGGGTTGGTGATAATTCATTTGGAAGATACAAATGATTAATGATGACGGGGGTTTTCTGACAATAATTTTTGTCATCTTGCTTGGATTTGGAGGGTTTTCTGACCTGGCTGCTTATCTGGTTGAGTTGGGTCGCTCCAAGCTGTGACTATTGGGGTTGACATGGGGGGTGGGCTGATTGACCGTTTTTGTTATGGTGTGGGATGGTGGACCTAAATAAATACATCAGTGAATGTGACGCGGCACTACTTGATGCGTCTTTCATGCATGCCATCAAGGTGGTAGAGGAAAACTATACACTTGATGCAAGTGGCCTCGCAGATCCTTCTCTCGTCTCGTCGTCGCTGGGTAAGTGTTTGTCTGCAGTTTCGCTTCCTAATTCTGGTTTGAAGCCCCCATCAGGTTCCTTTACGTCTCCCTCTACCAGACAGAGTTTTGGGGCTTCAAAGCCATTCAAGCCAAACGAGGATTGCCGCTTATTAAGTTTTGGCAGCGATATTCTCTCGGAGCGGGTGGAGGGTTTATCGAAGTGGGTAATCATGGGACAGTGGAAGTTTGAAAAACATAGTAACACCAATGTGATGGATTGGCTTCTCAAAGCCTGGGTGAAGTTACTGGGGTATTCCCCTTTGGTTAGCAGGTTGGATGACGAATGGTTTTGTTTTCAACTGCAAAGAGATGAAGATGTCGGGGCAGTTCTGAGTCGGACGTGGGTTCTTGGGCGATGTTTTCTTGCCTTGCACAGGTGGGATGCGAGTTTTCATCCTCGGAAAAATGCCCTGATAAATCATATTTTTTGGGCAAAGCTTCATGGTCTCCCTATGCACTTTTGGAGTTTTAAGGTCCTTAATGCCATTGGTGACAGTATAGGGCGGTGTCGTTTTGTTGACCCAAAATGCCATGATGTTTTTGACAAAAGGGTCGCGTGGGTTCTGGTAGAGGCGCCTTTTGCTGGGGGTTTGCCGACACATATTGATCTGCTCTGGGATGGAACGGTTCACCGACAACCCATCGATTATTGGCAAGTCCCTTTCAGATGCCACCTTTGTCATGAGACAGGACACCTGATGCGGAAGTGTATCAGATGGCGCGGGGATGGGAAGCATTTTGTTGACAAGAGGAAGACGACTCGTGTTGCCGAGAAGAATTGTGCTCGTTATCAGTCCTGTGATATTTCGGCTACTCTAACGGGTATGAATATCCTTACTGATAATATCTCTTCTGAAGCTGTCGTTAATGATTTTTTGCATGTTTCTGGTCCAATTGTATCTCGAGGGTCTCCATCTTGCCTCTCTCCTTCTCCTCCGGGGGTGGCTATGGATACACATATGATGCGGGTCTCCCCGGAGAGGGCCCGACCCTCTTTACATTACCTTTTATAAATTCTAACAGTCTTTGTTGGATGGATGACCCGACCCTTGACCCTAAGGCTGATTGTCTTGGCTTGGACACTTTGAGGCCTCCTTCTGATGAGGTTCTCTCCCCCAGGAACTCCATTGGAAGTGATATAGAATTGCTTCTGTTAAACCCAGATATTTCTTTGGATCCCATTTCGGTGGATAAGGGACAATCTTCTTTGCCCATCCTGATCAGTCCGTCGTCCAGGTCGAATGTCACTGTTCGATGGGGAAAGGACAGATCGAAGCGAAAAAAAAAAAACTGGTTTCTATGTCAAGTCTCGATGAAAATCTTTTGGGCAGAAATTTCCGTGATGTTCCTGTTTCTATTGCTATTGGTCAGGTCCTTGGAGCTTTGACCCCTTCCTATGAGTCTCCATCATGAAGATTGTCTCTTTAAATCTTCGAGGTTTGGTGGGGTGTGATAAATTTCTATCTTTAAAGAAATTTATTTCCTTTTCAAAGCCTTCTTTAGTATTGATTCAAGAGACGATGATGCCTGTTGATAACACCATTGTTTTTTTCCGCTCTATGCTACCAGAGTGGCACATCATTGCAAAAAATGCTATTGGCCTTTCGGGTGGTCTTGCTGCTTTATGGGATCCGAGGTGGCTAAATCTGAAAGCCTATACTTTTTTTGTAGGGATTTTACTTTCGGGTTACTATAGGGGTTTTTGACAGAGAATTCATATTCTAAATATTTATGCTCCTTATGTGGACAGATTGCCATTCTGGGAAAAAATGGAAAGCAGTGGTTTTCTTGTTTTGAGAAATTCTATTTTAGCTAAGGATTTTAATTGTACTCTTAAGGATAATGAAATTTGGGGGGAAAAGGGGAGGGCCGATCCCCTCGCTACCGAGATTAGTAATATTTTGTTGGATGCAGATTTAATTGGCTCCCCGATGGAGGTTAATTGTCCAACCTGGTTCAATGGTAGGAGGGGTAAAGAGTTTATTGGTAAGTGCATTGACCGCTTTGTGATTAGCTCTGCTCTTAGATCCAAGATGAGGGGGATCTCTGCACATGTTGGGGATCTTACTATTTCGGACCATAGACTGATCACTTTGCCCTGGGTTTTTGAGGCTAAGAATGACGGATATCCTTTCAAATTCAACAGAATTTGGCTGGGCGATGAGGGTTTCAATCTTTTGATAAAGGACTATCTTAAAAAACACAAGAGGAGTGTGGGAATACTTGCAATGGCACATCTTTCCAACACCCTGAGGGGATTGAAGAAGGTGGTGTGACTATGGGAAAAGGAAAAGAAATAGAAGTTGAAGGAAAGAATCCAGAATATACATCTGGAGAGGTTTTTCATCCTAAGGGAGGTGGTGGAAGGGAGATAGACTGATGATTTCTGGGAAAAACTCAAATTGCTGGAAGTAGAATATCAAGCACATTTAATCAAGGAGGAAAAGATGTGGTGGCTAAAAAGCCGTGCCATTTGGCTGGAAGCAGGAGATAAAAATTCGAAATTTTTTCATAAATATGCCTCGGGGAGAAGAAGAACAAATGCAATTTGGGAAATAATGGATGGGGAAACATCTGTATGCTCGACTGAAGATATAAAGAGGGTTGCTGTGGATTTTTTTGGAAATTTATATAAGGCAGGATCAGGTGACGGACCAGCAATTGGAAATGCTTCGGAATTATCCTGTTATGTTCGACAATGAAGAGTTACAGAGATTCAAGGGGAAGATATATCCAGAGGAGATTAAATCTATCTTGAAATCCTTCACAGCAGACAAAAGTCCGGGGCTGGATGGGTGGACACCGGAATTTTTCCTTCACTTCTATGAGGATTTCATTTTGGACCTGACTGACATGGTGGAGGAAGCCCGTGTGAATGGGAGGACTCATGGGGCCATTAACTCCACATTCATTGCTTTAATACCCAAAGGAAAAGGGAAGTTGTCTTTTAATGAGTTTAGACCCATCTCTTTATGCAACACTCTGTATAAAATCATTTCCAAGGTTATTGCGGAAAGAATGAAAGGAGTCCTGTCAAAATTTATCACGCCAGAACAATCTGGGTTCTTGAAACACAAAAGTATACATGATGTTGTTGCAGCGACACAGGAAATCATCCATACTATCCAATCCAAGAAGAAGGAAGCTTTGGTGATGAAAATCGATCTGAATAAGGCATATGACAGAACTGATTGGGTTTTTTTGAGACTTGTCTTATTCAAAATCGAACTAGATGGAGAAGTTGTAGCTTGGGTGATGGGATGCATTACCAACACGTCAATGGAAATTATTATCAACGGCTTTGCCACCAAGTTTTTCCACCCAGGCAGGGGACTTCGTCAAGGATGTGCCCTTTCCCCACTCTTATTTATCTTGATGATGGATGCGTTGAGCATAAAGATCAAAAGGGCGGCGGAACTTGGGATTTTTAGAGGTATTGATATTGGTTCAGATATGCGGGCCTCTCATAGCTTATTTGTAGATGATATACTAATATTTGGGATGTTACAGAGAAAAATCTGGGAAGCTCTGCAAAGAATATTACAATGTTTTTGTGCTGCTATAGGTATGATGATAAGTGATGGAAAGTCCTGCTTATACTTTGCAGATGGTGAGGATAGGGACTACAATGAAATAACATACATGTTCAATTTTAACAGGGCCCCTTTAAAGGATGGAATGACATATTTGGGCTTCAGGATGAAAGCTTTAAACTACACAACAGAGGATTGGAATTGGCTCATTGGTAAATATAAGAAAAGTTTAAACGCGTGGTCCGCAAAATGGTTATCTAAGGGAGGTAGACTGATATTATCACAGGTTGTCTTTCAACAGTTCACTATTTTTGGGCTCACCTCTACATTATTTCGAATAAGATTCTGAAGGAAATTAAAAAAGTTATGGCCAGATTTATCTAGGGAGGGGGAAGAGATAAAAGGTGTATACATTTAGCAGGGTGGGAAATTATAAAAATTCCAAAAGAAAAGGGGGGTTGGGGGATTCTAGATCTGGATGTATTTGGCAAAGCCCTCATCATAAAATCTATGTGGAGAAGCTTTCACTTTTCTGGAAAATGGCAAGAGATTGTTAAGCACAAATACCTTGGAAATGAGTGTATGGAGGACCTATTCACATCGGGATGGAATGAAGGCAGTAATAGGTCAAATATATGGAAGTGTTTTGAAAAATTATGGCCTATACTAAAATAAAATCTGAGCTGTCTCTTTGGAAATGGGCAAAAAATCCTCATTGGCAATTGACATATGATGGGGAATGAGATTCTACATTTTTTAAAGGATGAGTTTGTTTTTATTTTAAACCAAAGGGGTATCTTTTATCTATATCAGATTATAGATGGATGGGAACATGAGGTCCTGAGATGGAAACATTTTTCAGCTTTGGGATTGAACGGGAGATGGGAACAAGAGTGGAAGGGGTTTACAAAAGCGCTGAGGACTATGAGTCTATGTAGAACACAAGCGGAAGATAGATTAACCTGGGGAGGTAAATATGCTGAAGGGGGACTGATAGCAAAGGACATATACATAGTGTTGATAAATTCTAAAATAAATCAAGAGCCGGATAGCTGGTTTAAGGTTTTATGGAAGGTTAAAGTTCAAGTAAAAATGACCATTTTCCTTTGGCTTGTTTGGAGGGACAAGAATTTAACTTGGAAAAATTTGCAAAAGAAAGGTTGGCAGGGTCCTGGTATTTGTATTTAATGTGGGGAGGAGGCTAAGGATAACCAAAACCTTTTCTATCAGTGTTCGTTTGCAAAGGAAACTCTGAAAATTTTATGCACAAAACTGAAAATACTTCCTCCAGGATATGCGACTACCGTGGATTGCATCACTTGGTGGCTAAAAAGAGGTACGAACTACAGGGTCATTCCCATACTTTTCCACTGGTTCATTTGGTGCAGTAGGATCAGGAAGTTATTTGAGGGGCTGCCATGCTCTCCTGTTAATACTATTTTTCTGATTTATAGCTACTGGGATAGGGTAAAACTTTGTCAGAAACCTCTTATTGATCTTTCAAGAAGGCTTCGCCCACATGAGATTCATTTCCCAGCTGGTTTTTTTGATGGCGCAACACAAAATTCAATTTGTGGATGTTGTGGGTGGCTTATGATTTCACCCACATGTCATTATAAATTCTACTGGAATGGTGGGACTGGTTCAAATATGAGGGCGGAATGTTTGGATTTATGGGGACTATTATGGTTTTCCAATCAGCTAAATGTGGAAAAGTTATGGTTTTTCGGGGATTCTAAAATACTTATTGACCACATGAATTTGAAATCCTCTTTAAATTCGGGTATGCTATCTCGCTGGCTTGAGAGAATATATACTCTAAAAAAAACTTTCACCTTCATTTCTTTTAGTCATGTCTACAGGGAGAAAAATACTGAAGCTGATCGACTTTCAAAAAGAGGGCTGGATGGTACCTTTGGTGAAATTCATTATGAATTAATAAACACAAATGGTTCGGGTGCGGTGGGTAAGGTAAATTTCTTTTGAAAAGTTTGGAGCAGCGTCACAGTTTTTTTAGTACAAACTGTTTTCATACTGTCCATAATGAGTGTATCGGTCCTCTGATGTCCTGGCCTGTCTCGCGGGAGACAATTTTTACTGTATATTTCTTGTTTTTTTGTTTGTAAAACTCAGACAAATATGGAAGCTGAACAATTTGGGACAAAAATGTAAAACACCTTTGGAGGTGAATTTTACTTTTTTTGAAAGATATATCAGAAGGGGAGCCTCTTTATACTAAACAGATGAATGTAATGACAAAACATTTTGTGGACTTATCAGTTTTTGTCCTGATACAATATATAAACCAGTGGTATTTTTCATGTTGAAAAATATCCATTTTTGCTTGTCGAGGCTAAATCAATGCAAAGTAAAATGATCCCATTCAATTTTTTTAGTTATGAATAGAGGGAAATAGCCTCGAGAGTTGGCATAATAAAAATTAAAAATAAAATGGCTACTTCTAAGGTGAAGAGAAATTGAACAAAAAAACCCCTACACAATGCTGATTATTTCATTTGAAACGCTTCACTCTATCTATTTAGAGTGTAGAGAGCATAAAAGCTCAAAATAATATGATCTTTCAAGGATACTTGCAAATTGGTTAGACACAACATTCATATAGCCCAATAATTGGGCTACGGTGAAGAGAAATTGAAACAAAGAATTCTACACAAGGACTATTTTTTATTTGAAATGCTTCAGTTCATTCTAGGTGTAGAGAGCATAAAAACTCAAAATAATAGTCTTCCTCTGCAACGTGTTAGGAAACTAATCCTTGGGTTAGTTTGTGTTAGATGATTGTTTATTAGAGTCCAAGAAACCTGAGGAACTGATTCAACAATTTCTTGAGGTATTTATATGTGTACACATTGTACATCATTCCTTGAGACATTCATTAATATATTGTTGAAGTTTGTTTTCAGTTTGTGTGTTGTGTGTCTTACAATGGTATCAAAGTGGGTGAGATGCTCTATTGAATGAGGGTGAGATGCTCTGTTGAATGTGTAATATTCCAAGTAGAAATAAATAGCAATATAAAGCACATAAACAAAGACAAACAACAACTAGAGAGACATCACATGAATAACAACCAATATGGAGAACGCTGAGCCATTTTATTAATACTGAAAGATAGAAATGAATACAAAGGTGCTCAGAATGATGGCACCTTAGCTTGCACTAGGCAAGCATAGAAATACTCTCAGGATGTGACCCGGAATGGCTGCTAACTCAACATTGCGTAATCTCCAGTGCTGTTGTTGCTACTGTTGGAATGAAAGGATGATTTGGGGATGTTCCCTTCCTCAGAAAATTCTGAAACTCCAGCAATGGCCTCTCCACACAAAACCCAGAAAAGCCCAGAGAGCTTTCTGGAAATGGCTGACCTCCGAAAATACCTCCCTTGAGGCACTACGCTATCCCTAAAGAGAAACGTTGACCCTGAATTCTATGATGCAAAATATGGCCTCTCTCTCTGTCAAAATGCTAGAATATGGAAGGGCTGACCCCTCTCCAACTCCTTCAGGCTGAATCCTGTGGTAAACCCTCAATCCAGAACTACCTCTATCCAAGACTGCGTCCTCCCTCTCACTGACTGCATTGTCTCTTCCAGGGAATTCTCCCAACTGTGGATGCTGCTATCCTCTCCAGAAAAACAAGATGGAACTCCTCACCTGAGAAAGCACTCGAAGTCTCTTGGGGATGAGGTTGGGATCTCTGCACGGAGACACCCGGTGTACTGAACAGTACATGCAGACTTTTCTCAACAACAAGAGTGCTCAACATCAAAAGACAAATATCAAGAATGCATAATCAGAATGACTACAAATGAGGAGACCCTCTCTCTTTTATTCTTGGAGAGCCTTGCTCTCTCCTAGGCCCCACCACCAACTGCACTGTCTCCTTGAGCCACGCTATCCATCTTCCTCTGTGTTGGCTTGGTCCCATGCTGCCCACTCTGCCCCTTTTCCTATGCTGCCACTTGGCCTCTAGGCCCCACGCTGCCAATTACACATGCTCCTTAAGTGACTTTAGGAAATACTTTTTATCCTAAGTGTGAGTAAGTGTCCCCTTTCACCCACTTTATTTCTAACTTAAATTATTAAAGTAAAAGTAGCCAAAATTAATATTTCCAGTTAGCTATTGCTAATTGGGAATATTACAGTCCTCCCCGGAAAAACGTTGCTTGTCCTCAAGCAACTGCAATGATGGATGATACAATATTTTCTCACTCTCCCAGGTGGCATCCTCATCCGATAGATTCCTCCATCTCACCAGGTACTCCCTGATTGTCTTGCTCCACAACTGCCTCTCCCTAGTATCAATAATGGCCTCCGGCTACAGTACCAGATGCCCCTCATCATTTGTGGGTGGAAGCTCCTCCATTGCAGTCACCTGCTATCCCAATGCCTTTTTTAGGCATGAAACATGAAATATGTTATGAATCTGGCTACCTGTGGGTAGCTCCAACTCATAAGCAACCTCTCCAACTATGCGTGTCACCCTGTATGGTCCATAGAAACGGGGCTTGAGATTTTCAGCCCCCTTCTATTTCAGCATGGATTGTCGATATCGCTGCAACCGTAGGTAGACCAATTCCCCTACCTCAAACTGCCTCTCAATCCGTCCCCTGTCGGCATACAACTTCAGTTGATTCTGTGCTAAAGCCATGTTGTCCTTGAGAGCTCAGAGTATGTCCTGACTCTTCTGGATCCAATCCTTGGCCCTAGGGGCCTTGCTAGCACCAAAAATCACATATGCAAAACATAAAGAATGATACCCATATAAAGCATAAAACGGTGACATACCAATGGACATGTGATAGGTGGTGTTGTAGCAGTACTCTCCCAAGTGTAGCCAACGTAACCATGCCTTTTGCTGCCCGCTGACATAGTTACGCAAGTAGCCTTCCAGCCACCTGTTCACTATCTCTGTCTGCCCGTCCGTCTGTGGGTGGTAACTAGTACTAGGAGTCAACTTAGTGCCCACCAAACGGAAAAGCTCCTGCCAAAACCCGCCTATGAAGCGGCTATCCCTGTCACTGACAATGGTCTTTGGAAGACCATGCAACCTGAAAACATCCATGAAAAATAACTCTGCCACCTGTGCTGTTGTGTGTCGTGCTGATATGGCGAAAAAATGTGCATATTTTTTCAGCCGATCAACAACTACAAATATGCAATCCTTGCCCTGTACAGTGGGCAACCCTGTGATGAAATCCATCGAAATGCTCTCCCATTTTCCCTCAGGTATGGGAAGAGGCAGCAGTAACCCGGCCGGATGGCTCATCTCTCCCTTGTTGTGCTAGCAAACTTCGCACTCCCTGACATGTCGGAGTACGTCATCATTGAGGCCCTTCCATGAGAACCTCTCTCTGATGGCCCTATAGGTCTTGGTGAACCCTTGGTGGCCTGATAATGGTGAGTCATGTGAGGCATGCAATATCTTCTCCTTGAGCTTGGAGCTCTCAGTCAAGAAGATCCTGTCCCTGTAGTAGATCACCTCGTCCATCACCTGGTATCTATCGTCTGTAACCTGCCCATCCAGAACCTCACAGGAAAAACAGTCCTCGGAGTACTCTACCAGCAGTTGAGCCCTCCAGTCTGTCTCCAAACTCATCAAAGACAATGCTGTCGGTCTGCGTGAAAGTGCATCTGCCACAACATTTTTCTTCCCTTTGACATACTCGATGTCAAAGTAATAATCTTGGATCTTACTGACCCACTTCTGCTGCCTCTCTTGCAACTGTTTATGCTCTAGAAAGAATCAGAGGCTGTTGTGGTCCGTCCTCACCCTAAATTTGTTCCCTACCAGGTACTGTTGAAACTTGGCCAATGCATGCATGATGGCCAACATCTCCTTGTCGTATATAGCATACAACCTCTCATGTGGTAGCAGCTTCCAGCTCTCGAAATCTATGGGGTGGCCTCCCTACATCAAAATTGCGCCTATCCCCACCCCTGATACATCACACTCCAAGACAAAGGGCTGTGTAAACTCTGGCAAAGCTAAAACCAGACAACTGCTCATCACCTCCTTGAGCCTGTCGAAAGCCCTCTGCGTTGTATCCATCCAACTAAATGCCCCCTTTTTGGTAAGGTCTGTAAAGGGTGCAACAAGTTGGGAAAATACCTTGACGAACTTTCGGTAGTAGGTGCAGATACCTACAAACCCCCGAAGTTCCAGCACATTCTTCAGCTCGGGCCAATCCCTGATGGCCCTAATCTTCTCCTCGTGGACTCTCACTCCATCCACCCCAATGATGTGCCCCAAGTAGAGCATCTCTGTCAGCCCAAACTCGCATTTGGAGAGCTTAGCATAAAATTGCTGCTCCTCCAAGATGCGCAATACATCCTCTATATGTTGGAAGTGCTCCTCCCATGTCCTACTGTAAATCAGAATGTCGTCAAAAAACACTAACACACACTTCCTCAAGTGACTGCGGAAGATGTGATTCATGCATGATTGGAAAGTGGTCGGAGCATTGGTCAGCCCAAAGGGCATCGCCAAGAACTCAAAGTGGTCGTAATGACACCTGAAAGCGATCTTGGGAATGTCCTACTCCCTCACGCGAATTTGATGGTACCCGGATCTCAAATCAATCTTTGAGAAGAACTTCGATCCCATAAACTCATCCATCAACTCATCAATCCTCGGGATGGGGTACCTGTTCTTCATGGTATTCTTGTTTAGGGCCCTGTAGTCAATACACTTCCTCAATGTGCCAACCTTCTTCTTCACCATAACCACTGAAGAAGCAAAGGGGCTAGTGCTAGGACGAATGTGTCTAAGAGCTAAGAGCTTGTGGATGGCCCTATCAATCTCATCCCGATAGGCCTTAGGGTGCCTATAGGGTGTGGTGGTAACAACCTAGATGCCCTGCTCCAGCTCAATCGTGTGCTCAAACCCCCGATCTGGCGCCTGCCCTGGTGGTATCTCTCCAAAAACCATAGCATACCTGTCTAGAATGGACTGTACATCTGGGTGTACGACCTGCCCTGTAGCTCTTGCCTCCGAAACATGTAGCTCCACTGCCCACTCTATGTCTCCCTTCGGAAATCTGCCTCCATCCGGTGTGTTGAAACTATCCGTGGTGGGTAAGTGTGCACACCCCGAATCTTCTTGTGCTTCCCGGTCTTATTGTCATCCCATTCCATCTCCAAGGCTTCCAAATCTGTGGTGACCTTCCCTAGGGTGATCAACCACTGCACTCCTAGTATCATGTTGGTGTCCGGAATGTTCACCACGAATAAATGATCAGTCAGCGTGTAAGCCCCCATCGTCACTGTTAAAGCTGGTACATATCTGGCACGCTGCATGGTTTGGTCCCCTGGAACCAATAGCGAAAATCCATCAAAACTCTCCATTGGTATGCCCCTCTGTTCTACCAACTGTGCATCTATAAAATTGTCGGTTGCCCCACTGTCCACTAATACTAAAACACGTTGTCCTCGCATTGTGCCTCGGACATGCAGTGTTAAGTATTTGGGAACTCCTCGCAAAGATGCAAGGGCTCCCCCAGTGGGTGCAAAAGCTGCACCTCCTACTCCTAGTGGTGGAGGTGGCATATGGTCCCCTCTCTGTGCTGCACTACTACCTCCTAGCTCTATCTCCTCATACTCCTCCTTCTCCCCGCTACTCTCGGAGAAGACTTCAATGTAATGTGCCTTCCCTGCCGCACAATAGTGTCCTCGTGCCCATGGATCCTGGCATGTGAAACATAGTATCTTCCGCCTCAAATCCCTCCTGGTCTCATCATCTAAAGGCCCTATATTCTGGTTCTCCTTTGGAGGTGGAACCCTCATGTCCTTCCCCTTCGGCTGAAAAGCCGGTCTCTGGGGGTAAGGAGCTGTAGTCCGGGGTAATGCATCCCGCAAGTTCCGGGTCCTCCCAACTGCGTTATGGAGTGTAGCTGGCCTGGTGGACCAAACCAATCCCTGAAGAGGCTCTGCTAGGCCATCAATGAACATATAGATCATTCGGGCTGTGGATACATCTGGCACCATCACAGAAAGTCTCAAGAAATCTGAGATGTATGTGTCCGGACTCCCGGTCTGCTTGAGCTTAGTCAGCTCAACAAAGTGCTCCTCTGGATCCCTCTGATCAAATATTTCTATCACCCTCCATGTAAACTCGACATAAGCTGTCACTCCCGTGAAACCACCAATCATGGGCCTCGCCATCCAAGTGCAGTGCTGCCACCTTGATGGCCTCTATCTATGCCATCTCGTTAAGATGGAAATATATATCCAGCTTCTCCACCAAAGCCTTTGCCGAACTCTTGGATGATCCTTCAAATATCGGCAAGTAGAATCTGCCTACAGTGCGCTGCATATCCCCATCATGTGAATTCCTATTCCCCCTATGATGATTGTGGGGTCTGCTGTCCTGCTTGAGTTGGACAAAATCATGGAATGTAAGTGCATCTTTGAACTCCTACCCATAGGACTGGAACTTGGCAAAATAATCTCCCATGTGAGTCGGCTCCTGCTCCTGTTGTGCTCCTGCCCCAGTATCTATTTCCATAAATGTGGGCATTGTAGAACATGGGGGTGTATGGGATGCCATCTGCTGCGCTGAGGTTCCCCTGCAAATGATGGGATGTACCCGATCCCTCTCTGGTATAGAAACCTCTTGGGGTTCATGCTGTCTAGGATCTGTCGTGAACTTCTACCCCATTTCCTCTATCTGTTTTGAAAAATATTGAACTAATTTGAGGAGGAGTTTTGCAAATGCCTTCCCGACATATTGCCCTTCCGCCATTGGTTCCTCCTCTTCTGTGTCCACAACTGGAGCATAGTCACCCTCTTCGAAGGTGATCTCTAACCTCCACTCTTGGTCTCTGTACTTCCTTCCCCTGTAACAGATATATTGTTTTCCTGCTGGTGTCACAGACAATCTTCTCCATAGGCTGAGCCAAGTCTATGAGCTCTGATACCACTGTAATATTCCAAGTAGAAATAAACAGCAATATAAAGCACATAAACAAAGACAAACAACAACTAGAGAGACATCACATGAATAACAACCAATATGGAGAACGCTGAGCCATTTTATTAATACTGAAAGATAGAAATGAATACAAAGGTGCTCAGAATGATGGCACCTTATCTTGCACTAGGCAAGCATAGAAATACTTTCAGGATGTGACCCAGAATGACTGCTAACTCAAGACTGCGTAATCTCCAGTGCTGCTGCTGCTACTGCTGAAATGAAAGGATGATTTGGGGATGTTCCCCTCCTCGGAAAATTCTGAAACTCCGGCAATGACATCTCCACAAAAAACCCTGAAAATCCCAGAGAACTTTCTAGAAACGCCTGACCTCTGAAAATACCTGCCTTGAGGCACTACGCTATCTTCAAAGAGAAACACTGACCCTGAATACTCTGATGCAAAAGATGGCCTCTATCTCTGTCAAAATGCTAGAATATGGAAGGGCTGACCCCTCTCCAACTCCTCCGGGTTGAATCCCATGATAAACCCTCAATCTGGAACTACCTCTATCGAAGACTGTGTCCTCCCTTTCACTAACTGTGATGTCTCTTCCAAGGAATGCTACCAACTGTGGATGCTGCTATCCTCTCCAGCAAAAAAAGATGGAACTCCTCACTCGAGCAAGCACTCGAAATCTCCCAGGGCTGAGGTTGGGATATCCGCACAGAGACACCCAATGTACTGAACAATACATGCAGAATTTGCTCAACAACAAGTGTGCTCAATGTCGAAAGAAAAATATCAAGAATGCATAATCAGAATGACTAAAAATGAGGAGACCCTCTCTCTTTTATGCTTGGAGAGCCTTGCTCTCTCCTAGGCTACACCACCAACTGCACTGTCTCCTTGAGCCACGCTGTCGATCTTTCTCTGCTCTAGCTTGGTCCCATGCTGCCCACTCTGCCCCTTTTCCTACACTGCCACTTGGCCTCTAGACCCCACGCTGCCAATTACACATGATCCTCAAGTGACTTTAGGAAATTTTTTTAATCCTAAGTGTGAGTAAGTGTCCCATTTCACCCACTTTATTTCTAACTTAACTTATTAAAGTAAAAGTAGCCAAAATTAATATTTCCAATTAAATATTGCTAATTGGGAATATTACAGAATGAGAGTGGAGCTTAATTTGTTTGAAGGTTGCTCGATTGAATACATGGGCCACTAGTTTTGTGGCCATCTAGATCATTGGGCGAGAGATGGCAGGAGAACTAATTTATGTAAAAAAATGTGCCTCACTCTGGACATCACGGGATAAGACCATGAATATCCCTACAACAAAGCAACCAGACCACAAAAAGACTACTCCAAGAGGTCAAGGTGTGAGTAAATTTACCGCTAAAAGTGAATACATTCATCACTGCTGAGCAAGTAGTTCTAAACAACAAGCAGACAACAGTGTGATTTTTTCCACTGTAAGAAAAATTGATGGTCCTAGTCGACACGTTGGCTCAACACCAAGCCACAGACCTTGTTGGGCTATGGACGAAGCCACTCTCCATGAAGAAGTGCGATATACAGGGAAGTGTGATATACATGGAAGTTTGATCTTTGCCATGTCCTAATCTTGAAGCAAAATTTTCGTCAGTGGGTGAGAACAGTCATATATTTATTCATATGCTTTAGAATTTCAATTTTTATTAAGACCAGTTTACAGTTTCTCATTTATGCAAAAAAGAGGTTGAAACTGTTTATTTAGAGTGATTGCTACTTATGACGTTGGGGTTTCATTAACCATTTCATTAAGAGAAGGATGCATGCTGAATGACAGATGTTGTGAAACCTTGTGCACTTAGTGGGATGTTGTGTGTCTTTGGATGTAGAGAGTTCCAATATCCGCCCATGTAACTGGAAACTGCACGACATGTTTTGTTATTATTCTGGTATCAAAAAATCGTTGAACTCTTCATCCAAAAAGCAAACCCTATGTCTGGTTGGATGTTGTGTGGTAATTACATTGGGCACCAATGTTAGGTATATTTTCACGAGCTTGAATCATCTTGGTCGTAATCTTTAGATCCATGCTGGGATTTCCTCAGATGCTGACTAGTATGTAACAAAATCTTTAATGGTTGGAATAATCCTATAGGGTTTTTGACATTTTTTTTTGCATCCTCCGAGTTTCTGAATCCGTGGAGACTGTTAATTAAAGGGTTTTGGAATTGATGTTAGTATTCATTATTAAAAGAAAAATCAATAAAAAATTGGCGACAGCACAAGTGTAGATGCGAAAATAATGTGTCTTTCACTGATTTCTAGAGCATATATCTTGAATTTCGTCTAATCAGTGAAAACTCTATTTGGACAAAGGTTTCCGACTTATCAATGGAATTTTTGTTCTGTGTTGTTATCTTTGAGTTTATATTTGTCAGCGTTATTGAGTGAAAACCATTGCAGCAAAATGTTTTGCAAAATAAATATTCCATTTACGTCCTTGGATGAAATTTGCAGCCGAAAGTCTTGTTTATTCCATCAATAAGATTCTATATTCGACAAAAATCTGAACAAAGTCACCGTAGATCTGAACTCTGTTATTAGTGCAGAATTCAAGATTTCCATTGAGGATTGACGTGTTGGTCTGTGCATGCGTGATAGAGGAGGACCCACAGAAGGATGAATTTTTGAGGAATTGAATTCCACAATTGTTGATTGAATGTTTTTTTTTTACATCGCGCTTACAAGGAGGAGCCTATGTAGACGTTTCTGTCCTGACATTCCTGTTTGAATTAGGAATTTTTTCATTGTTTTGCCAACGAGCAGTTACTTTAGCGATTTTGAAACCTGAATTTGAGTTGAACTAAGCACTGGAATTTGATTTTGAATCCACATGGTGAAAGTTTAAATCCTTGCATACCACGATAATTAAGAAGTTACATCATAATTTCGTTGAGCTTTAATTTTGGTGTTCTGCAAGATTCCAGGTGCTAGACAGAGTTGAAGCCGGTGTAGACAGAGTTGAAGTAAAAAAAAATTCAGGTTTTGCAGAGAAATGTGTCGAAGAGGAACAACGATATAGTGACTCAAATTTCTGTTAAAGATTGATGCTGAAGAGAATAATAGTAATGGTAGTTTTTTGATAAGATATGAGCATGAGCGTGAATAGATTAAAGTCTCAGTTTCTAATAGTGTGGGAAAGATGGTTTTTATTTTTTCGTGACCATTTTTAAATTGCTAAGATTTATTTGAGTTAAGTAACTAGATGAGTTGTTGTTAGAAGATTGTGTATGTTGTTTTCATTTTGGGCACCTTTTGGAGTTTACAATTAAGTAAAGTTAAAAGGGGTCAAAGTTGAAGTTTTGAATTTTGGGCACCTTTTGGAGTTTACACTTAAGTTAAAAGGGTTCAAAGTTAAATTTTTTCATTTTGGGCACCTTTTGGAGTTTGGGAGAAAGATGCATTCATTGTATGGATCATAGATAACAAAGTCACAAGTTCAAAATTTTTGGAAGAATTTTTTGTGCTTTTTACCAATGGATTAAAGTTGAAATCAAGAAGTATGGTTTCAAAGTTTAATTAAGAGTGCATCATCATGGTATGACTTTGTTAATGGGTGCATGATCGGTTGAAACCGACACTCGGTTAATTCATTAAAAAGTGTGTATTGGGTGCATTTTTGGTGGTAACTAACACCCCTTCTTTATGAGTTAATTGCAAGTTTACTTTGCTGTTGCACAGAGAAAATGGCCAAACTAAATGATTTAGTACAATTATTAAGCGATTTAATGCTATCTAATATCTATAACGATGTCTAAGTCGGCAAAGACATGCTCTCTGAAATCCAATCATGTTTGCAAAATTCTAAAAGCAAAATTGAATTCTTGGAGTTAGAGTCGCAATTACAGCGAGACGAACTTCAAAGGAAAACTTGTGATTCTGAACTGGTGTTTGTTCAGAACAACAATTTGTTTGAGTTTGATCTTCAGTCAAAGAATGATCAGAGAAATGAAGTTCTTTCAAGTGAAAATTTGGATGCAGTTAGAAGTGTTGATGTGAAACCTGTTATAAGACCATGGGGAGAGATAACACATAATAAACACAGATCTGGTCTTGGTTATAAAAATGATGTATTTTTTCATATTCCAGACTTTGCTAAACCTATAAAATTTGGAAGTGCGGAATTTCTGGATGGTGTGGTTCCAAAAAAAGGTGATTAATGCCAGCAGTGTAACAGAGTTAGACATATGAAAGATCGGTGTTTTGATCTTCACCCGTGTGAGCATTGTGGAAAGAGAAATCACAAGTCAAACAAATGTTCCAAAAAGAAAAGAACTACAAGAGAGAAGCTAAGTTTTGGATGGATTGCTTCTTGGGAATGGACGAAAGCAGCCAAGAAGATCTACAGATCATATCGAAGAATTTGTTCGAGAGTGCTGAGTCTTGCAATGATGATGAATATTTCTCACCTTGTATCTGATAAGGGGGGATTTTTTGGTGGGTGGTCTGCTACAGGTTCAAGTTCAAGATGTCAAGCAAGCCTAAGTCGGTGATCCACATCCTAAGCCACAACTGCAGTTGATTGAGTTTTTTCTGAGCGAGCACTTCCAGATTTGGAATTGTTCGAGGAACTGCTGTGACAATTCCGAATTTTTTGGTCATCTTAAAACCAAATTTTTTGTTCTGAGAACTATTATGTAGGTTCTAGAATTAGTGTTGGTTGATACATTCAGTTCTCCCATTTTCGGTTTGTGGTCATCCTTGAAAACCATTTCCGGGAGACATTCAACTCTTGGCTGAGATTCATTTCTGCATTCTGAGCTCTTCTTCTTGGACTTTGGTATATCCCTTCGAATTAAGGGGGGAATGTTAGGCAACTAATCCTTGGGTTAGTTTTTGTTAGGTAATCGGCTATTAGAGTCCAAGAAACCTGGGGAACTGATTCAACAGTTTCTTGATGTATTTATATGTGTACACATTGTACATCATTCCTTGAGACATTCATCGATATATTGTTGAAGTTTGTTTCCAGTTTGTGTGTTGTGTGTCTTACACAACACACTTCTAAATTGGTTGGCCACATGAATAGTCCTATAATTGGGTCGAGGTTTCGGCTGATTGGGCTGCTGCGACCCATTCAATTAAACACAAAATCAAGTTAATATATCAATCTTTCTGATTTGAAAGGAAAATAAGAAACTAAAAAAGAGTGTAGCATCAAGCAAATTTTTTCTTGGATGTAAGCAGGCTATCAAAATCAACCTCATATAACGATATTTTTGTTTTGAATGGAAAACCAGAAATTGGAAAAAAACATACTATCCAACAACATTTTTCCTAAATTGTAAGCATGTATTGACTATTTGTGGACCTTTAAATTCTTGAATTATTTAAAGTAGATTTGTTGCAAGAGATTTCAAAAAGAGTAAAGTTATCTTGTGTTTTTTTTCATAGTAGATATTAAGGATTCTTTCAATGGTCCATTTTTATGTCCATTCACTCCAAATTTTTTCCGGATGAGGCTTGCGTGTTGAGTCGACAATAAAACTCAAAAGAAGTGTATGATTGAATATTGTGGTTTCTTTGCATACATTCTCTGAATGGTCATTATATTTTTGCATGTTTTTAGTCACTCATAATATCTATTAGTCTGTCATTCATGTCCATTAATATGGAGCTAGGAGCATCCAAAAAGTTAAGTGTTCGAGGAAAATTGAATGAGATTTGCAATATGAGGAATTCTTGCAAATATAAGTGTTAGAAACCTTAAGCACTACTGAGAGGGGTGGGAGATATAGGGGTGAATCAATAGTGTGTCTTATGAACCACATATACCAAAATTTGTTTTTCTTTTCTCAAAGACTGATTCATGTCTAAATTAACCAACAATACATTAAACATTAATATATCATAACTTGTGAATCATATGAGCATAAACCAAAAACCCATAAGAACAACAATGCAAATAACCATGATCAACAAATATAACCACTCCCTTTCCATTGGGCTCCTAACAAAGCCTACAACCACTCTGTGTAGGTCTCACTCCCAACAACTGTGGCCAAACCTAGGAAAAACCATAAATCTTCTGCTCAGACTTGAATCTCTTCCTTTGCATACCTCCTTCACCATCTGTAGGAATTTTCCAAGCCTTGGCAAGTCACCAAAAACACTTCAACAACGTAAAAAAATCATTAAATTCTTAAGTCTTTGGCACTAAACCAACCACCATCACAACAATAGGATGATAAACTAAACCATAAATGCCGACAAGCTAGCTACAACCATAAAGCCATAATGCCAACATTTTCCCCTTTGGCATTGATAGAAACCCCCTACAAACACCAAGCCATCCAATTTTTTGTCTCCCCCTTTGACATCATTGGCAAAGGGCAATGCCAAAACTAAAGGAAAATGCCAACATATGTGAGGCCTTGAGAGAAGTACTCCCCCTGAAATAGTTAACACCGTGCTAACCACAAGCTGAAACATGTTCCCCCTGAACATATAATGGGGATGCTACCATTTTTCCATGCTACTGTACATACTATTTGTTGCTGCCAATGCCTACTTGTCACATTCAAGTGGATGCTCCACATGGACTAAAGACTAGGACCCAATGATATGAAAGGAAATTACAATGCTTCATAGTCCTATTACATGGTTACAATAATGATAATATATGGTTGTACAATGACATCAATGAGCCCATATTTGGCTGAGTTATCTCTTAGGACTCTCCTCAATGCATTCTTGACACCAAGACTAATGAATCAACTATACCAAATGATGAATGCAAGAAGGTTACAAGGCTGATCTTGCTTAGACGAGAGCATACATGGCTGATATATATTGAACAAAACAATGCATGCCAAAATTTATATATGGATGAAATATGCATCCACACCTATGTGTGCCTAACATTATCACTCTCACCAAGACATGACCCAACAAAGATAATACATAGATATAACAAGTACATGGATGAATCATGCTACTATACATCCCATGATGCTTCAACACACTATAACCTTACACCAATGCATGACCAACTCTAAAAAACAAATGATAATGATGAACATGAGCAACTACATACAAGGCTAATTCACAACTTCCAACCCATAATGACAAAAAGATAAATCTGCTATGAGACAAATGGGTGAAAGTGTGAGTGAAAGCATGGCTTCCCCTAAGCTCATTATACCTCTAATGGACATGATGATCCCATGGACCTGAAAATGCAAGGGAATTCATGATAAACCATGCTACTGCTACAACTCATACATATGTCCAACATGTTTCCATATTTATGCTATCATGCTAACTCGTGCTATCATACTTTTCCATGCACTCCCCCTGAGGCTATGCACCTCTCATGAACTTCTGCAGTCATCTATGAATATTCCTGAGGTAGCCATGGATTGCAAAGAGGGTTTATCTCTATACTTCATGGGTTTTTTTCTCTTTATTCCTCCACACGGTCGTTGACTACTTATTTTCTTCCTTGTCTAGTTTTCTTTTAGGTCCTCTTTGAATCTAATATTCTTGTCGGATTTTCCTTGAATAACTAGGAAACATGTAGTCTCTCTCCATATGGCCAAATTTATGATGTGTAACAGTCCACATGACTGAGATATGAGGCAAGTGTTGGAAATATTTCCATTAATGGAAAAGGAGCACAAAGGAGCAACACCTGAACTATCATTAAGGCAAAGGAGCAGAGAAGAACCAGAAATAAGGCAAAGGAGAAGATCAGGAAACAATGCAGTAAGAAAGCATAAAAGAGAGGTAGAGGAGAAACACAGAACCAAGAAGCAACATTAGACTATCAGTAGAGGCAGAAAAGAAGTGAATGCAGCTAAGAAGCAAGGCAGACAAGGAGAACAGGCACCAAAGGCAGCAAGGCAACATAGAAGCAAAAAAAGCAGAGAGGCAACGAATGTAGAGAGGTAGCGAATGTAGCATAGGCAACGAGTGCAGCTAAGAAGGCACCGAAGGTAGGAAGGCAACAGAGAAGCAGCAAAAGTAGAGAGGCAACAAATGTAGAGAGGCAAAGAATATAGCAGAGGCAGCGAATGCAACTAAGAAGGCACCAAAGGCAGCAAGGAAACAGAGACATAAAAGAAGCAAACACAGTAGAGGCAAAAAATGCAGCAGAGGCAATGAATGAAGCAGAGACAACAGAAAGGAAGCGAATTGATTCAACGCACAACATAAGGAAATCATATTTTCTAGACACAACGAGGACTAGAGATCTTACACATAGCAGAAGCAGGAAGAGGCGAGATCCAAGAGGAAGAGGCAAATTAAATAAAGATGATTAAGCCAAGAGAGAGAGGCAAGAGGAGAGAGACAAAGAGGGTTTTAATCAGTATGAAAATATGTATGTCGAGTGTGACAACTCGGGATGAGATTCATTAACAAAGACGAGATCAGGAACAAGCTCAGGAGGAACAACGTGGAGAAACTGGAGTTAGAGAGCGCAACAATATAAAGAACAGAAAATTGACTAAGGCAGATAATTCTTTGAAGAATTTCAAGGAAGGCGAACGGAAGGTCAAGATTAGATTGCAAAAGTGAAGGCGAAGATGGACAACGGAGATCGAATCACTTCAAAAACGAGGTCACAAATCACAACATTTAAGAGTTTATCATTAAGGCCGTCGCAGGGAAAGTTAAGTTGTGTGCGATGCGAAGTAGAGAAGGGACACGTGTCGGCACAATGAAATATTGCAGATCGCACCAAATAGAGGTAACCACTCGATTAAATTGTTGTAATTTGTGAACTGAGAAGTGCGGGCGATGACGTGGTGATGATGTGGCAGTGACGTAAAATATGACGTGGCAGTGACGTGGAAAGCTGACGTGGCAGATGACATGGCCCTGACCCCACAGATCACAGGAATCTATGATGACGTGGCAGTGACATGGCAGGGTGACGTGGCATGATGACGTGGACCTCACCCGCATACCTCACATCGCAGCACTTAAGGGATAATAGTAAGGCCACTGCAAGTTAAGTTTAAAGTTTTGCGATGTGGTAAGGGTCAAGTGACGCGATGCGATAAAGGGAGTCCATGTGACAGCACTGCGTACAAGTGCAGATCGCAGATCGCATGGTTTATGGTTTATCGCTATTGGTAGAGTGGGAAACTTGCGGGCAAGTGTTTGCGATGAATTGTGATCGGTTCAAGGTACTGTGGGACTGGATAGCCCTGTTCCTTGTATGTTATATATGCGTTTTTTGATTGCTAAGTATGTATGTTAATGCGTTGTTTGATCGATAAACGTATGTATGTTGATAAAAATCGGATTTGTAATACTCCACTGTGTTAAAAAGAGAGTTTTATGTGGGCCATACCCCACAGGTCACAAAGAAATGATTTTAACGCAAATCAAAGGACCAGGAGCTCGGGAATAAGAGCATTGTAGAAATAAAGAAAACGAAAAGGCTGAACACAGAAGAAGAGTTGGGCTAAAAGGGGAAATTATGCAGCAAAGTTGGAATATAACGGTAGAAACAGAAAATACAAAAGGACAAGAAGTAGAAGAGGACAAACACACAACAAATCTAAGAACCTGAAGGGGCTGAGTAAAATAATTGATTGTAACTGTAAATGTATTATTTATTTTATATTGTTTGTGATGCAAAGGCAAGTCTCCGTAGGCAAAGAAAAACTCCAATGTAATACTAAAATGAGTACATAGTGTTGTAAGATCCTGAATGTGTTGAGCGAGAAAATGAGAAGGTGGAAGGCAAAGAGTCATACCTGTTCATTTCATGTTCCCATATGGAAAGAAAACAACTATGAAGTGATCTCTATAAATGATGTTATTGTGATATGCATAAAGAGGTTAGAGAGTGGAAGAAGAAGATAGAGCAGATAGAGAAGCTGTGAAGATATAGAGATGATTAAAGTAGACCTGAAGGTTGGAAGGACAACAGTGAAGAAGGAGAAAAACAGAGCTGATATCTAAGTAAATAAACATATGATTTTATTGTAGAGTGAGGAAGTTGGTGCTTCCATATCGGGTTGTAGCTTGATAGATGTCCAACTGGAGCTGGTTGAGGTAGGAGCCTCCTGTGGGTTGTAGCCTACAGAAAATACATGGGAGTTGGTGCTTCCATTTAAAGTTGTAGCTTGATAGATGTCCAGTTGTAGCTGTTTGAGGTAGGAGCCTCCTGTGAGTTGTATTCTACAGAAAATACATGGGAGTTGGTGCTTCCATTTAAAGTTGTAGCTTGATAAATGTCAATTTGGAGATGGTTGAGGTAGGAGCCTCCTGTGGGTTGTAGCCTACGGAAAATACATGGGAGTTGGTGCTTCCATTTCAAGTTGTAGCTTGATAGATGTCCAGTTGGAGCTAGTCGAGGTAGGAGTCTCGTGTGGGTTATAACCTACAGAAAACATATGGGAGTTGGAGCTTCCTTGCAAGTTGTAGCTTGCAGAATTTGAGTTAGTAGCCTCCTGTAGGTTGGAGCCTATAGAAAATCAGTGGTGAGAGGGAGTTGGATCTTTCCTTTCCATCACAACAATAATAAGATGTAGTTTTCTCCCTTATGGGTTTCCAATTAAATCTGTTTTCCATGTGCATGATGATTATGTGTTGATGTTCTGTATTTAATATGCAAAATACTTGTTGCTTACATACTAAGATTGTTGTTTCATTATATAATAAGTTGGTCATGAAATGAGGTGTAATTAAGTTTAAAGGAATTCTTTTAAAGTCCATGAATGTACTAAATTGATTCACCTCCCCTCTCAGTTTAACTAAGGGTTCAACAATTGCTATCAGAGTCAGTTCCTTTGGTGTAAGCCTAATAGCTTCAAGGAGATCTAGTTGAATAATGGACTATCGAAATGTACCCGTGTTAAATACAACAAATTTTTTGAATGGAGAGATAAGGTTAAAACATATTTAATGGCTTATGAACATGAGGTATGACAGCTTGTATGTGATGGTTACTGGACAGACTCTACCTCTTTGCAAGAACAACAATGGAATTCCAAGGAAAAATGTGTGATATATAACAGTCTTCATAACAAGGATCTTGATTTAATAATGGATTTAACCTCTGCAAAGGGAATCTGGAATATATTTCATCTCATGCATTAAGGAGACACTAGTGGATGCATTATCAAGAAGGAGAAGCTAAACCAGAAGAAGAAGAAAAATTCCTTTCAAAAGGAAAAAGGTCTATCAAATGAGATACCTGCTAGGGTGAATAGATGTGAGTACCATGAAGAAATTACAGTTGAGGAAAAATCCAAGCTTGACACAGCCTTGATTGAAATAGAAATATTAAAGAATGAAAAGAAAAACCTTAAGACATTGGTGCAAATATGTGATCAGAGAGAATATGAAGATAAGGAAGAAACTGTTGGCCTGAAGGCACAAATTGAAGAAGCAAGGAAAGTAGAAGACATTATGCTGCAAAAAATAAGAGAGAAAAGTATGGAATGTGGAAGATTGGAAGAAGAGGCGGTAAGCCTGAGGATGAAATCAGAGAAGGCCCAAATTGAACTAATTATGAATATTCCACAAACAAAAAGTTTTGGATAGTTTTACCAGATTCTAAATGCTCAAAGGTCTCCTCTCATAAAGTTTGGGACAGGCTATGAAGGAGAAACCAGTAAGTCCAAGGTATAAGATAACAAGAATATCATTTTTGTAAAAGTTGTAAAGGATAATGAAGCAGCTCGAAATATTCCTACAGAAGTAGAAGCCATCAAGAACATGACTTGCAATGAAGTAAATAGAAACAAGCAGCAACCTCAAATTACAAAGAACAAAATGAAGAAACAGTCAGCTGAAATAGGCTCTTACACTCCCTAATATGAATTGAATAAATTCAGAAGCTGTCAAAGGAGATTATTTCCTCCTATGAGAAATATCACTTGTTTTGCCTGCCATAAACCTAGACATATTGTAGCATATTGTAAGACAAAGCAAATCCAGTCCAACCAACTAAAGATGCAGCTAATGAAAGGAATACCTCAAGAAAACAAATGGAGAAGACAATATATCACCAGGTACACAAAGTATTTCCATGGCTAATGTTATGCATGCAATAATTTTGAACATAAAATTGTTGAATGTAAATTATGTTCAAAAGGGAGCATAAAATATTATACATCAGCTCAAACGTACCTTGGTAAAATAATATTTTATGTATGCCTCAAGCTTCGTCACAAAGAAAAATACTGTAAACTGCCATATACATTAAAGAACTCTAGACAGATGATGGAATCCAATCAAATCAAACAAAATTGTGAATAAAAAGAAGTGCAGATATTATGAAGAACCCTAATAGAGTATGGAAGGAAAAGAGAAAGGGGGAGCCTGTTACTTCAATAACATAATGAATTCATCATAGTCCCAGGGGGAGATGCTCTAGGAAGCAACACAAATATCTAGCCAACAATAGATAAGAAGCAACATCCCAAGGGGACAGTAGTTCGTAAATAGTCTCCATAAAAGTAGTCCAAGAAGAGCTTCTTGGAATAAGAACAACTCAAAGTTTAGGAAGGGAAGGACAATTCCGCTGATAGAGAACTATAGAGGAAGAAGGATACCTGAAGCATTCAATAGCCAATAGGTTGATGGAAGGAGAGAAGGCAGCAATCAACCATAGTGGTAGAGGGAACATCAACCATGAACATATTCCAAGTAAAGAAATTGAAGATATCTTCTAGAAGATCATTATGTTAGAACAATTGAATTGTATATAGAGCATCAATGATTTTGGAGCAGTCCTAGAAAGGAATATGCAGTGACATTCCTCTAAAACAGATTGATAGAATAATAAAAAGGTTAATGATGCCAAGATCAGATTCAGTATATTTATGATTATTGTTGAGAACAATGGAGAGCTCAATGGTAGAAACTATGAAGTTGTCTCTACTATGGGTGCATGTGCGAGCTGAAGTAAAATTATTGCATGGTTTATCAAAGTAGTATCAATTGGTATTTGGAACAAGTAGCCTGCCTATCACTAGAATACCCAGTGTCATCAGTGGAGCAGTGGTGTGGTATAGGTCCTCAGGATCAGAGTACTATGGCAGAAGTAATTAAAGGTATATTCCCCGTGTTATCTACATTATTAAAGCATGAAAAGGTCAATAACATTTTTAAGGGATCATTATCTTGATTACACTTGAAGTATTATATTGAGAATTGAACCAGTATCTATTTCTAGATATATCTGCATGTCTTCCTCAAGTCAGTACAGATATATCTTCAAGGCCTCTTTCTTAATATCATTCATAAAAATGTGTGAAGTCTGTTTGCTGAAATCTCAATTAAACAACTTGAAAATGTTTTGCTGAAGATCATCATGATAGAACAATTAAAGTATCTGAAGTATGAAGGACTAGTTGTTTTAATCTTACATTTGAAGCCTAAGAGTCTTGTATTGATTCATCTAAAGCCTACTTCAGCAGAAAGGAATTGCTGGTATTTCACCATTGAAGATAGGTTGATCATTGACATACATATCCCTTATGTCATAAATAAAATTGCATAGTTGATAAGTGAGACTGACCAATGCATTGAATGTATCTAACCTCAAGGGTTTGTTTTGAAATTAATCGGTGCAATAGTAAAGTCATGTGGTCTATTTGATTGAAAGATATTGTCTAATCTTATAATAAGTTGTAAGTTCTAGTTTGATTCATTGTTCACATCAGTATCAAGGGCCTTTCGACTGTTAATGTAATATCCCTGTCAGCAGTCTAGCACATATCACCAACAACTGGTAGTAAAAGTGAACCTCAGCTATAAAAGATATATTAGCATCATCTTATTTTAATATATGTGTACTGCATATATGTATTGCAGAAGAAGACATATTCCATCTACAATCTTCCTCAATAGATATGTATCTCAGATGAAGATCATAATATAGACTGAAGTATATTTGGAGCATTCTCAGTATTTTAGTATTGTTCCAATGATGCATCTCAGATTATATAAGCTTGATTATATGAGTTTGTTCTATGAAGTGTCCTTATCATCACTATCAACTTTATACAAGAGGAAGGAGTCAATGATTCTCAAAGTGTTCTCCCAACAACTCTTGTACACCAGTCTGGAGCAGCAAGGTATAAAATCAGAAGAAGAAGGCCTAAACACAACCCAGAGAGAGGAAATGCAAAGATAGAATCTACACTGGGAAATGTGCAACCCTTTTCCATTTATGTCAAAGGGGAATGAAAAGTAAGCAGAAGAAGAAAGGCTCTTCTGAAAAGCAAGCAGAGGAGGAAAGACAAGACACTTCTCAGAATGAAAGGGGGAGGAAGTCCTGGAGGAAGTATTGGAGTATTTCCATCAATGCCAAAGGGGGAGACTATTTGAAATATTTTCATTGATGGCAAAGAAGCACAAAGGAGTAGCACCTTAACTATCATTAAGGCAAAGGAGAAGAGAAGAGCCAACAATAAGGCAAAGGAGCAGATTAGGAAACAATGCAGTAAGAAAGCATAAAAGAGAGGAAAATAAGCAACAGAGAAGCAAGGAGCAGCATTAGACTATCAACAGAGGCAAAAAAGAAGCGAATGCAGCTAAGAAGCAAGACAGACAAGGATCAGAGGCACAAAAGGAGGCAAGGCAACATAGAAGCAGCAGTAGCAGAGAGGCATCGAATGTAACAGAGGAAACAAATGTATCTAAGAAGGCATCAAAGGCAGCAAGGCAATAGAGAAGCAACAAAAGCAGAGAGGCAGCGAATGTAGTGAGGCAGTGAATGTAGAAAAGGCAGAGAATGTAGCTAAGAAGGCACCTAAGGCAGCAAGGTAGCAAAGAAGCAGAGATAACAGAGGAAATGAATGCAACAGAGGAAGCGAATGAAGCAAATACAACAGAGAGGAAGCGAATTTCTTCAAAGCACAACATAAGGTAATTGAATTTTCTAGACACATCGAAGACCAGAGATCTTACACATAGCAGAAGAAAAAAGAGGCGAGAGCCGAGAGCAAGAGGCCAATTAAACAAAGATGATTAAGCCAAGAAAGAGAGGCGAGAGGCAAGAGACAGAGAGGGCTTTAATCCGTATGAAAAGATGTATGTCAAGTATGAAAACTCGGGATGAGATTCAAAAACAAATACAAGCTCAGGAACAATGTGGAGAAACCAGAGTTACAAAGCGCGACAATATAAAGAACAAAAAATCGACTAAGGCAAAGAATTCTTTGAAGAATTCCAAGGAAGGCGAATGAACAATCAGGATTAGATCGCAAAATTAAAGGCGAGAGATGGACGATGGAGATCGAATCGTTTTAGGAGCGATGTCGCAAATCACAACATTTAAGAGTTTAGTGTTAAGGCCGTCACAGGGAAAGTTAAGTTGTGTGCGATGCGAAGTGGAGAGGGACACGTGTTGGCATGACGCAATATCGTAGATTGCACGAAATAGAGGTAACCACTCAGTTAAATTGTTGTAATTTGTGAATTGCGAAGTGCGGGCGATGACGTAAATATGACGTGGTAGTGACGTAAAATATGTCGTGGTAGTGACATAAAGATATCATGGTAGTGACGTGTCAGTGACAAGGCAATGATGTGGAAGTGACATGGCGATGACATGGTAGTTACATGGCAAGATGACGTGGCCTCGACCTCACAAATTGCAGGAATCTATGATGACATGGCAAGATGACGTGGTAGTGACATGGCAGGGTGACGTGGCATGATGATGTGGACCTCGCCTGCATACCGCACATCATAGCGCTTAAGGGATAGCAGTGAGGCGACTGTAAGTTAAGATTAAAGTTTTGCAATGCGGTAAGGATCAAGCGACGCGATGCGATAAAGGGAGTCCATGTGGCAGCACCATGCACGAGCACAGATCGCATATCACATGGTTTATGGTTTATTGCTATTGGTAGAGTGGGAAACCTATGGGCAAGTGTTTGTGATAAATTGTGATTGGTTCAAGGTATTGTGAGACTCAATAGCCCTGTTCCGTGTATGTTATAGACACGTTGTTTGATTGCTAAGTATGTATGTTAATGTGATGTTTGATCGATAAATGTATGTATGTTGATAAAGCTCAGATTTGTAATACTCCGTTGTGTTAAAAAGGGAGTTTTATGTGGGCCATACCGCACAGGTCACAAAGAAATGATTTGAATGCAAATCAAAGGACTAGGAGCTTGGGCATAATAGTGTTGCGGCAATAAAGCAAACGAAAAGGCTGAACGCAGAAAAAGAGTCGAGCTAAAAGGGGCAATTATGCAGCAAAGTTGGAATATAACGACAAAAACAAAAAATACAAAAGGACAACAAGCAGAAGAGGATAAACACACAACAAAGCTAATAACCTGAAAGGGCTGAGTAAAATAATTGATTGTAACTGTAAGTGTATTATTTATTTTATATTTTTTGTGATTCAAAGGCAAGTCTTTGTAGGGAAAGCAAAACTCCAATGTAATACTGAAATGAGTACATAGTGTTGTAACATCTTGAATGTGTTGAGCGAGAAAATGAGAAGGTGGAAGGCAAAGAGTCATACCTGTTCATTTCATATTCCCATATGGAATGCAAAAAAATATGAAGTGAACTTTATAAATGATGTTATTGTGATATGCATAAAGAGGTTAGAGAGGGGAAGAAGAAGAGAGAGCATATAGAGAAGCTATGAATATCCAGAGATGATATAAAGCAGACTTGAAGGTTGGAAGGACAACAATGAAGAAGGAGAAAAATAGAGCTAATATCCAGGTAAATCAGCATATGATTTTATTGTAGAGTGAGGAAGTTGGTGCTTCCATATCATGTTGTAGCTTGATAAATGTCTAGTTGGAGCTAGTTGAGGTAGGAGCCTCCTGTGCGTTGTAGCCTACAAAAAATACATGGGAGTTGGTGCTTCCATTTAAAGTTGTAGCTTCATAGATGTCCAGTTGTAGCTGGTTGAGGTAGGAGCCTCTTGTGGGTTGTAGCCTATAGAAAATACATGGGAGTTGGTGCTTCCATTTCAAGTTGTAGCTTGATAGATGTCTAATTGGAGTTGGTTGAGATAGGAGCCTCCTGTTGGTTTTAGCCTACAAAAAATACATGGGAGTTGGAACTTGGTGCTTACATTTCAAGTTGTCTCTTGATATATGTCCAGTTGGAGCTGGTCGAGGTAGGAGCCTCCCATGGGTTTTAGCCTGCAGAAAACAAATGGGAGTTGGAGCTTCCTTGCAAGTTGTAGCTTGCATAATTTGAGGTAGTAGCCCGCTGTAGGTTGGAGCCTACATAAAATCAGCGGTGAGTGGGAGTTGGAGCTTGCCTTTGCATCAAAAAAATAATAAGATGCGGTTTTCTCCCTTATGGGTTTCCACTTATATTTGTTGTCCATGTGCATGATGATTATGTGTTGATGTTATGTATTTAATCTACATAATACTTACTGCTCACACACTAATATTATTGTTTCATTATATAATAAGTTGATCATGAAATGAAGGTGTAATTAAGTTTAAAGGAAAGTTTTAAAAGTCCATGAATGTATTAAACTGATTCACCCCCCCTCTCAGTTTAACTGAGGGTTCAACAACAAGAGGATCCAATATCCTATTGCTCATGCTAAATCTATGCCTCACATACAACATGTCTCTCCTCCATGGGTTGGGTCCACAATCAACTACCTAGTGGCCAAACAGGTTAAATGAGGAACAAAATCCATTAAAATCATATTTATACTTGATGGAAAATTTCCTTGGCTGCTCATATACTACTGCAAGCTCCACTGACATGATCTATACACTCTACTCTTGTAGTTGGCTATAACATGTCCAAACTTGTGACAAGTGTAACATTCTACCTCTTCCATCAAAGGAATGAAGGGTATTTGATTCCTTAGAAAATTTTCAAATCTGCCAAGATCTCTTGGAGAAAAAGATCTTTTGAATGTAGGTACTCCTTGAGGTCTTCTTGTGTGTTGCTACTAGGTCTGTTGCTTGTTTCCTTGATTACGTCTACTCTTGTTGCTGCTATTGTCTATTACAGAACTTTTTAGCTATTCATTGTTGTTCTTGCCTGCATGTGAGTTGGACCCTCTCTTTTAAAAACCAAGACCACATCTATCCAATGGTGATCTTTGATTTTTAGTCAAATTTTCCAATGCTACAATGTTCTTCTCCATCTTTAGCTTCTTCCTCACAAAGATCACTTCAACTTCTTATTTCTCACATTGATCTTCCTTTTCTCAGTATTGTTTCCTCATTCTTTATTCAACTCTTTTAGATTATACAAACTGAGTCCTCATGCTAATAATATCTTCCTTGAGATTTGCCTCCTTATCATCACACATCTGCAAGGTATTTTCTCGATCTTTGCATCGAGTTGTTAGTCTACTAACCTCAACCAATAATTTTTCAATAACCATTAATGTTGACTCATATTCTTCTTGAAGAAGCATTAGTTCATCACAATCATCAACATTACTATCTAAATCAAGAAGACTAACATCTGCCTAACATTAGATCTGCTTGAAATATAGCTTAAAAACAATTAATCTGTATTTAGACCTTCAAATCTACTGCATGAGAGCACACTGGGTTCTGCTTAATATTTATTTTCTGATATGTTAATTGCACCATTAAAACTAGAGGTATTGATCTTATATAACTGAGGTTCTTGCCTTTGAGAAGCATTCTTCTACTCTTTTTTTCAGCCTCACCATTGCTACTGCTATCACCTACAAATAACACTTGCAGTCTATCCCAAATATCCTTGGCAGATTTTAGATCTCCAACTTTCTCCAAGTTTGCATTATGGAGATTCTAAAAAATAATGTCTCCCATGAGAATTCTGTTGCATTACTTTAGTTGAAGGTGGATCCTCACCACATCCTTCACAAACCAATATAAAAATGTTAGATACACAAGACAATAACTTAGCTTTCAGTATTTCTTTCCATATGGTCTTGAAATTTTCAATTGTGAAGACATATACTCCCGGAGGATTCATTCTGGAAAACAAAATTGCAAATTTTCACCAACGAACCCCATATCTACTCTCCAGCGATTAAGTTGCAACCAAGATCCCCACTCTGATACCACTTGTTAGAAACCTTGAACACTATTGAGAAGGGGGGAGGAGGGGTGAACCGATAGTGTGTCTTATGAATGCCTTATACCAAATTTTATTTTATTTTCTTAAAGACTAATTCATGCGTAATTAACCATCATCGCATTAAACATTAAAAAATAATAACACATAAATCATATGAGAAGAAACCAAACAAAAATAAGAACAACAATGCAAATAAACTTGAGCAACAACTATAGCCGCTCCCTATCTATTGGGCTCCTAGGGGCTGAGAGCCTATAGTTGCTCTATGTAGGTCTCACTCCCAACAACTTTTGCCAAACCTAGGTAGAAACATAAATATTTTGCTCAGACTTGAATCTATTCCTTAGCATGAATCCTTTACCATCCATAGGACTTGTTCAAGACTTGAAAAGTCACCAAAAATAATTCAACAACCTAAACACCTCAATAACCTCTAAATTCTTTGGCACTGGACCAACCACCATCACAACAATAGGATCATAAGATAAATTAGGTTGAAATTAATGCCAACAAGAGAACTACAACCATAAGGCCATAATGCCAACAATGATGTGTGAGAAAATCATGGGTGGAAATCCCACTAAGTTAAAGTTTAAGAAGATTTTCAAAACCTGCAAAGTCTGGTAGAAGGGGAAAGAGACTAGACAAAAGAAAAGAATGTAGACAAAAGGAAACTGCATATGGCATAAATATTTACAATTTTTATTTCTAGAATGGTTGGGTATGAAGTTTAGTTTGGAAATATCACAAAAATAAATAATTTGAGGAATATTGCAATGATGTAGAATATGGGGAAGATGTGGATTTGTGAAGCTACAACATAAAGTTTTGAACTGAGGAAAGGATCAAGCTGCCAAAGTAACCACGAGAAACATACACAGAACCAGAGTAAAGGATAACAATGAGTCACACAAAACACAACGAAATGTGGAAATTCAAAGTTGACAGAATCTCAAATAGCGGGGATTAATAATTTCCAATGAATAAAAGAATGGGAAAACGACATGTAGATAGATTAGCAATAGTAGGATCGACGAAAATTGGTTTAGGAAGCATATTGTAATTTTGTATTGTATTTTTCACTTTTAATTTTTATCATTTTGGGATGGGTTAGCGTAATTTAGTATTATTATTATTTTGAGTAGATCTTGAATATCTTCAATTTTGTATTATAATTGTTTTCTTATATTTTTTAGTGTGAATATTCTCATTTTCATGTTCATATCATTTGGTATCAAAATTTTAGGATTAGGGTTTTTTTAAAAGAATTTATTATTTACTGTTTTTTGAATATTAATTGTAGTGTTCATATCATTTAGTATCAAGATTTTAGGATTATTGTAGTGTTCATATCATTTGGTATCAAAATTTTAGGATTAGGGTTTTTATAAGAATTTCACTATTTTTTTTTCCTTTACTATTTTTGTCTTATTTTTTTATTATTATTATATCCAAGTCATGGAACTATGGTTGTAACTCAAAAGAAAAATTACGAACATAGGATGATGAACTTCTAAATTTTCATTTGGTGGCAAACTGCATTTTTTACCCTTTTTTTTTAATTGTTTTTATTATTATTTAATTTGCATATCACTATTAAAGGTGTAAAACCCAATTTGTTTCAGCATCTTCCAAGTCCCATGTTTACATATAGAATCTCCAATGAATTAAGAGACTCCCAAAAATACAACCTTTCCTAGGTTTTTATTGAGCAAATGCAAGATCATTGACGTGTATTGTTGGAAACCCTCAACACTAAATTAATAGAAGTAAATCTAGTAATATAAGAAGTGACAAACTAAAATTATGCATGACATGAATAGTTTCCAACATGTCGTCACCCGTCTACAACAATCCCAACCAAAAACTAAATTTCAAGCCTTTATGACAAAGCCAGTTGTCATGTACTAGAGGTCTTCATGCTAGACACTAAATTGTAGCTACGTAAATTTGATGGGACCCTCAAGCATGATAAAATTCATTCTTCGATACACAACATGAAAGCTTATTTCAAAACTAAGTCAAATTTGATAAATGCCAACATGAACTTAGTCTCTAAAGTTCACATGGAGGAACAAGCCTTTACATGGTGGGAGACCCACACAACACTTATCAACCAACACCTAACCCTTAATTAGTGTTTTGGAAAACTTCAAGGATGTTGTTCATTAGAGGTTGCATCCATTAGAGTACAAGGATGCTTTTCTAGCAAATTGGATACAATGTCGACAAATCCCAAGGTAGTTTGTGAAACAATTTATTGATATTTTCAACAAAATGTCCATCAACCTCTGTTGGTTTTTCCTTGGCAGTTCAACTACAAGTCTATATCTAAAACCAAAATCATAAACACACTAAAATTCCATTACGCCTAACACTTTTCATAGCGGAAATGTAAAAACAACGAATCAATCTAGCACACATAGATTTGAGCCCAACACTCGATAATTTTATTACTTCATTAATAAAAGAATAATGGGGCTCCCATACCAGGGATCATGGCCCTTGAACTCTTATACAAACAATATACATAATATGCAACTAGGGCTTGCAGTCTACAACTTCATATCTGTAGTCTTCCCACAAAGAACTAAAGAAGGACACACACTTAGCTTACTTACTGAAGTAGATCAACCCTTTCTGCTCACGTTATGCTTGAAATATGGCAGGTCCTTTTCTTCCTTCGATTAAATTCTCACAAGGATTTTGCTGCTCCAAAACCTCTTCATCTTCATCTCCACAAATATACCTTCGTACAATGACTATGTTGCTTCAAGGTCATTGATCGTAGGCCTATATTAGCCTGCCATATAATGCCATTTGTTGAAGGTGTTGGAAATATGACAACCAAGGGGATCTCCCTGATGAAAATTCCCAATCAAACTACACACCATTTGGTGTGGGATCCTTGTTATCACTCTGCCAGATTCCTAAGGCTGAAGAAGGAATCCCAACAGAGGTAACCACAAACCAACCTTTTAACCTGGTAGATAGCCCTACCAAGTCGGAGAGGGCTCTCTCCGCAAAACACAGCCTAGGAGGCTGAATGGATTAGGATTTTAGGCTAGGTATAAGTTCAAGGGTTTTGATAATTGATTTTGTTTGAGCTGCTAGATGAAAGTATGGTCAAGGGAGCTAGATCAGGGAAATAAGATAGGGTTTCAGAGATTCAATGGGGCAAGGTAGGCATAAAGCTTAGCACTTTAAGATGACTGTGATGAGATGGTTTTAAGACTGATGAGAAGCTAGGAATAACATGAGAGATGTATTCTTCCTAAATAGAGGAAAAGGGACAAATTATGATAAATTTCCCTAAACAGAGCATGAGAAAGCATGTGTTATGCCTATCAACTTGAAAGAGATCATACAACAGAGATGTAATGAACATGAAGACAACAAATTCTAACATATGGAACCGAAGGAAAAACAATGATAAACATCATACCACATGTATCCCAAAAAATAACTGCAACTCCTCTTTATTAACTAGCCAAAATGAGTAAAATAGTTCCTTGATCAATACATTAGCATCCAAACTGATTCCAACCCTTGCTTAGTGTGAAGAAAGGGACTACATAGACATTAAAAAAAAAAAAAACATTCACTCGTCCTCAGGGGTTGAATCCATGAGGTGAGGAAGAGATCCACAAAATTATGAACTGAAAGCTGAAGTGTAGGATGTTCCAAGTGACTCATTCCTAATTACATTCAAATTGATTCATTTGACTTAAGGATAACTTTTACCTAATGGATCTACCCCTAGGTAACTTATCCACAACATAATTAGAATTACCATACTCAATGACATAGGTAAAAAGATCAATTTCTGAGATAAAATAAAAAATTATAGTGCAAAACCAAAACTATCAGCAAATGGTCATATGCACCCTCGTAGAAGGATGTGCGTAGCGACTGAAGGATTTGCGCCCTCTCTAAAGGGTATGCGCCCTCTGCTTTGTTTTTTGCTAATTTCGCCCAGAAAATCGAAATTTCGCTCTCTTGGAGTGTTTGCTTGGTGTTTATAGGAGAAAAATGAGTTTGAAATGATGTCAAGAAGTCTTTAATAGTTGAGTGAATTTGAATTTAGATTAAAAACCCACTTTTATAATGTTTCATTTCACCTTTTGAAAACATTGTTGAATACCCTTTTTCTTTGATTTTTCTTCTTTGCAGGATGATGTTGTTGGAGTTTGGCACTTTTCACTTTGACTTTGCTTATCTTTAGTTTGGCATATGAAATTTGGGTTGGCAGCTTGGGACAAAACTTATTACATATAATGAGCATAAAATTACATAAAAATTAAAAATAAATTACATCTCAAATAAATAAATTACACTTTGGTATGAAAATCATACTCTAAAACCATAATTACAACCTTTAAAAATCATATTTACATGCTGATAAACCCTTTGCAGATGATTGAGAAAGTATTATTTGAGTCACTCTCACACCTTTGCTGACCTTATTGAGATGAAATGGTGTGTTATGAATCATATAAAATGAAACCTAGTTGACCTAATGGGACCTTGAATGACCTGACCGTAGGGTTAACTTTGATGACATAATGACATAGTGAAATGAGCTTTTAAGATTGTTTTATGCTTAGCAAGACATGAAGGTGGGTCAAAAAATGCGAAATTTTGAGGGAGAGTGAGGTTTTATGACTAGGGCTACCATCAATGAATCAATTTTTTGCATGACCTAGTGGAATGATAAAACATTTCTGAGTGAGACCCCTAAAATGAATATGAAAAGAGTGATTTTCTTCACTGATGGTAGAATGAAAATTCTGACACTAACAAGCCCTTTCGAAAATAAGGCCCGACTGCCATATTTTCTTAAAGATTGCCTTGGCTACAAAGTTTAGCACAAGAGAGTGATGCATAAGAACTTTCAGATTAGCAAGTGAGTATGCCTTGTGGAATTTTCAACTGTGAAATGCATCAAGGTTATTCTACTGAAGGTGGAGAGAAAAGTGAGCCTTTAAAATACAAGTAATAGTACTAATGAATGGATCATTAGGCAACTAGCGAAATAGTACATATAAGAAACAATTGTTAAAACACATACAACACACCTTCAACAAGATAAGTACCAAAGCCACTGAAATAGTTCGATTTCCTTAGTACAGATGAAAAAAACATACCTCGGAACATTCAAAGAATGATCTTACAATATTTACGACAAACGCATGAAAGTGTGTTGGCTCAATGAGCTTCAAAATTAAGCAAAAGTTCCAAGGTACATCAAGACAGTGAACACCACTAGCTCCAATAGTGGAGCATTAGAACAACCACTTGCTCCTCCTAAATAACTATCTTCCTCTCTAATGAGTGGTAGGAGGAGCCAAGGTGAAAAGTCCTTTACATGAGCGATGGGGGTGTAGATATGACAAATGGGGTGATAATTCACCTCCCTTGTGACTCTTGGACTACCCTCATGACTGTTTGACTTCTCTATGACCTTTTGACTCATACATGAATTTTCACATTCTATACATGTCTCTTGGAATTTCACTTTACATTACATTTCTCCAATAATGAATTTACATAATCCACAAATGAGGCGGAAAATAATGACTTGTGATAGGACATGACATGACCCTAGTATTCCACCAACCTTACTTTATTCCTATTGTAAGCTCTCTTCATTAAACCACAGTAGTTGGTCACACTCGCTTTCTTGACTATGCAATCATAGATATACTATGATAAAAGTTGAATTAGTTTTGCATACCAATTAGTCCAACTTTCCTTCTTCTAATCTAAGAGGCACATTATTCATCTTATGAGGGTTCAATGTGTAGAAGAAGTTATTGCACTCATAGAGGTACTTTTTTTTTGCCTTTCATGCACAAACAAGTGGAAAAATATAGCAAAGATTTAGAAATTTTAAATTTCCGTCAAAGAAAACCGACAAACTACATTTTGGTGTTGTATTAGCCTTTACTACTCCCTTGAGGACTTGGTATCCCCACAGATTTTGTCATTGGATTTCATACCACCCAACACAAACATGATTTGTGCCTTTGTAGTAGTTTGTATAATCTCAAAGATGGTAGTTTCCATACTTTTTTGCAACTATTTTATGCACTTAAGGTTGGCTAACTCTTCATTCAACATTTATGGAGCCATTTTGAATTACCTTTGACCATTTCTTTTGAATGTGATTCTAGATTTCTTGGTCACTTTTGGAAATATTTATGGAAGTTCTTAGGTTGTTAAATGCAGTTTTGTGCCTCTTTCTCCCTCTAAACAAATGAATAATTAATCTTACCTTTGTTCATTATCTCCATATATACTATCAAAGAAACAAGTACCACGTCCATAAATCCATATATTGCAAAATAGCTAAAATAAATCCATATATTGAAAAATAGCTAAAATAAAACCATCCATGCCTTAATTGGGAATTCCAAACTTAAAATTTATTTTGGTTTCCTGCCTCCATTACAGGATCTTGTTTTTCTTCAAGATCCATCCACATCCTTCCATTTGAAGGAGCACGGTAAATCTTCTTCCTGTTTCAAACTTCACCTATGTAGTGTAGAAAGGTAATGTCATGAAAATTGCACTAAAGTCAATGAGAGAACTCGCTCTCACCTAATAAATGATAGCTAATAGTCACTTTGTTTTAAAAATTCAATTAATAAAATTTGTTTATCCACAAGGCAAAAACGTTTTTTTTTTTTTAAGAAAATTTTAATTCAAAAGTAGTTTTTATAATTTTAGTCAACACTTAATATCGGGGATTTGAGGGAGAAGGGCGAGGTGAATAACCCTAGTTTCCTTGTCATCTTGTCGAGGTGTTCCCATGTCGACACTGCTCCGTTTGCGGTGTCTCACTTGTGGTGGAGCGTGGCTGTCTGTTGATGCAATGTGTTGGTTCTGTGATGACGTGTGTGGCTATTTGCTGGAAGGGTTGAGGGGGTTTTAAATTGCTCGACTCAGGTTTTAGGCCTCTTCTTCTGTCGTCGAGGTTTTTGCAATCGTTTTCTTCATGGGGATTTCTAGTGGCAGGTGTTTTGGTGGCTCTTTCCTCTTGTTCGTGCGTGTTCACAAGGATTCCTCGGTTGTTTGCTCGACTATTGGTGCCTCTATGCATTGTTTTGGATCCTCATCGTTTTTCCTTGTGGCCTCTTCTACCGTTGTCTCATCGTTGACGTTTTTTTTCCAGGGTTTTTCATTTGGGTGTCGTTGTCTCATGTGCCGGTTTGGTTTTGATGCTTGGGAATGGATTCTGGTTGGTTCTTGGTTGGCGTTTGACAGCCAATGGTTCGACCATTTTGATGAGTTTTTTTTTTTTTGTTGTTGTGGTTTTATTTTATTTTTTAAAATTTACAAAATAATTTAAAAATTCTACCAAGAATATGAAAAAAATTGCTGAAATTTTTGAAAATCTAGATTATAATTATTAAATTTCAAGATTTTGGGGGTCTCTGCTGAATCTATTTAACAAAAAAAAAAACAATTCAAACAATCCAATTATCTGATTTAAATTTTTTTTTTTTTACCAAACAAAAACACAACTCTATTTTTTAATATATTCTATGTATTTTTTTTTTTTGGGACAGTGTAAGTGCTCCTCTTTGGGGTTTTGATTTTGATTGAGGTTTTTATTTTGACAAGCCTATGTTGCTTATATTTTGTATTTATTTGTTGTGTGGCATAGGGTTTTCGACCCCTAGGGTTTATAGATCTTATGTTACTTGTAGGATTTGGACAAACTATGGTGCACCTCTTTAGGTATAGATGTAATTTTATTATTATTATTATTATTATTATTTTCACAAAAATATAAAAAACAGTTAATTAAAATATATAATTAATAATAAAAATTAACTTTAAAAATGCCTTATCTTATTATTAAAAATAAAAAAAATAAAAAAATTAAAAAAATGAAATATATTATATAAAAATTAGAATATTTATTTAAAAAATTTAATTAATAAAATAAATTAAAAATAACAAATTAAAAAAAATAGCAGAGGCTTCTCAACAAGCTTGCTTGCTGCTTCAAATGCAGACTTGGCCTTGTTAAATTTCTCCTTAACCTTCTCAACACCACTTTATGTGAACCCAGATGAACCCATACAAGAACCTACGAACCCTTCACGCAACTAGCGGCCTATCACATGGCTTCCCTCGCCTCACACGACTTGGCGTCCCTCGGTATTTTCGCGATCACGGCGAACCTCCGTCGAACTTTTAGTAACATGAGAAGATTAACAGGTGTTTTATGACAAATGACGGTACGCAGTAACGATGCTTAAATGCGGAATGATGAAAAACTTCTCTCTTTATTAATTACGAAATGATTTCACAATCAAATTACAGGACTTTCATGGACTCAATACTCTTTATCAGAGATCAATCTGTAATGGCTTTTACGGACTCATGATACCTGAGAATGAGCGATCGTTACTGGGAGGCTTCTGGCCGAGTCACAGACTCGTCTCGTAGGCTTTACGCACAGCACACACAGTAAGGGACTCGATCTAAAGACCCGCACAGGGTTGAGGTTCTGACTGTGCGCACATAGACCCGCGAGGGCTCTCGATCTTCCTAAGGACCGCGGTCAGGGCACTCGCGATGCACACGATCGCAAAGCATTGCGCAGATGCGTGCAGAGAGCAAAACTCGACTCAAACACACACAAAAATGCAAAACCAACTCCAAATGCCCATGCCTCCGAATGAGCCTTACCCTTCCTTATATCAGATTGGAAGAGGGGACAAACATTCCGTAGCCTATCGGATTATTGACACATGGAAGGTGGATCATCGTTTCGGGTAACCCTGATCGAGACGTCCGTCACGCAGATTCGATCCTTCCGAGCACAAACATGTGAAAGTGGGTGGACGTACAGCTCGCGTGGATACCTTTGAGTGCGAAAGGCCCAGCGTAGGCAAACGAATAATTTATTACGAGGATGATACTTTTCGGACGAGATGAAAAGCCCTCGAGAAAAGCTCGGTCACCATAGACCCGTGACTAGGTACCATTATTACAACGGGAAAGCCTTTTTAGTGGGGGCTCCCTAAGGACCACTTGTCGTCGCGAGCTATGGAGGATCCAAGATTGTGGCATCAGCATATCTCGATTTTCCATAAAACTCATCATCCCATGCTTTGGTGTGAGATGTCTGTTACAATCATAGGCTTATTGAGGATGATCTGTGCTTAATCTTGGTCATGACGAGCCATTGGTGGGTGCATTTCCATGTATGATTTTAGTATGGGTTTCTTCATTTGATGTTCAAGTTCCCCAATTTCTTTTTAAGGGTCTGACGGGGATAGTGAAAACAATCACCAGATGGCCCGCTTCCAGGGTACATTCATGACAATTCATATGGAAATAGGATTCATAGTAATATGGATCCATGTTGTATGGACTAACTCCATAGTCATACCACCAATTTTCTAACCATGGATGCTTTGCTTCTTTTGAATTGATCCATGTGCGGACAAACTTGAGTTTGGTGTAGTGAGTTTCCTCACGACCATCTTTGTTCGAAAAGCAAATCCCACCGCAGTATCTTTATACTGCAAATGGCAAACAATATCGGGGAAAAAATAAGATTTGGGTCATTACCCGCCATGCTTGAAATTTGCCTCCGACTAGTAACGCCAGCAGTTCCTCGTCCTGCTTTAGAATGACAGACTTGTAGTATACCCGACTGCACTCTGCTCTACACATATAACATAGATGTCATTGAAATCTTGGGAGAGAGATCGTTCCAGCTTCAAAGGAGAGCTGACCATGCTTATGTGAACACATAATGTTATGTATCCACCTACTTCCTTTAGGGTATACTTTTTCTTTCGGGAACAAAGTCTTGTAAATCATTATGGTAGTCGAACATTAGCATCAAGCACTTTGGTGTTTCAGAGCTGCCATGTAGGCCTCCATTTTTCTTGGTATATGGGCCAAGGCTCATCATCTGCAATATATCTCAATGTTTCTCTTTGATTTGCTTGGTCCCATTATGTGAGAATGACCATTGTACTGAATCTCTTTCTTGTTCAGGGGGTCATTGTTCGTTCTTGTTGCCGGATATACTCTCCGCTTAAAAAGTCCGGAAGACAGTTTGAGAACCCTTGATGTGTTCTACCTTAAAATCAAAATATGCAAATAAAGCTTGCCATCTTGCAAACTTTGCATCTTCCGGGTTCTTTATTACTTTAGTAATAACTTTTTCCCGAAGCTTTCGCATCGCTCTTAGCAGTAGAGTGTTTATTGGCCAAATGAATAGAGAACTCACTCGATGCAATTCCAGTCGCTTTTTACCTCATTTTCAATTGGAGCATAATTTTTGCTTTGCTTTGCTCCAAACTCCCGATACAAACTCGCACAACCTCGTTCTTGCTCCTTTGAGTCGTCTTCATTCGGCTTCGTTTGAGGACACCTCCCCATCCTATGTTGCTTGCATCCGTTTTAACAACTTTAAATGCCTTGTCATCAAAGCAACATACAAAAATAGGGAGATTACGAACCTTGATTTTATTTCCCCGATCGCTTTGAGTGTGCTTCTCCGTCCAAGGCTTTGGATTTTTCTCGAGTCTCCCGGTTGAGCGAGAGACCCGTCAATGGCACAAGAGGGATAGAAATTTCTCACATAATTTAGACAACCCGAAAATATTTGTAGCTTCGAGTTTTATCCATTATTACATCTAGAAATTTGTCCGCAAATTCCGGTGCATGATTCTGAAGAGCAATGTGACCGTTTTCAATTTCGTGCCCTAAAAACTTGATTTTAGTCTTGCAAAGCTCCATCTTTTTCTTGCTCAAGACTAAACCATTTCTCCGGACCAACTTCATGAAGATCTTCAGTGTTTGAAGTGGTCTTGCAAATTCTTGGAAAATATAAGCGAATCATCAATGTATGCAAGTAGCCATTCAAACGATATGGCACTTAAAATCGAATCCATTACCTTCGAAATTTAGAAGGTGCATGCTTTTAAACCAAATGGCATTACATTCCACTCATAATGCTCAATCTGGAATGCTAAATGTCGTTTTCCATTTGTCTTTTTTCTCGCAATCTGCTATTTGCCGTAGTCGTACTTTAGGTCAAACTTAGAGAATATTTTGGCTCTGAAATTCTTCTTACAAGATCGCCTTTATGAGGGATCGGATAGGTGTCATCTCGCTAAAACATCGTTCGATAGGTTTGTAATTTATAACAAGTCTTGGGACACCTCGACTTGCTCACTTCTTTTATTGACATAGAATCCATAGCGAGTTCAAGGGCCGTTGGATTCTCCCGATTAGCTTCCTTTGAAGAAGCTGCTCAATCTCCTTTCGCGTAGTTCTCTATGTTCACGCGACATAGGAATGGCTCTGGACTTACAAGGTTTGCCGATGTAATTTTCCTGTAAGGCGAGTTCAATACAATGTTGCTTACGGTGCCAAAACGACATTTGGCTCTTCTCGAGCAACATGTTTCTTCAAATTCTCTCCGAATTTCGGAGATTTGTCTCCTGGACCTTTGGAGAACTCAACTCGTTCCTCAATTCCGATTGTATTTTTTTTGTCCTTGAGTTCTTCCAAAATATTCTCCCGCTTTGTGAAGTTCTTGCATGGCCCGAACCATGGGTGAGATTACGGGTCTAGATATATAAGGCAATTCAATTCTTTCTTCACAATAGTAATGAAATATCCTGCAGACTTGTCGTGAAATCTAAACGACCCATGGGGCTCAATCATCGCTAAAAAATATATTTCTAAAAATACGATCAATCCGGAATATCGTAAAACCGCAAAGGAAAGTTTCACACATCTTGAATCAAAGCAAACAGCAGACCTTTAGAAACTTCAAACTTCGATGTTTTGTTCCTAGTCCCGTTACTTCTTTCTTTGCTTTGTGGTCCAAAGTATTTATATGGGACTATTTTCTTTGATATCAGATGTATTCTGCTCCCGAGTCTATAAGTGCGATGACTTTGTAAACATGACCAACAATACAAATATTTACCCGAACATGATGTTGTTGGTATTATATGGCCATGACTCGCATGTCACCAATCTCTCCGAAACCCTATCGAAGTGTCGAATTTGCCTTCTACAACCGGGACTTCGCTCTTAGGAGCAGAAAGTGCGCGTATAACTTTTCTCGTCTTCCGAAAACATCGGTAGAGGATGATGCTCGGCTCGTTAAACTTGGGATTTCAAGACAAAATTTCATTTCTCATGCTCGCGAATTTCGGATTTTAGATCATGTATCTCCTTGCTCACCTCCCCCAAAGTGAGTGCACGAGCTTTGTTAGAATTGTGGAGGAGATACGTCTTGGTGTTGCGCTCATAAGAAGCGTCAACAAAATTGGGTTTCTTACCGATAAGGAACTGGAAGAACGTGAGGATCCAGTGCAGATTTTTCATATAAGTCGCAAGGAGGGCGGCTTTGAGATCACCTTCCTCCATGGCACGGATCCGGGAAAAAAACTTTAGATCATCATCAAGTTGGAGCCATGAGGACATGAGGAAGGTCTTCTGCGATAAGAGAAAGAATCGAGAATCGGACTCTGAACAATGATAGGTTTCCAGTCTGAACACTTACAATACATGTTGACTTGTTCCTCGAAGAGGAAGAGGAATAGTCATCCGAAGAGCTAGAGGCAGAGGACCGCTCAAAGATGTTGCTCGGGATGGAGAGAGGCTCGAGGACGATTTTTGACAATCTGCTGTTCTATGAAATGAGGAATGACAAGTGAGCACATCTAGGTTCTTGTTTGACAAATCGACTCGTAGATGGTCGTTTAAACTTAGCGTATTTCTTACCAAGACCTTTCTTAGATTCTAGGGTTGTTGGACACATGTTAGAGGTATGACCAGGCTGACCACATAACCAACGGACTACTTCTTTCATTTTGGCTAGTTTGGCATCCTTAGGACGGATGTCATGAGGTCGGTAATAATGAGTCTTGGGCTTATAATGATAATGTCCTCTTCTTTCTTTTTGGCCTTCTCGCTTTCTTTGGGTCTCCCGAGCTCTCGTCTTTTTTCCCTAGCTCGCCTATAAGTAGAGGCTTTACTTCTTTTGTAAGCCTTCTTTGCATGCCGTTTATGCTTTCGCGATGTACCAAAGGATCATCAACTCGTTATTCCATACTGCGTCGAGAAAGACTTTGTACCAGGAAGTCTATTGAGCTTATCTATAGACTTTTGCATTTTAGAGCCGGTACACAATGAAATCAAAACTTTTAGTAATTATTGCATAAAAATTTCCCCAAAGATAAACTTCAGTGGTGAGGGGAATGCTTCTTGTAACTTTAAAATATCTACCAACTTAGATGGTAGAGCGACCCAAATAAACTTGCTTCCATAAAATATTCTTTGGGTCTTTAACCAAGAATATTCTCTCAATCCAATCCCTCGTGGAAGTCTTCATACCGATTGATATTATTGCATTTCAAATTCATCGGTATCAATTCATTCTTATCTCTGTGAGAGAAAAATCAGCTCCACATAAATGCTCCCGGATTAGTGCCGTGAGTGCACCAATCATGTTTGTCTGTAGCTGTGCCATCGGGATTAAACATAATATCACCCCGTTCATCTTTCGTAACTTCCTTCTCCATTTTATCCAACATAATAGGGGGATGACTCCAACTCCCACCATCCGGCCGTAGTACCTATAAAACACTCGAATAAGTGTTTTGCATGCTTCTACTTCACTTTTCCCTTCTACACACATCGCTTATATTCAACAATCATTTGATCAAGCAATTGCCCCGATCCGTGCTACGTATAGACCATCAATGTTCCACTCCTTATGACTCCCTTCATGGAAAGTTTCTCTCGATGGAATCTTTCCCTGCACCATAAAGGTCGTGCGCATGTCCGGTAACCGAGGTTCTAAAGGCTCATACAATAGGGAAAAGCATGTTTTTCGTAATCCGAGATTTCTAAAGCGATGGGCTATGGTTATTTTCTCGTATTTTTCTTCCCGGCTTAGACTCGTGGTTGCCGAGATAATCGAGGCACTTCTTTAGGAAAGAGATGTGGAAACCCGAGAGATTGGGCTTTCAAGCTCATGGGGATGAATACTCTTTCCTTTAGTCAAAAATGAAAGCGGGATAGGCTTATTGGCTTTCTTCAAATTTAATTTTTCAAATTTATCGCAAACTGATTAGCAACAAAATCCCTTGTGGAAATGGACTGCTCTACTATACAATTTTCCACATCTTCAAATCTTTCAAATGATTTTTTCGTAAATATGTCTAACTACTTGTAAATCACACCGAACATAATTCAAAACTCTATGTACATCATTTACGGAGACTTGGGATCAGAATCAATCCGATCTTTGACCGGGTGGCGCTTTTGCAACATTTTTTCTCTGCATCAGCTTAGAGCGATATTAGTCCAATTAATCCGCTCGTAAACTTTCTCGAATTCTACCCTCTCGTGCCCATTGCTGCATTATCTCTCCGAACCGCAGGATATGCATGTGCGTAACTTTGTCCTTCTCCCGGGACAATGCTTTTGAAAGGAGGGTAAGTAGTAGAGGTCTCTATTCTATCGCCATCCGGTGCAGTCAGAATGTGAAGAAGAGGCAACTCGAATCTGCCATTAAAACCACATCGCATTCCATTTTCTTTTTCCATGAATAAAATGAAATCCATACCTTCTCTTCTTCCATGTAAGCTTTCCATTCTTCGACCATTTTCATCTTTTTCTTCTTTAGGGAAAGTCGCTGCAAAACTCATCATCTTTGTGGATGGGTAAACAGATCCCAATTAATCATCTCGCTTCATCCATTGAGCAGGATCCGGTTCTTAGGAAAACCATCCATCAAAGTATAAAACTTGTGGATCTCGTGTATCGATGGTTTTTTGCATCCTGGAGGCGGATCTCCGAATCTACATTCGTGGATCAACCGATCTACTTGTTCAATATAACCCAATCCATACTTTGGGCTATTTGCGGTGTCTCATGTTTAAGTAAATGGAAGTTAGCCTTGGATCTTCTTCTTCTAGAGTAGGTACAAGATGCATCATAAGAACATGCTCATCTTCATGTGGGAATGGAATGTCGTAGCATTTAGGATTAGGACATGGGTTTGTTGAAGACGCAGAAGGGCTTCACCAGATCCTATTATTATGGTTCTTGTGAAGAACCGCATAGGCTAGACTCTGCAAATTTACATGCCGACTACATTGTGGGCATTGGACGCTCGGTAGTCGGTAATTTACAAACCGAGCAAATTCAAATAAAGCTACATGACTACAATTTGAAACAATAGAACTACAACCAAGTATCTATACAATCCGGAGTGATAAACCTCGGGAGACTTTTTTACATTCTTCCTCAATCCTTCTTCGTCAATGGTTGACCGTCCGGAAAAGGACAAAACAAAGCTTGAGGATTGGTTTTCTATGATGTTGGGTCGAGGTAATTTTCCATATAGCCGAGAGGTTTAGGATTTGAACTGTCCAAAGGTTATGGGAAAGTGAGATCTTCCCACTTAATGGCCTCGATGTTCGTTTTCTGATTTTTGGGATCGCCGTGACAACGACACCGGTTTTTGACTCTCACTGGTGCATGGATGATCGCAGAAACATAGTGGATGTATGGCGGAAACATCCGCGAAACCCGGATGGCAATATTTTGTCTTTTTTCTTCCTCATATCAAATCCCATTGTTTGGATTTGAAGCCGCAATATATCTCGCAAAGTTTCATCAGTGATTGATACTCGAAAAATTCGGGTAACAATCAAACCACACCGTCCATTAGATAATGGAGCGAAAATTCCTCCAATCAAAGAATCTCGTATACTTATTATGCGTTAGATCCCTTACGGTAGCTAACACATATGCATCAACACCCGGATGCACCAATGCATGAATACCAACACGCACACAACCCAAATGCAAAAATTGGGTCCCCAGCTTTTCTTGCTTCGGCTTGAAGCTCTTTTGGGTTCAAGATCGGGATTAATCGTACACGATCCGAATTTTCTTCTATAGAGTTGACCGACTCTTTGATGGTGATCCTAGTGGTCGCCTTCAGGGTGCCGTACACCTAGGTCACTATAGACTTGAGAGGCGGATATTTTGGGCAAAACCCATCCGGCTCGGGGGCTCAACCTCTTCATATAAATGATCGACTCATTTATTACTCTACCTGCTACTACTAGCAAACATATCCCTTAATGGGTTTTGTTCAAATCTCTATCTTTCTCCTCTAGTTCTCCGAAAGAGACTCGATTTTGACATAGATGAATCCATTTTAAAGAGAGATGGATTAAGTACCGACCTTTTCCGAACCACGTGAATCCGACTTACCGTGCTCGATACCAATTTCTAGCAGAGGCTTCTCAACAAGCTTGCTTGTCGCTTCAAATGTAGACTTGGCCTTGTTAAATTTCTACTTAACCTTCTCAACACCACTTTATGTGAACCCGGATGAACCCATACAAGAACCTCATCGAACCTTCACGCAACTAGCAGACCTATCACACGACTTCCCTAAGGCTGCTGTTTGCTTTGATTCAAGATGTGTGAAACTTTCCTTTGCGAGCTTCGATATTCCAGTTGATCGTATTTTAGGAAATATATTTTTAGCAACGAGTTGAGTCCCATGGGTCGTTTAGATTTCCCGACAAGTCTGCAGGGATATTTCATTACTATTCGTCGAAGAAAGAATTGAATTGCCTTATATATCTAGACCCAAAATCTCACCCATGGTTCGAGCCATGCAAGAACTTCACAAAGCGGAGAATAGTTTGGAAGAACTCAAGGATCATAAAAGTACAATCGAATTGAGGAACAATTGAGTTCTCCAAAGGTCCGAGACAAATATCCGAAATTCGGGAGAGAATTTGAAGAAACATGTTGCTCAAAAGAGCCAAATGCTTTTTGGCACCGTAAGCAACATTGTATTGAACACGCCTTACAAGGAAAATATACTTGCGAGACCTTGTAAGTCCAGGAGCCATTCCTATGTCCGTTGAACATAGAGAACTCTTCCGAGAAGGAGATTGAATAGCTTCTTCAAAGGAAGCTAATCAAAGAATCCAGCTGACCCCTTGGAACCGCTATGGATTCTATGTCAATAAAAGAAGTGAGCAAGTCGAGGTGTCCCAAGACTTGTTATAAATTACAAACCTCTCGAACGATGTTTTAGCAAATGACACCTATCCGATCCCTCATAAAGGCGATCCGATAAGAAGGATTTCAGGAGCCAAAATCTTCTCTAAGTTTGACCTAAAGTCCGGCTTCCGGCAAGTAGCAGTATGCAGAAAAAGACAAATGAAAAACAACATTCAAGCATTCCAGACTGGGAATTATGAGTGGAATGTAATGCCATTTGGTTTAAAGCATGCACCTTCTAAATTTCGAAGGTAATGGATTCGATTTTCGAGCCATATGCTCGAATGGCTACTTGCATACATTGATGATCTCGCTTATATTTTCCAAGAATTTGCAAGACCACTTCAAACACCCGAAGATCTTCATGAAGTTGGTCCGAGAGAAATGGTTTAGTCTTGAGCAAGAAAAAAGATGGAGCTTTGCAAGACTAAAATCAAGTTTTTAGGGCACGAAATTGAAAACGGTCAAATTTCTCTTGAGAATCATGCACCTGAATTTGCGGACAAATTTCCCGTATGTAATAATGGATAAAACTCGGGCCTACAAAGATTTCGGGTTGTCTAAATTATGTGAGAAATTTCTATACCTCTTGTGCCATTGATGAGGTCTCTGCTCAACCGGAGACTCGGGAAAAATCCAAAGCCTTGGACGGAGAAGCACACTCAAGCAGTCAGGGAAATAAAATCCAAGGTTCGTAATCTCCCTATTTTGTATGTTGCTGATGACAATGCATTTAAAGTTGTGCTGTGCCATCAGGATTAAACATAATATCACCCTGTTCATCTTTTAGAACTTCCTTCTCCATTTTATCCAACATAACAGGGGATGACTCCAACTCCCACCATCTGCCGTAGTACACGTAAAACACCGAATAAGTGTTTTGCATGCTTCTACTTCACTTTTCCCTTCTACACACATCATTTTATATTCAACAATCATTTGATCAAGCAATTGCACGATTCGTGACTGCAGAGACCATCAATTTTTCCACTCCTTATGACTCCCTTCATGGAAAGTTTCTCTCGGATGGAATCTTTCCGCACCATAAAGGTCGGGGAGCAGCATGTCCCAGTAAACCGAGGTTCTAAAGGCTCATAAATAGGAAAAGCATGTTTTTCGGAAATCCGAGATTTCTAAAGCGAGTGGCTATGGTTATTTTCTCGCATTTTTCTTCCCGGCTTAGATTCAAAGTTGCTTTGAGATAATCGAGGCACTTCTTTAGGAAAGAGATGTGGAAACTGAGAGATCGGGCTTTCAAGCTCATGGGGATGAATACTCTTTCCTTTAGTCAAAAATGAAAGCGGGATAGGCTTATTGGCTTTCTTCAAATTTAATCTGTCAAATTTATCACACAGATTAGCAACAAAATCCCTTGTGGAAATGGACTGTTCTACTATACAATTTTCCACATCTTCAAATCTTTCAAATGATTTTTCAGAAGTATGTCTAACTACTTGTAAATCACACTGAACATAATTCAGAACTCTATGTACATCATTTACGAAGACTTGGACTGAATCAATCTGATCTTTGACCGGGACGCTTTTTGCAACATTTTTCTCCGGACCAGCTTAGAGCAAGTATTAGTCCAATTAATCAGCTTTAGAAACTTTCTGAATTCTACCCTCTGTGCCCATTGCTGCATTATCTCTCTAAACCGGAGGATATGCATGTGCGTAACTTTTTCCTTCTCCTAGGACAATGCTTTTGAAAGGAGGGTAAGTAGTAGAGGTCTATATTCTACCGCCATCCGGTGCAGTCCCAGAATGTGAAGAAGAGGCAACCGAATCTGCCATTAAAACCACATCGATTCCATTTTCTTTTTTCCATGAATAAAATGAAATCCATACCTTCTCTTCTTCCATGTAAGCTTTCAATTCTTCACCATTTTCATCTTTTTCTTCTTTAGGGAAAAGTCGCCGCAAACTCATCGACTCGTGGATGGGTAAACGGATCCCAATTAATCATCTCGCTTCATCCATTGAGCGAGGGATTTGGTTATTAGGACATCCATCCATCAAAGTATAAAACTTGTGGATCTCGAGTACCGATGGTTTTTTGCATCTCGGACGTGCATCTCCGAATCTACATTCAGTGGGATCAATCTGATCTACTTGTTTAATATAACCCAATCCATACTTTGGGCTATTTGCGTGTCTCATGTTTAAGTAAATGGAAGTTAGCCTTGGATCTTCTTCTTCTAGAGTAGGTACAAGATGCATCATAAGAACATGCTCATCTTCATGTGGGAATGGAATGTCGTAGCATTTAGGATTAGGACATGGGTTTATTGAAGACGCAGGAGGGGGCTTCACCGAGTCCCTATTATTATGGTTCTTGTGAAGAACTCGCATAGGCTAGACTCTGCAAATTTACATGTTGACTACATTGTGGGCATTGGACGCTCGCAAGTGGTGTAATTTACAAACCGATCAAATTCAAATAAAGCTACATGACTACAATTTGAAACAATAGAGCTACAACCAAGATTCCGTACAATCCGGAGTGATAAACCCGGGGAGACTTTTTACATTCTTCCTCAATCCTTCTTCTATCAATGGTTGACCTTCCCGGGGAAAGGACGATGAAACCGAGGATTGGTTTTTCTCGTGATGTTGGCTGAGGTAATTTTCTCGTACGACGAGAGGTTTAGGATTTGGAACTCGTCCCAGGTGTTCCGGGGAAAGTGAGATCTTCCCACTTAATGGCATGATGTTCTATTTTCTCGATTTTTTGGGATCGCCATGACAACGACAACCGGTTTTTGACTCTTGGTCGGGTGCATGGAGGATCTGCAGGAAACATAGTGGATGTATGGTGGAAACATCCGCGAAACCGGATGGCAATATTTTGTCTTTTTCTTCCTCATATCAAATCCCATTGTTTGGATTTGAAGCTGCAATATATCCGCTAAATTTTCATCAGTGATTGATACCGAAAAATTCGGGTAACAATCAAACCACACCCGTCCATTAGATAATGGAGCGACAATTCCTCGAATCAAAGAATCCGTATACTTATTATGCGTTAGATCCCTTACGATAGCTAACGGATATGCATCAACACTCGGATGCACCAACGCATGAATACCAACACGCACACAACCCAAATGCAAAAATTGGGTTCCCAGTTTTCGTCTTCGGCTTGAAGCTCTTTTGGGTTCAAGATCGGGATTAACTCGTACACGATCCGAATTTTCTTCTATAGAGTCGACCGACTCTTTGATGGTGATCCTAGTGGTCGCCTTCAGTGCCGGACACCTAGGTCACTATAGACTTGAGAGGCGGATATTTTGGGCAAAACCCATCCGGCTTGGGGCTCAACCTCTTCATATAAATGATCGGACTCATTTATTACTCTCATCGTTACTACTAGCAAAAAATATCCCTTAATGGGTTTTGTTCGAACTCTATCTTTCTCCTCTAGTTATCCGAAAGAGACTGATTTTGACATAGATGAATCCATTTTAAAGAGAGATGGATTAAGTACTGACCTTTTCTCGAACCACGCAAATCCGACTTCATCGGCTCGATACCAATTTCTAGCAGAGGCTTCTCAACAAGCTTGCTTGCTGCTTCAAATGCGTAATTGGCCTTGTTAAATTTCTCCTTAACCTTCTCAACACCACTTTATGTGAACCCGGATGAACCCATACAAGAACCTACCGAACCTTCACGCAACTAGCGGCCTATCACACGGCTTCCCTCACCTTCACACGGCCTTGGCGTCCCTCGCATTTTCGCGAACTTCCGGCGAACCTCCAGCGAACTTTCGTAATATGAGAAGATTAATGTTGTTTTAACAAAGAAATGACAAGGTACGTGAGTAATAGTACTTAAATATGGAATGATGAAAAAACTTCTCTCTTTATTAATTGCGGAATGATTTCACAATCAAATTACGGACTTTCATGGACTCAATACTCTTTATCGAGATCGACCGTAATGGCTTTTACCGGACTTATGATACTCGGAATGAGCGATCGTTACGTGAGGCTTCCCGGCCAAATTACGGATTCCCGTCTCGCAGCTTTACATACACACACACATAAAGACTCAATCTAAAGAACTTGCCACTTTAGGTTCTCATCTATGCCGAGCACATAGACCCGCAGGGCTTCTCAATTCTCCTAAGGACCGTGAGTCAAGACTCCGTGATGCAAGCGGATCGCAAAGATTGCGCAGATGCAGAGCAGAAGCAAAACTCGGACTCGTACACACAAAAAAATGCAAAACTAAAACTCCAAATGCCCATGCCTCCGAATGAGCCTTACCCTTCCTTATATATATTGGAAGAGGGGACAAGCATTCCCGTAGCCTATCGGATTATTGACACATGGAAGGTGGATCATCGTTTTTCGGGTAACCCTTATCGGGACGTCCCGCATGGAGATTCGATCCTTCCGACACAAACATGTGAAAGTGGGTGGATGTACACCGTGGATACCTTTGAGTGCAAGGCCCACGAGGAAACAGAATAATTTATTACGGTGAGGATACTTTTCGGACGGATGAAAAGCCCTCGAGAAAAGCTCTGTCACTATAGACTCGTGACTAGGTACCATTATTACACCGGGAAAGCCTTTTTAATGGGGCTCCCAAGGACCACTTGTGCTGGCAGCTACGGGAGGATCCAAGATTGTGGCATCAACATATCTGATTTTTTCCATAAAACTCATCATCCCATGCTTTGGTGTAGATACGTCGTACAATCATAGGCTTATTGAGGATGATCTCGTGCTTAATCTTGGTCATGACAAGCCATTGGTGGTGCATTTCCATGTATGATTTTAGTATGGGGTTTCTCATTTGATGTTCAAGTTCCCCAATTTATTTTACGATCTGACAGTGATAGTGAAAACAATCACCACTGGCCCTTCCAGTACATTCATGACAATTCATATAGAAATAGGATTCATAGTAATATGGATCCATGCTCGTATGGACTAACTCCATAGTCATACCACCAATTTTCTAACCATGGTGTCGTTGCTTCTCTTGAATTGATCCATGTGCAGGAAAACTTGAGTTTGGTGTAGTGAGTTTCCTCACGACCATCTTTGTTCAAAGAAATCCCACCACGCATCTTTATACTCGCAAAATTATAAACGAGCATCGTGAAAAAATAAGATTTGGGTCATTACCCGGCCATGTTTGAAATTTGCACCCGGTGTAATGGCTGAGGGTTCCTCTTCCCGTTTATAATGATAGACTTGTAGTATACCCGACTGTCTCCGCCCTCCCGTACATATAACATAGATGTCATTGAAATCTTGGGAGAGAGATCATTCTCGCTTCAAAGGAGGCGACCCATGCTATGTGAATACATCATGTTGTGTATCCACCTACTTCCTTTAGGGTATACTTTTCTTTCTGGAACAAAGTGCTGTAAATCATTATGGTGCTGAACATTAGCATCAAGCACTTTGGTGTTTCGGAGCTGCCATGCAGGCCTCCATTTTTCTTGGTATATGGGCCAAGGCTCATCATCTGCAATATATCTCAATGTTTCTCTTTGATTTGCTTGGTCCCATTCTGTGAGAATGACCATTACATGAATCTCTTCTTGTTCAGGGTCATTGTTCTGTTCTTGTTGCTGGATATACTCTCTGCTTAAAAAGTCTGGAAGACAGTTTTCAGAACCCTTGATGTGTTCTACCTTAAAATCAAAATATGCAAATAAAGCTTGCCATCTTGCAAACTTTGCATCTTCTCGGGGTTCTTTATTACTTTAGTAATAACTTTTTTCCGTAGCTTTCGCATCGTTCTTAGCAGAAAGTGTTTATTGGCCAAATGAATAGAGAACTTACCGATGCAATTCCAGTCGCTTTTACCTCATTTTCAATTGGAGCATAATTTTGCTCGCTTTGCTCCAAACTCCCCGATACAACCGCACAACTCTGTTCTTGCTCCTTTGGGCTCGTCTTCATTCAGCTTCGTTTGAGGACACCTCCCCATCCTATGTTTCTTACATCTGTTTCAACAACTTTAAATGCATCGTCATCGACAACATACAAAATAGAGAGATTACGATCCTTGGATTTTATTTCCCCGATCGCTGAGTGTGCTTCTCCGTCCAAGGCTTTGGATTTTTTCCCGAGTCTCTGGGTTGAGCAGAGACTCGTCAATGGCATAAGAGGGATAGAAATTGCTCACATAATTTAGACAACCCTGTAAATCTTTGTAGCCGAGTTTTATCCATTATTACATCTAGAAATTTGTCCCGCAAATTCCAGGTGCATGATTCTCGAAGAGAAATTTGACCGTTTTCAATTTCGTGCCCTAAAAACTTGATTTTAGTCTTGCAAAGCTCCATCTTTTTTCTTGCTCAAGACTAAACCATTTCTCCGGACCAACTTCATGAAGATCTTCGGGTGTTTGAAGTGGTCTTGCAAATTCTTGGAAAATATAAGCGCATCATCAATGTATGCAAGTAGCCATTCGAGCATATGGCCTCAAAATCGAATCCATTACCTTCCCGAAATTTAGAAGGTGCATGCTTTAAACCAAATGGCATTACATTCCACTCATAATGCCCACTGGGAATGTCGAATGTCGTTTTCCATTTGTCTTTTTCTCGAAATCGCTACTTGCCGTAAGCCGGACTTTAGGTCAAACTTAGAGAAGATTTTGGCTCTTGAAATCCTTCTTATCGGATCGCCTTTATGAGGGATCGGATAGGTGTCATCTGCTAAAACATCGTTCGGAGGTTTGTAATTTATAACAATTCTTGGGACACCTCGACTTGCTCACTTCTTTTATTGACATAGAATCCATAGCAGCTCCAAGGGTTGCTCGGATTCTCCGATTAGCTTCCTTTGAAGAAGTCAGTTCAATCTCCTTCGGCGCAGTTCTCTATGTTCAACGGACATAGGAATGGCTCCGGACTTACAAGGTCCGCAGATGTAATTTTCCTTGTAAGGCGAGTTCAATACAATGTTGCTTACGGTGCCAAAAAGCATTTGGCTCTTTCCGAGCAACATGTTTCTTCAAATTCTCTCTGAATTTCGTAGATTTGTCTCTCGGACCTTTGGAGAACTCAACTCGTTCCTCAATTCTGATTGTACTTTTATGATCCTTGAGTTCTTCCAAACTATTCTCTCGCTTTGTGAAGTTCTTGCATGGCCTCGAACCATGGGTGAGATTCCGGGTCTAGATATATAAGGCAATTCAATTCTTTCTTCGAGCAATAGTAATGAAATATCCTGCAGACTTGTTAGGAAATCTAAACGACCCATGGGGCTCAACCGCTCGCTAAAAAAATATATTTCCTAAAATACGATCAACCGGAATATCGTAAACTGCAAAGGAAAGTTTCACACATCTTGAATCAAAGCAAACAAAGCAGCCTTAGAAACTTCAAACTTCGGATGTTTTGTTCCTAGTCCCGTTACTTCTTTCTTTCGTCGTGGTCTAGTATTTAGATGGGACTATTTTCTTTGATATCGGATTTATGTCTGCTCCCCGAGTCTATAAGTGCGATGACTTTGTAAACATGACCAGCAATACAAATATTTACCCGAACATGATGCTCGTTGGTATTGTATGGCCATGACCCGCATGTCACCAATCTCTTCGAAACCCTATCGAAGTGTCGAATTTGCCTTCCGCAAATTGGACTTCGCCTTAGAGCAGAGTGCCGTATAACTTGTCTCGTCTTCCCCGAAACGACGGTAGAGGATGATGCTCGGGTCGTTGAACTTGGGATTTCAAGACAGAAATTTCATTTTTCATGCTTTCGCGAATTTCGGATTTTAGATCATGTATCTCCTTGCTCACCTCCCCCAAAGTGAGTGCACGAGCTTTGTTAGAATTGTGGAGGAGATACGTCTTGGTGTTGCGCTCATAAGAAGTGTCAACAAAATTGGGTTTCTTACTAGTAGAGGAACTGGAAGAACCAGGAGGATCCGAGGCGATTTTTTAATATAAGCCGCAAGGAGGGCAGCTTTGAGATCACCTTCCTCCATGGCACGGATCCGGGGCAAAAACTTTTATATCATCATCAAGTTGGGCCATGAGGACATGAGGAAGGTCTTCTTCAGCAGAAGAGAAAGAATCGAATCGGACTCGTAACAATGACGAGTTTCGAGTCGAACACTTACAATACATGTTGACTTGTTCCTCGGAAGAGGAAGAGGAATAGTCATCCGAAGAGCTAGAGGCAGAGGACCGCTCAAAGCATGTTGCTCGGATGGAGAGAGGTTGAGGAAGATTTTGACAATCTGTCGTTCTATGAAATGAGGAATGACAACGAGCACATCTAGGTTCTTGTTTGGACAAGCATGACTCGTAGATGGCTCGTTTAAACTTAGCAGATTTCTTACCAAGACCTTTCTTAGATTCTAGGGTTGTTGGACACATGTTAGAGGTATGACCAGGGCTGACCACATAACCAACGAGACTACTTCTTTCATTTTGGCTAGTTTGGCATCCTTAGGACGGATGTCATGAGGCTCGGTAATAATGAGTCTTGGGCTTATAACGATAATGTCCTCTTCTTTCTTTTGGCCTTCGCTTTCTTTTGGGTCTCCCGAGCTCTCGTCTTTTTTCCCGAGCTCGCCTATAAGTAGAGGCTTTACTTCTTTTGTAAGCCTTCTTTGCATGCCGTTTATGCTTTTCGCGATGTACCAAAGGATCATCAACTCGTTATTCCATACTCGTCGTAGTAAAGACTTTGTACCAGGAAATCTATTGAGCTTATCTATAGACTTTTGCATTTTAGAGCTGGTACACAATGAAATAAAAAAATTTAGTAATTATTGCATAAAAAATCTCCCCAAAGATAAACTTCCAAAGTGGGCAAGGGGAATGCTTCTTGTAACTTTAAAATATCTACCAACTTAGATGGTAGAGCAACCCAAATAAACTTGCTTCCACAAAATATTCTTTGGGTCTTTAACCAAGAATATTATCTCAATCCAATCCCTCATGGAAGTCTTCATACCGATTGATATTATTGCATTTCAAATTCATCGATATCAATTCATTCTTATCTCGTGAGAGCAAACTTAGCTCCACGAAATGCTCCCTGGATTAGTGCCGTGAGTGCACCAATCATGTTTTTTCTCGTGTCGTGCCATCGAGATTAAACATAATATCACCCCGTTCATCTTTCGAACTTCCTTCTCCATTTTATCCAACATAACAGGGGGGATGACTCCAACTCCCACCATCCGGCCGAGTACGTGTAAAACACTCGAATAAGTGTTTTGCATGCTTCTACTTCACTTTTTCCCTTCTACACACAAGCAGCTTTATATTCAACAATCATTTTATCAAGCAATTTCCTGATCTCGTGTCGCAGATATACCATCAATGTTCCACTCCTTATGACTCCCTTCATGGAAAGTTTCTCCCGGATGGAATCTTTCCCTGCAACATAAAGGTCGAGCGACATGTCTCGTAAACTAAGTTTCTAAAGGCTCATAAATAGGAAAAGCATGTTTTTTCAGAATCCGAGATTTCTAAAGCGAGTGGCTATGGTTATTTTCTCGCATTTTTTCTTCTGGGCTTAGACTCAGAGTTGTCGAGATAACCGAGGCACTTCTTTAGGAAAGAGATGTGGAAACCGAGAGATCGGGCTTTCAAGCTCATGGGGGATGAATACTCTTTCCTTTAGTCAAAAATGAAAGCGGGATAGGCTTATTGGCTTTCTTCAAATTTAATTTGTCAAATTTATCGACAGATTAGCAACAGAATCCCTTGTGGAAATGGACTGTTCTATACAATTTTCCACATCTTCAAATCTTTCAAATGATTTTTTCGAAATATGTCTAACTACTTGTAAATCACATCGAACGTAATTCAAAACTCTATGTACATCATTTACAGAGACTTGGACAGAATCAATCTGATCTTTCGACCGGGACAGCTTTTTGCAACATTTTTCTCCGTGACCGCTTAGAGCGATATTAGTCCAATTAATCCCGCTTAGAAACTTTCTCGAATTCTACCCTCTCGTGCCCATTGTCTGCATTATCTCTCCCGAACCGGAGGATATGCATGTGCGTAACTTTGTCCTTCTCCTAGGACAATGCTTTTGAAAGGAGGGTAAGTAGTAGAGGTCTCTATTCTACCGCCATCCGGTGCAGTCCGAGAATGTGAAGAAGAGGCAACCGAAATTGCCATTAAAACCACATCGATTCCATTTTCTTTTTTCCATGAATAAAATGAAATCCATACCTTCTCTTCTTCCATGTAAGCTTTCCATTCTTCAGCCCATTTTCATCTTTTCTTCTTTAGGGAAAGCTGCTTGCAAACTCATCAGCTCGTGGATGGGTAAACGTATCCCAATTAATCATCCGCTTCATCCATTGAGCAGGATCCGGTTCTTAGGACAACCATCCATCAAAGTATAAAACTTGTGGATCTCGGTACTAATGGTTTTTTGCATCCCGGACGCAGCATCTCTCGAATCTACATTCGGGGATCAACCGATCTACTTGTTCAATATAACCCAATCCATACTTTGGGCTATTTACAGGTCTCATGTTTAAGTAAATGGAAGTTAGCCTTGGATCTTCTTCTTTTAGAGTAGGTACAAGATGCATCATAAGAACATGCTCATCTTCATGTGGGAATGGAATGTCGAGCATTTAGGATTAGGACATGGGTTTGTTGAAGACGCAGGAGGGGCTTCACCCAGTCCCTATTATTATGGTTCTTGTGAAGAACTCGCATAGGCTAGACTCTGCAAATTTACATGTTGACTACATTGTGGGCATTGGACGCTCGGTGGGTCGGGTAATTTACAACCGAGCAAATTCAAATAAAGCTACATGACTACAATTTGAAACAATAGAACTACAACCAAGATATCCTGTACAACTGGAGTGATAAACCAGGGAGACTTTTTACATTCTTCCTCAATCCTTCTTCCGTCAATGGTTGACCATCCGGGAAAGGACAGAATAGTCGAGGATTGGTTTTCTCGTGATGTTGGTCGAGGTAATTTTCTGTATAGCGAGAGGTTTAGGATTTGGAACTGCTCAGGGTGTTCGGGAAAGTGAGATCTTCCCACTTAATGGCCTCGATGTTCTATTTTCTGATTTTTGGGATCAGCCGAGACAACGACACTCGGTTTTTGACTCTTGGGTCGGGTGCATGGAGGACTGCAGGAAACATAGTGGATGTATGGCGGAAACATCCGCGAAACTCGGATGGCAATATTTTGTCTTTTTCTTCCTCATATCAAATCCCATTGTTTGGATTTGAAGCCGCAATATATCTCGCTAAAGTTTCATCGATGATTAATACCGAAAAAAATTAGAATATTAATTTAAAATATTCAATTCATAAAATAAATTAAAAAAATAACTAGAAATAATAAAATTAAAATATTTTCTAAAATATATTTAGAAATTTATAGAACTTTGAAAACACATAGTACCACGTTAATTTAAACAATCATGAATATAAAACTCTGAAAACACTGCATACAACATTAATTTTAAAATAAATCGATATATATTGAACCATAAATCGATCCAAATTATAGAACTTTGAAAACACTGCGTACAACATTAATTTTAAAATAAATCGATATAAATTGAACCATAAATCGATCCAATTTGAATATTAAATATGAGAGGGAAAAATGTTTACAAGAAGTTAAGAAGTATGTAAGGCACTTTATTCAAGTTACAAATTATATTAATAGAAAAATGGTAAATAAGATTCTTGTGTTTAAATTAATTTAAAATTAATTTATAATTTTGTTAGATTTGAGGAGTATTTGAAGTGGAGAAATTAATTGTTTATTATATTTGAAAATGATGGTAAAGGTAGTAAATGAAATAAATATTGCAATTGTATTCAGAAATGATTTGTTCCAACTATTTAGTGTAGTTCCAAGGGTAAATAAAATAAAAAGAATGTTATGGAAATGAAAAATAAAAAATAAATAAAAATAATAATTAAATTGAAAGAAAAATTAAAGCAGTAAAAATTAAATAGTAAAAAATTAAATCATAAAAATGTGAAAATAATCTAATTAAGATTAAATAAAGTTAAATTCAAAATTAATTTACCTATTATTCTAAAAAATTAAAAAAATAAGAATAACCATACCAATCTTAATAGTAGGTTTAATCAAATGAGTTAGAACAAGAATATTAAAATAATAGAATTACAAAATAATTAATTTTAAATAATAATAAACAAATTGACAATAGAAAAAATAACCTAAATATGCAACATAAAATCACAATTAATATAATTTATATAACAATAACATAAAAGCCTTAAAAATAATAATAAATGAATGGCGATATAAAATCCTATTTAAAGAAAAATAAGGTAAAATAACCATAAATGCAATTAGAACTATATTATTTATAGGAAAATAAAGATAAAATAACCATAAATGATATTAGGACTATATATAATAATCAATAATAAAGGAAATAAAAATTATACAGGAAGAGAGATAAAAACAAGGAAAGAGGATAATTACACTGGAAATCATTGTTAGAATTAAGACCCGAATGCCATATTTTCTTAGAGATTTTCCTTGGCTACAATGTTTAGCACAAGAGAGTGATACACAAGAAATTTCAGATTAGCAAGTGAGTATGCCTTGTGGAATGTTCAACTGCAGAATGTATCAAGGTTATTCTACTAAAGGCGGAGGGAAAAGTGGGCCATTAAAATACAACTAATAGTAGTAGTGAATGGATCATTAGACAACTAGCGAAATAGTTCACATATAAGCAACGATTGTTAAAACACATACAACACACCTTCAACAATATAAGTACCAAAGCCACCGAAATAGTTCAATTTCCTTAGTACAGATGAAAAAAGCATACCTCGGAAACATTCAAAGAATGTTCTTACAATATTTACGACAAACACATGAAAGTGTGTTGGCTCAACGAGCTTCGAAATTAAGCAAAAGTTCCAAGATACATCAAGATAGTGAACATCACTAGCTCCAATAGTGAAGCATTAGAGCAACCACTATCCTCCAAAAGAACTATCTTCCTCTCTAATGACTGGTAGGAGGAGCCAAGGTGAAAAGTCCTTTATGTAGTGATGGAGATGTGTATATAATGGGGTGATAATTCACCTCCCTTGTGATTCTTGGACTACCCTCATGACTGTTTGACTTCTCTATGACCTTTAGACTCCTACATGAATTTTCACATTCTATACATGTCTCTTGGAATTCCACTTTACATTACAGTTCTCCAATATTAAATTTACATAATCCACAAATGAGGTGGAAAATAATCACTGGTGACAAGACATGACATGAACCTAGTTTTCCACCAACCTTACTTTATTCCTATTGTAAGCTCTCTTCATTAAACCACGGTGGTTTCTCACACTCGCTTTCTAGACTATGTAGTCATAGATAGACTATGATACAAGTTGAAATATATAATTAATAATAAAAATTGACTTAAAAATACCCTATATTATTATTAAAAATAAGAAATATAAAAAATTACAAACGATAAAATATATTATATAAAAATTAAAATTTTAATTTAAAAATTTAATTAATAAAATAAATTGAAAATAATAAGAAATAATAAAATTAAAATATTTTCTAAAATATATTTTAAAATTTATAGACCTTTGAAAACATACCGTACCACATTAATTTAAACAATCATGAATCGATCCAAATTATAGAACTTTGAAAACATGACATACAACATTAATTTTAAAATAAATCGATATAAATTGAACCATAAATCGATCCAATTTGAATTTTAAATATGAGAGGGAAAAATGTTGATAAGAACTTAACAAGTATGTAAGGTAGTTTATTCTAGAGTATTTAAGTTACAAATTATATTATTTGAAAAATTGTATACTTTGTTTAAATTAATTTAGAATTAATTTATATTTTTTTATATTTAAGTGAGTATTTGAAGTGGAGAAATTAATTGTTTATTATATTTAAAAATGATGGCATAAATATCGCAATTGCATTTGATAATGTCTTATATGGAAGAGGAAAGAAAAAATGCCAAGTTAACACATGCTTGACACCAGCAAATAGTGAAAAATTCTTCTAATGCAAATTTTGTTTCCCCAAAAACATTTCAAGTTGGAGACCTCGTACTTAAGTGGGACAAGGCACATGACGAAAAAGGTAAGCATACCAAATTCCAAAGAATGTCGCTTGGACCATTTCAAATCATAAAACAAATTGGCCCATCAACCTTCATGTTACTAGATCTGCAAGGGAGAAAATATTTTCTCCCTGTGAATGGGCTAATTTTTGAAAAAATTCTTTTCTTAGAAGAAATTTTTCTTCTAAATGTACTATACTTACACTTTTATTTTTCTAGGAAAATGATGTTTGATTACATACTTTTGACTTTTCACAACACCTCTGAATTATTTTATGTTCCTATTTTTGAAGAATAGAATTTTTTGACGAAATAACTACCAAACTAGAAAATTGAATGAATACTATACAACTCTGAAATATTTTTCCATCAAAATTGTATATTTTATAAACCTGAAATTTGTAAAGTATTTTTATTTTAGCATCAATCAGAAAAAGGTTTATATTTACAAAGACAATACTTGTTGTGACTAAGCATCTTTAACTCTAAATTGTCATCCAAAACTCTTAAGGAGTCAAGGATTCTCCCCATCCATTGAAAATACCTTTTTAGAGTGTAACTGAAAAATATAAAAAACTTAAAAGGATAAGAGGTCTCATTACGAGCCTACTTACCATGATCATAGGTTAATAATTAACTGACATTACCACAACTACATACCAAATCAGGGTAATGGCTTATGATTATTAAGATCAAAAGATAAAGGGTCTCATCACGAGCCAACTTGTTCAGTTCAATTATGACCAGTGAATGGCATTGTCACTGTCTGGTTATCAAGCCAGGACAATGAATATTTAAGAAAAAGAAGAAAAACAAGGTTTATAATTAAATATTTATCTCAAATAATTGTAATAATAAATGGATAGGATATTGATTCATTGATGGTTAAAAGGTAACCTTGCGTGAACTATTAATACCTACTAGCAACAGTGACTCTACCTATGAAAAAAGGAGCAGATCAAAAGGCTAAGTTACAGAAAAAAGAAGTACTTTATCTTTTAAACTATATAATGATTGATATAGATGAATGAAGATATTTGTTTATGAAAGGTTTTCGAAATATTAACGATAGAGATAATGTTTTTTTATTGAGATTAATTTTATTCATTTGAATATTTTGAAAACAATTCTTATTTCCTTAAATTATTTTTACCTATTTAAAGATACTAAGAATTTTTTTTTTAGAGATAACTAGTTCTTCCAGTGAATCACCAATTGTTGTGCTAATCAACAACCCCCGTAATTTTAGCAATAGTTACCTTAGAAAATAATGGGGACACTTTTTAATTTTTTAGAGTTAAAACAAATAAGACCCTTAGAGTAATTCATTAGATAGAAATAGGGATAAAAAATGGATAAATCCTTAAAATTTGGTCTTGAAAGCACTTAAGCGGAGAAAGATAGCATTATCGCAATTGCAAAACCGCAGTGAAGCATATATGACTCCTAAAAGGTCACTTAAAACATATTGCGATCCCATGTGTATAAGAAAAAACGTTTTTATAAAGGAAAAAACCATATTTCCAAGCAAATTCTATAAGGAAAGTTTGCAAGACCCACTTCCACCACGTAAGCCTTCACATATCACATTTCACATTTCGCAAATCCTACCCCAACGGTCTTATTGTCACCTCCCATATTTACCCAATGCAATATACTCCATCGCATCGCATTCCCGCAAACATAATCACTCTTCTTCCCTGACCATGTTCACTGATGTGATATAGTCCATCGAAAATCTCACATCACACTTTTGTCAACTTAAACACTTCATACTCCACCTATTTTTGCCGATATTGTGATTGCGATATCATAATCGACCGAAAACTACGCCGATCGGTATTAAATAAATATTTACACATCAGCAATGCTGCGACGTGACAGATCTGGTTTTAATGCGGAAATGATTATATGGGCACAACAACCCATATCAACCATTAATGTCATAAATTAACGGTTTTGTCACCCATACCTCCATAATCATTTTACTGTAAGAAGCATTCAATTCATATCTTATTAGCGTTCCAAAATCTGTTTAAACGTTTTTATTGCTATGGTACTTGTGCATTTGTGAAACCAAAAGTTCTCTCTTTCAGCTTATCCTTTCTCATTTATTTGCAGGCGAGCTCGAATAAGAATAATTCTCCGGAGATGTCTAAAGCTCTTAAGAAAGCTAAGAAGCATATGGCCCTTGTAAACTTTGCACTCGCTACAACCGAGAGAACAAATATGCTTCCTCTGTTTACAAATACTACATGTGGACCAGAAAGTGGATCCTCATGGGAATCCATGTACAAGCTGCTCGAGGATGAAAAACCTCACAAAGTTCAAAGGAAGGCAACTGCTAATGCTCCCGATTCCTCCGAAGCTACAATTGAAGAAGTAGCTAATTATTTCTTACATCGAATTGTTGCGTGACCTAAAATCTTAATGTACACTAATATCGTAAGATGGATCATTGATAATATCAATATCGGGGATAAGACATTTCTAACTAGCAGAGGAACGATGATTGGTTCCTTCAAAGTCGAAGACCTGAAGCTGATGTACCATATCCTAGACCCTGAAAATGTCTATGATAAAGCATTTCTTTGACAGTTTGCCAAAGAAAACCAAATCAAATCAAAGTCAATCAAGCATTGGAGAAGCATTCCCAATAAACACAAGAATGATGAAAAGGGTATGTACTCTACTGAATCCCTTGCAAGCCACTATTGTTATGTCTCCACGATGACGTCTAGGCTTTTTGGTCAGCCTGAAACTACTCGATTTTCAGTATAATGGGTCCCTCTCATGGAAGCAGCTAGAAACTCCTATGTTATGGATTGGGGAAATATTATGTCTAATAATATTCTCACTCATATTTTAGAATATAGGAAAAATCACTCCATTTCTTCCAAAAATTTTCCCTTGTTCTATATGAGCACCTATATCATGGATGTTATGTGTTTTACGTTGGATTTTCCAGCCATGGGCTGGAAATGGACAACCCAAGACACTGTACCTATTCATATATTTCATAGTATGTTGTGGGAATGTAAGTATGAGAACCATTTTTACAAAGTTTCCTATGGAGTTATTCTCCATTAGTTTCAAGCTGTTTTTAATGAGAAAACTCCCAAACTATCAAAAGAGGCCTAGGGTGATTTTTCCTCTATAGGAAAATGGTTTCGAGAAGAGTTGTTAACCTATGTCCAAGTATTTTGGAACTTAGCTCGAACACACGTTTTTCCCCTGTATATTCCTGACAAGTTTCTCACAAGAGAAGTTGCATATCAAACTGTTGGAAACAACCTAACCAGGTTCCTGAAGGAGGCCAAGAAAGCATCATGGTCTTCCTTTCCAATAAATTTTGATGTTTATGGTCTGGATAATTGAAAGCATGTTGTTGTAGAGATTGTTCAGATTGAATGTTTGAAGTTATTCACAATTCAAAACAGACAGTATGACACAATTAAAGTTTCCAATAATTTCACTAACCAAGTGAAGATTAGGACTTTTGTACACGAAGGCGATGATTTTGATGACCTATTTGATTCAGTGGATAATTATTTTGCAGTTCAAAAGTTGGCAACCTTACGCCTCCATCCGAAACAATTACTGAAGTTTATGTAGAAATTTATTAATACTGATGTATTACCAGATCCTCCTGATCTAACAATATTTATCTTCTTGATAAATACATAATCCTTCCACTATTAAAATTGCGGAAATTTAAAACTCAATTGCAAACACATGTGAATAAATTCAGTCGCACATAACACATTTGTTTAACGGGAAAGCTTAAAGTTAAAAACCCCAACTATCATATATTATGTATATCAATGGAATCATGTAATAATATCATACAAATTTTAGTACACCAAGCTCTCAGTACAATATAGAATCATTACACATTGTCATGCAAAAAATTGCATATCTATGCACCAATTTCTTGCCTCCTAGCAGCCTACCTCCACTACACGATCCCTGCTAAATAAGACCCCTAAATGAATTCGAATTGGCCTTGCCTTGACTGCACAATCCTCATTGGCAACTCCAATGTGTGTTAGATGCATTGAATGCATCACTATAGTCACAATAGATAGTCCATCTCACCCTTTCACCTATCTCTCCACTAGGTCTCCACTGGAACTGACATGCACTGTAGTTAACTGCTGTATTTTTTAAGTTGTTTGTGAGTTATTAGTTGTGAATTAATTAACTAATTAATTCACTTAACTCTCACTAGTGTATCTTTTAGTTAGACTAGATACAGCTAGATCAACTGAGTTTAACTCACTTAACCAAGTTAAACTGAATAACAACTCCCGTAACTACTCTTCCAACTCTGTCATAACTTTTCCACTTCAGTTCTAGCTGAGTCCTCCATGCATGAGCCACCAATAACCCTAGGAATCGTGCAATTCCTTCAGCCCACTGATTTGCCAAATCTGTTCACTGAAATAAAGTGCTCCAGGAGAATAAGTTTATGTTTATTGTCGGATTATTATTAAGGGCTAATAATAATCGACATGCACCTATTTTTAGAGTGATGATCTATAAATAGACTTCGCCCAATATTCTAAAAATAGAATTTCATCTAGTTTTCACATTTGACCAACCATCTACAAATAGCATCCTGCAACTTATAGAATATGCTCACCATGTCTAAAAATAGGCATACACCTAAAAATAGCCTGCGGGCCCCACTTAGTGAAGGTGCTTACTTTTCACTAAGCTCATCATCTTGTTGAATCTCAACACTCCCTCTCAACAAAGAGATAGGGATTATCCTTCACCTCGATCACCTCTCTACGGTATTCCCGAATTTGCTCCCTCTTTGAGCGCCTTTGACAGAATATCTGCATCCAGGTCCTCCGTAGGAATGTTGCTAAACAACATGATCTTCCGCTACGCAGTCTCCCAGTGTGATGATACCAGATATCAATATGTTTAGATCTATCATGAAACACAAGATTAATCGAGAGTTTAATGCAACTCTGATTATCACAATGTATCACTGTAGGATCTAAATGTGAACTGAGCAAACCGACCAGGATCTTCCTCATCCAGATAGCCTCACATGCAGCTTGAATTGCTGCCATGTATTTTGCTTCCGCTGAATTGAGTACCACAGATCTTTGTTTCGTGCTATACCAAGAAACTATTGTAGATTCGATACTGAAAACCCCTCCTGATGTGCTCTTTCAGTCTGTTGGGTTGCTTGCCAAATCTGCATCCGTGAAGCCATGAAACTTCATCTCATCCGTCCGTCTGTAGCATAAGCCATACTCAGATGTGCCCTTGAGATACCTTAGGACATGCTTGCCTGCCTTCCAAAAGAGCTTGGTAGGCTTAACCATCGCTTGAGAAAGTCGGTTCACCGCATAGCATATGTCCAATCTTGTATTAACTAAATACATGAGCGAACCCACCAACTGTCGATAATCAGTGGCATCCACTACCTCTGCTGATGTTGCATCCTCTTTCCTCCAATTTCCTGGAAGAGGAGTATCCATGGGTTTGCAGTTCTCCATGTGAAACTTACCAAGTATCTCCCGAGCATACTTTCCTTGAGACACAAACAATTCACCTTCTCGCTGCCATATTTCCAATCCAAGGAAATAATGAAGGAGGCCCAAATCCTTCATCTCAAAATCCTTTGCAAGATTTGCCTTGCATGAGTGCATCAACTGTTCATCACCCATTAGTATTAAATCATCAACATAAAGAATAATGATTAAAATCTTACCCTCCACACAATTTGGTACAGGTTTGCATCCGCCTCACTCTTGGTGAAGACAAGTTCAGTGAAATAGTTGTCGATCCATGTGTACCAACCACATGGTGCTTGCTTCAGCCCATATAATGCTCTTTTAAGTCTGCACACATGCGACTCGCTGCTGAAGATCTCAAATCCTTTAGGTTTCTCAATGTACACCTCTTCCTCAATGATCCCATTAAGGAATGCAACCTTCACATCCATCTAATGAATGTGCCAACCCATCTGCGCTGAGATAGCAAGTATGGTCCTTATGGAAGAATATCGTGCGACAAGTGCAAAGGTTTCTTCATAATCAATCCCCTCGATCTGTGAGGAGACCCGAGCAACAAATCTTGCCTTATACTTCTCAACGCTCCCATCAATAGCTTTCTTTACCTTGTAGATCCATCTTGATCCTAGAACTGATTTACCCACCGGCCTTGGAAAAATTTCCCAAGCACTGTTTCTGACAATGGAGTCATACTCCTCCACCATGGCATCTACCCATGTGGGCTACTGCACTGATTCTTCAAAAGAAGATGGATCTATCACGATACACTTGCTCATAAGAGCCATGTATCTAGTAAATTGGTCAGGTGACTGTCTCTGTCTGCGCTGTGATGTAGGGACTCCTACATTATGTGCTGCATCAAGATTCAATCTCTCAACTTCTGTGGTATGCTTTCTGCCAGCTCTGATGTTTGGTTCTACATGAGTAGACTCCTCCACTCCATGATCCTCCTCCTATGGCTGATCCACATCTAGAGGCTCATCTTTGGGAACAAGAAGTTCCTCCTCTGCATGCAAGTGTATCTCCCTCTCAAGCGATAACTTCATGGCTTTCACCTCATTGAATTTTATATCCCGTCACACCACAATAATTTGACTGTTTGGAAAATACACATGATTAATATGGGGTGTTTCTGTGTACCCCACAAATATACCAACTTCTGCAGTCAGCTCCAGATTCTTCCTGGCGTCCTTTGTCACATGAATGTAAACATATGAGCCAAAAATATTCAAATGAGAAATATTAGACTTCTTACTAGTAAAAGCTTCTTTAGGTGTACTCATGCCAAGTACTCTATAAGGACAACGTTTTTTCACATAAACCGCAGTGTTGCATGCTTCCGCCCACAAGTGCATCAGTAGGCCCTGGTCATGCAGCATAGCTCGCGCAACACCCACGAGTGTTCTGTTCTTCCTCTCCGTGACCCCATTTTTTTGTGGGTTATGAGGCGCTATGAGTTCTCTTCGAATTCCTTCTTTGCTACAGAAGTCTTTGAATTCGTTCGAGATATATTCACCACCATTATCACTTCGTAGAGCCTTCACTTGCTTCCCCGACTCCTTCTCCACCAATGCTTTGAACTCACAGAACTTTGAGGATGTTTCACTCTTCTTCTGCATGAAGAAGATCCAGCATCTACGAGAATAGTCATCAACAAAAATAACATAATACTTGTGTTTTTCTGTTGAAGCAACCGAGAAAGGTCCACACACGTCTGTGTGAATTCTATATAGGATCACCAAAGCACGATTTTACTTCTCATGAAAGGTGGTCTTCACAAACTTACCCATAGTACATCCCTTGCACTGATCTGACTGCGCAAGAGTACCCTTGGGAATTCCAGTAGAAATCTGTTGCAAAATCTTCAAGGCGTCATGGTGAAGATGGCCCAATCTCCTGTGCCATAATTCGCCCTCATCTTGGCTCACCACTTCTTCTGCTTTTCCCATCATTGCAGCACAACCATCTACCTCCATCTTGTAGATATTCTTAACTCGAATCCCTATCCTCTTGGTTTGACCCGTTGTTTTATGTCGCAGGAAATATTTTCCCTCGCTGAAAACAATGTCATAACCTCTGTCTTCCAACATTGCGACTAAGACCAAGTTCTTCTTCAGACTTGGAACATGCATAACATATTTCAACATAAATGGTTTACTTGAATCCCTCTCAAAGGTAATGGTCCCAATGCTGGTCGCATTGTATCTACCATTGTCGCCCATCTCTATATGCATTTGGAGATCCTTCTCCTCCAAGTCACTAAACAACTCCTTGTCTCCCTTCACATGAAAAGACACACCACTATCAAGATACCACACCGATCCCATTACGATTGAAACCAAGCATGCAATCAAAGAGAAATAAATTTAAAATTGTGAGGCTAAGGCCTCTCCAGCTGCAGCTCCAACAACCTTCTTGTTCTTCTTTTTCTGTGGGCAGTTAGTGGCGAGATGCCCATGTTCGTGATAGTGAAAACACTTCACTTTCGACAAATCCAGCTTCTTGCCTTTAGTCTCGGATTTTGAATGGAATTTATTCCCCTTCCCTTTCCTTGATTTGGAAGCCAAAGCACAATTCTCTTCATCATAATTCTTCGATGAAGAGCCATCCCTAGTACTTCGCCTTATCTCCTCCTGCACAAGATCCGACCAAAGTCGCTCCCAATTCGGCAGTTTCTCTCGTCCATTGATAGAGTCCTGATAAATGTGCCAAATCTTCGGGAACCCAAGGATTGCCAAGCTCACCAAGTCATTGTCCGCAAATGTAATTCCCACACTTCCCAGCTCATCCCTACATTGGACAAACTTCGTGAGATATTTTGGAATACTGTCGCCCTTCTCCATTTTTATTTTTCTGAGCTTATCTTTCAGCACCAACTTCCTATGGTCGCTGTTGCTTTGGAAAAGATATTTCAAAGCCTTCCACATTGCAAATAGAGTGGCTTTCCCATGAAGGCTTGACACAATATGGTCCTTCACACCTTCCAATAGAATTCTTCTTGTCTTCACTACCTTCTTTTTCCATGCGTCAAGTAATGCAACATTGCTCGAAGTAGGCTTAGGAACATCGTTGTTAATGAACTCCTTCAGTCCATTATCTTCAAGCACCACCTCCATCCTATCCTTCGAAGCTATGTAATTTGAGCTACCCTCAAGGGCATACTCCAATTCAATGTATACTCAACTATCGCACCAAGAAATTTCTGCAGCAAATTCAAATTGTCCACCAACACAAAACTAAGCAATTATTCACAATTGCAATCTCCAGTAATCAATACTGCTTTGATACCATGTAGAAATTTTTAATACTGATGTATTACTGGATCCTCCTGATCTAACAATATTTATCTTCTTTCTAATCCTTCCACTGTTAAACTTGCGGAAATTTAAAACTCAATTGCAAACACATGTGAATAAATTCAATCACACATAACATAGTTGTTTAACAGGAAAGCTTAAAGCTAAAAACCCCAACTATCATATATTATGTATATCAATGGAATCATGTAATAATCTCATACAAATCTTAGTACATCAAGCTCTCAGTACAATATAGAATCATTACACACTGTCATGCAGAAATTTGCATATCTATGCACCAATTTCTTGCCTCCTAATAGCTTGCCTCCACTGCGTAATACCTGCCAAAGAAGACCCCTGAATGAATTCGAATTGGCCTTGCATTGACTATGCAATCCTCATTGGAAACTCCAATGTGTGTCATATGCATTGAATGCATCACTATAGTCACAACGAATAGTCCATCTCACCCTTTCACCTATCTCTCCACTGGGTCTCCACTGGAACTGACATGCACTATAGTTAACTGTTGTATTTTTTCAGTTGTTTGCAATTTATTATTTGTGAATTAATTAACTAATTAATTCATTTAACTCTCACTAGTGTATCTTTTAGTTAGACTAGATACAACTAGCTCAACTGAGTTTAACTCACTTAACTGAGTTAAACTGAATAACAACTCCCGTAACTACTCTTCCAACTAAATGCCTTTTCCTATTACGGTTTCATGTTGGAGGTCACTCTCTTCTCATGCAATAACCCTAGGAGTGTGTAATTCCTTGACCCAAATTTTTTCCTAATCGTTCACACAAAATAAAATTGCTCCAGAGAATAAGTTGATGTTTATTGTGGGATTAAACAACCAGGCAATAATAATCAACATTTTTATTTTTGGGTGTGATCTATAATCGCTTCACCCAATATTCTAAAATTAGAATTTCATCTATTTTTCACATTTGACCAACCATCTACAAATAGCATCCTGCAACTTATAGAATATGCTCACCACGTCTAAAAATAGACATACACCTAAAAATAGCTTGTGGGCCCCACTTAGTGAAGGTGCTTACTTTTCACTAAACTCATCATCTTGTTTAATCTCAAAAGTTTAAGAAATATAGGAATAAGAGATTGGAAGCAATTCCATTGAAAATATTAGATGTCTCACAACCATTATCTCAGAAGGAAAAGGAAAGTGGATCAACATCTAATGATACTGAAGTCCTTAGTGAAACAGACTAAGATAAATCAATCGAAGTTCAAACTATGGATTTGGATTTCCCAAGTAATCTGAGTGATGTTTGGAAGGAGTTTAATCCAAAACTCTAGGGAGACCAAGGAGCTATAGTCATTGATCCACAATAGATTGAGCATACTCCTCAAACTAAAAGTCAGGACTCGTTCACTGCTGAGCCCTCTGAAAAATTAGTGAAAACATAAGAGTGGAATTCATCCCAGCCTTCCCCACCACAGAAATGATTCTTAACGTTGAGGAAATTCCTCCGTTGGAAATTTTATACAGTCCTAAACACAAGGCGGTTATGAGAAGACAAAAGAAAATAAGGAGATCAAATAAATCTCAACCCCTTGTCCAAGGAGACGTATCAACAGATATTTTTTGGAAAGACACGTAGGTATATCCTTCATAGGATCTAATTCTCTTAACTCAATTCACAGGAGCTTATGCCTCTTCAACTATTGACAAAGCCTCAGAAGTTCAACAATTGATGAAAAAAAAAGGATGAGAAAATCATCCAACTTGAACTAGAGCTACAAGCAGGAAAACGAAGAGTCAATCAACAGTATCAGGTACATATCACATAGCTCCAGGAGAGCATGGACCAATTAAAAATTCAGCATCAAAATGAGATTAATTCCAAGGAAACTATAATTCATCATTTGCAACTCTCTATTGAGCAAGTAAAAGATAACCCAAATATTGATGAATTTAGAAAAGAGGCCTTATAACTAAACACTTTATTAGCACAACAACAGGTTGGTTTATGTCAGAATTGATCAAATATTCTTGAAGTGTGAACAAAGTGATTCACTGATGAATCACATTTCATATATGAGGATTAATTTTGATGAGATAGGTGATACAGTTTCCCAGTTTGTCACTTGGCAGGATTCTGCTGATGGTCGAAAGGCCAACCTGCCCACGATCGAGGATTCAAAGAAAGAAATACTATTTACAGACTGGGATATACAGTTGAAGAATGTAGAAAGATCCATTTGCAGAGAAAAGGATATTGCTACTAACATTGTGGAAATTGTTAGTCAAAATCTCATCGCAACAAATCTTATTGACAGATGTCCTCCCGGTGCATTACCTATAGTGAAAGACATGATAAGACAGTGGAAAGAAGTGTCAAAGGTAAAAGAAGAACATATCAAGAAGTTGGAGAATCTGGATTGGGAGAAATATTTGAGATATTTAGTAAAGCCTCACAACCAGTGGCTTATGTTGTGCTGTCTCATAGATAAATCCTCCTACATGCTTCCGCCACTTTCTAATATTGTTTTCACTGGACAAATGCGCATTAGGCCATGCCAAAATCCAGAGGTTAAGCCTATTCTTAACATCCTTCATCTGAAGGAAAATATGGCAAAGGAGACAATAGGATAGTCCTCGAGCAAGTCACCCCTTTAATTTCTATTTCTGTTTAAATTCCACTTACTTTAAGGAGGGTTGTTTTAAACCTCCTCAAATTTTTATTGTAATATCTATTTTAAGCCTTTTTATTTTTATATTTAAACCCCTTCATGTATTTGAAGAAAGGGTCCTAAAATTTTGAAAGGAAGACTTTACGGATGTTGCACTTTTTTACACTTGAAGTTTTATGAATAGAAAAGGTTGGACCAACTAATTTTTCTCAAATGAGCAGAGTGAACATATACATGGTACTTTTATCCGATGTGCTATATTTTTTCTTCAAATGAGAAATAGTTATTTCTCTTATGATGTTTTGTTTCATGTATTTGTTTGAATACAATTTGGCATTAACTCACTTTTGAACATGTTATATTGTTATCACTTGATACATATGTAATAAAGGCATTTACAAAATTGCGATATAATCTTTATTCATTTGATTTAATTAACTATTTAATTAAATCAATTATCTCAAACGTCTTCATATCTCTAAGTGAATGTATGATCTTTATTTGCATCCACATAAAGGTCATTTTTGTAGATCACACGAAGAATAGATTTCATCGTGGGATACATAGTAGATAGATATATTTTTTATTGCAAGCTTGCTAATATTTATATCTATCAAGTTACACACAGTGATAAATCCATCCATTCACCCCAATTATATTAAACTGGGAAACTAGTCCCATAAATCATTCATAAACACTATTCCAAACGGAAAAAGGAAATTTTTTAAGTCCTCTACTCGGTGGTTTCCCTGATGTTGTTGCATTGATTTTCGAGGCATCAACACTTACAGGAGTGCATGAAGAAATAGACAGAGCTCTGAAGGCCCTTGCGATGGTTAGGGTTTTTCCCTAGCTAGTCGATTCATGTTCAGATTGCAAAAATCTCACATATATCTTTGTAGTGTGGCTTTCACATCCATAAACAATTGGAGATATTTGTAATTCAACAAAAAAGATAATATGTTTTGTAGGAATGGTAGTTATTTTGACAGCTCTTCCTCTCAAGAAACTCAAGCCATGGTTTTGTACAATGCCATGTTGAAATATAGATCTATTCTTCTGGTAGTTCAAAAATATCCTCCCTTTAATGTTCTTTTGTATGAGGAAGCCTTTAACTGTGGTTTTTATTTTATTTTTTCATATCAAGGTTTGGCCTACATATTTAATGGGATCTAGTCTTGGTTAATTGATCTCCATTACTGGATTTCTGAATCGTGGAAACCTCTTCTAACTGATGAACTAAATATTTACCCTCTCGTTTGGAGTTTTTGTGTTGTTTTTTATAATATTGAGGATAAGTAGACTATTTGTGAGTTCAGTCCCTAGTTTTGAGGTAGTGTTGGTCTCTTGATTCAACCCTGGTCTCCCACCTTTGGTTTGTTTATATTGTCAATATCCATGGCTTTGCTATTTTATGTAGCTCGTAAATGTGTTCTAGTCCCAAATGGTATCTACGAGTCTAAGGAACACATTTTCTCCAATACCCAGAAAAGATTTCACACAAAAATGCCTCGATCAAAATTAAGTAGCCAATTTATTAATTTTCCTACATCTAACTTAGGGAAATGGCTTAATTAATCATAATTAATCGAGTTAAATTGATTTTCCTCTACTGACTTCTAGAAAAGTCATTTGATGGGGTCAATATGATCTTCACCATTGATTGAGATTATATCATAATAGGAAATTGATGGGAATTTGCAAACATATCAAGACATGGAATTGTAGTGATAGAAAGGGCATAGAGTTAGCACAGGGGCATCAACAAATCAATATTATTAGTGTTTGGAGATAGGATTGACGAAGGATATTTATGACAACGATGTTATTTGGAGATCAATTTATTCTGGAGAGAGAGGTTGGTTTTCTAGTGGTGCAAGTTGCTCTAAAAGGTAGTGTGGATTTCTCGAGGGAGGACAAATTGCTAGAGAAAGGAGACATATTTTCAGAGTGATTTATTTGCACATGAAAGTAAAGATTTCCAATTGAGATCGAAATCCGGTGGAGTTCGAGTTAATTTCCTTAGCAGTGCGAGTTTTCCAAAGAAGGTCATGAGCTAGGGCCACATGTGTGACCAATTCAGGAGACTGTGGGAGGCCAAATTGCTTCTAGGAGGGGAGATCTAATTGCAGAAGTAACACGTTTATTTTTCAAAACGTTTTATAACTTACCACAAATGGGTGTAATTTATCCATCACAGATTTTGCTAAAGAATTAATAAAATTACTCATATGTCGAACTAGTTTTCCCCACACTGGGGTTTTTCGAGGAACATTGGTGTCCATTAGTGTTTAAATGAATTTAGTGTTTTGAAAATTTTATATTTAAATTATATAAATTTTATAATTTAAATTTGTAATATCAATATATTTATGTTGATAGGTGTGTTTATTTTGAAATAGATTTTCCATAATTTTAGTTACTTATGTTGATAGGTGCGTTTATTTTGGAATAGACTTTTCACAATTTTAATATACTTTTCAAGTGGATGATAGGAATTTAACTTCCATAGAATATTTTTAATAGTATGCACGTAAATAGGTGTATCTATTTTGGAATTGAGCCTTACAATAGGTGTATTCATTAGACATGACACTTACAATATTGCCATAATCAATCCTTGTTTCAAGAAGGAAACCACTCATAACATCAAAATAATGTTCTTTCACACTATGGTGGTGTTGATCACAATTAATCCTCTGTCAAATTTCTAGTGGGCAATCTAATCTGAATACTCAAATCCTTTCCCGCCCCATCTTGCAATGCTCCTTATATGCCTAACTTTACTCTTCCTCCCGCTCTAAATTACTCTTTCAAAGGCCATGACCCATATTTGAGAATACAATGGGCCTAGCCCCCTTTCGGTCTCAGCCCCCTTTATTTTACGCCCCGCACGACCTGAGCACTAAACAATGTGCTAAACCCAAAAGCGCTTTTCGTATACGCCTATCGGGTGCGCTTGGAACCGTTCGATTAAAAATAGATCAACGCACCATATCCCTTTACTCCCGTGGTCCCCGCCTCGCTAAAACCATTCAGAAACCCATGGTATCCATCGCACTTCTTATCCAAGGCAAGCGATTTTCTCCAAATCGGAGCGATTCCATTGGGCGCTCACCACGCGTCCCAGTGCATGACTTCAATACCACCCTCCATCGCACATTATCTTTTGATCAAAGTCGTGCAGCGATATTAACGCTGGCCATCCGATCTAAAGAGCTAAATCCAACGGCAGTCGCTCGGTGTAATTGCACGGGTGTTAATGTAGGTCTACAGTGTTCTGGGTCCACCATTCCGTCGTTGTGCAATGCATTCCTAACCGTTGATATCGCTCTGAAATTGTGTGGTCCAGATCATATGCGTGATTGACTAATTGACCGAGTCTCCCACCACGTATTGTCCCACGTGTCAATCTCATGCTCCCTTCACCATCTGTATATTCCATTCATATTTGTATATGGCATTCATGTGTCTTGTTTTAATGTTTTTACGAAGAGAACCTCTGCCTAGTTCGTATACCACTGCTCCACTGCATCTTTCGCCACTACCCTGCGTGCTTCCACCAGTCCACGATGTCACGCCACTTCACAATCGCCTCCATTGCATCACTCCCCTCCCATGCCTTTGTTTTCCTAACAAGTTTGTGTATTTTGCAGGGTGAAAAGGGGGTAAATCGCCATTAATCTCCACCTCCGTTACAGAAATCGAAGACACATCAAAGGGTCAACTTGCAGAGGCGGAATTTATGAAGAAACGTCCTGGGTAGCTGCTGAGACATGACCTTCATTAAATAAAGCAGAATGGAAATCTGTCAAACTCCTCAAAATAATTCGAAAGGCAGATTTATACAGATAGAGACATTAATGTCGCAGCAAAGGGTATCAGTTGGAAATCAAGGAATTCGGTGTTTGGCGCTGAATATTTTTAATAGCAATCCAACATTCAGAAGGCAAAGAGTGCAAGTGAATAAAAATCATATCCTCCAGGTTTTACTTCAATATATTTTTCTCTCAGGAATGTACATAACGTCACATATTTTATTCTTCATACCTCACCCCTGGAGAAATCTGCACCTACAACATTCTATAGCCGTCAAGCAGTATGGGCGCGAATGTTTCCGCCATTTATGTTTTAATGAGATAATTAAATGTTCTCACCTACTTTTTTCATAGGGTATTTTCTTCTTCCTCTATAAAAACAGAGAAGAAAGACATTGTAAGGGTTCCAAATTTTTATCAGAGAATTGTGCAGTGAAAGGCATTTTGTATCCATTTTGTATAAGCTCTTGTATGAAGGCTCGGAGCCCGTAGGGTCTCAGTGAGAAGGAGTTCTATCTGTTTTAGAGGATTCTGGTCTTTGGTATCCCACAGTATGTAACTTCCTTTTATGTGTTTAATACAACATTTCATTTTATCCATCTTTTGGTATCATGTACTGGAATGCGAGTGGCTCACTGATTTTAGGTAAGGATTTATCCTAGTTGATACCCATACTTGAATCAGTCAAGCACTTTAAATATGGCTCAAGCATGATATATTGTTTCATGTTCATTTCATCCATCTTTCTGCTATATTAGTTGCTTTGGGAGGGTGCTTTTAAAACGCCATTGTCATGTATGGATTCTTAGAATGATAAGCCCATATATGGTTCTGTTGTGTATCTGGGTATCAGACCAAAGATAACTAATATCTTCTCATATTTATTTCACCGCATACACCTTCTGATACTTGATTTCTGTGGCATATTATTTGAATCGGCCCTCTTTACAGTAAATTGTCTCTTAACTGTCTGATGCTTTTGTGTTGGAGCTTTGCATCTTGTCTCTGCAACATTACTTTCCCTGTGGTAGTTTCTGTAAGTTCTGGTCCCATTTAAATCAATTTCCTTGTTTACAAGAGATAGCAGGAGAGCCTTTGGATTGACACCCAAGTTTTTATTATATGCTCCTTGCTATGATAAGATGTCCTAGGCATTGGTCTACGGAAACTCTAGGCTGTCTCTAGGAGTGACAACATCTGTCGACAACATCTTTCTGGCGCCATTGCCGGGGATCGAAGCTAAGAAAATCATTATCCCTGGGCCTCAAAAAATCATATTCACTCTCTAATCAGGTGAGCACAGAGAGTTGAAGAGTTGCATATCTCTCACCTTGGTGACTCCACTGTTGTTTATTTGATAAATCTATTTGTAGTCCTGGCTCCCCGTAAGCCACACCTGAGGTCAGATACATCACAGTCAAAGACACCTTCAGTGTCTGACCCTGAGAAGATTATACATAAAAGAAGTTGGAAAGAAAAGAAATCAGTGCATGCTGAAATCCCTGAGTTTTCCGTAGAAGATTACCCATCTTCTTCTTCTCAAGAAGTTCTAGTAGAAAATCTCGACTCCACTGTGGGAGACACAGACTATTACTCAGATAGCCCACCCAGGAGAAGTGCTAGAATTAAAGCTAATCTTCACCCTACTCCTGAGGTCGAAGAGGTTAAAGAAGTCACCGAAGTAGCTGCTATTAACCGTGAGCTATTCCCATCTACACCTCAGGTTACTATACAATATATCCCTATTGTTATCCATACCCCACTGCCACCTCCTCCTCTTCCTCCATTTGTACACTAGATTGTTACACAACCCCCATCTCCTCCAATGGCTAACGTTCCAGCTTTCCTGCTGAATAAATATGCTCCCCTAGCATTGCCTCAAGTGTTAAATGATATGTCACAGAATTATTTGAAGATCTTGCCCAGATTCACTGGGGAAAATGAGATTGATGCTCAGAAACATCTTGAGACTTTTTTCTCTTTTGCAGAGAACTTTAATGTAGAACATTTGGATGTAGTCTTAAGACTATTTGTGCAATCTCTGGACGGTGAAGCTAGAAAATGGTTCAAAACATTAGGAAACCTTTCCGTAACCACTTGGGATGATATGGAAAATACCTTTCTCAGGAAATGGGGAGAAAAGAAAGATCATGGAAAGTGTCTTACTGAGTTCAATACACTCAAGAAAAAATATAATGAAGAGGTGTCAGAATTTATCAAGAGATTCAATAAGTTATATCTAAATCTCCCTGCTGATATGAAGCCTCATCAGAATGCTGCCAAAGTCATTTTCATAGCAGCTTTTGACTCAGATTTCGGTTTCTCTCTCAGGGAAAGGAAGCCTGCCACCCTAGATGATGCTCAGTCAGACGCTCTTGAGTTGGAAGCAAATTTTTCCTCCACTGGAAAATTAAAAGGGAAAGTCGAACAAGATACCAGAAGAAGGGGTAAAGAGGAAGTATCTACTTCCAATCAGGATAAGGACTCAGATAGAATTGAAGAAATGAGCAAAATGATTAAGAATATTTCTAATAAACTGGTCAAGCTCGAATTGGAGACCAAGAACTCAGCTTCCAAGAATTTCTAGAATACTCCAAATAGGGGTTACAATCCTCAGTATAGGAAGCCACCCCTGCAAATATTTCCAAGGGAAGCAAAGGAGCAACAAGATCAAGTTCCACACCCATTATACCTGGAAGGTCCAGTAGATGACTCCACTGAAGATGCTGCCTATGAACTGCAAGATGCAAATCTTGCTTTCTATAACAATGATGAAGTTGAATGCCCATTGCATGAAGAAGGAGAAGAGCTCAGAGACATAGAAGATGCAGAAATTGATCACTATTGCAAACAGTTTAATGATTTCATGCAAGCACATTTTAACAGAAAATATGATCTCAGATCTTCAAGGAAGAGAACTCGGACTCAAGATCAAGAAGAGGAGCCACTTCAAAAGGAAATACCAGCTCAAAAGGAGTCAACGATACAGAAATCCACAAACAAAGGTAAGAGTCCTCTGAGCAAACCTTTGCAGTCTAATGATCAAATTCCTTCTTCTTCAAAAGTAGTCACTCCTCCTAATGTTGAGTCCATATCAAAAGAAGTTAAACCTTCAGCCGAAAATTAAGAGTCAAAATAAGTTGTAATAGAAAATCCCCCTCCTGCTTTCAATTTGCAAAAAGAACTTGAGAAAGTCAAAATCCCAGTCCCTTTGACTGAACTGTTGAAACAACCTACATATCAATCTCAAGTCACTTCTTTATTGTTCCCTCCTGAAGCACCAATAGTTCCAGACAGTCTTAATCTTCAAGAAGAAAGACCCATGGTAGTTTTTGGCCCACATGTTGAGGAGATAGACCCCTCTACTCCTCCTTTCTATGTGTCTCTAGTGATTCATGACCTGTTGTTACACAATTGTATGTTAGATTCTGGAGCTTCCCATAATCTTATGCCTCTATCCGTCATGGAACAACTAGGACTACAAATCACACATCCATATAAAGACCTTTATTCATTTGATTCCAAAAGAGTTAAATGCTTGGGGATGATTAAAGATTTAGTGGTCAATCTGGCCCAAATCCTAGCAAAAAGTGTAGTAATGGACATTGTGGTGGCTGACATCCCAGCTCGCTTTGGCATGCTGTTGTCAAGGTCTTAAGGAACAAAAATCGGTGGGTCACTCAAGATGGATTTAACCTATGCCACTATCCCTGTTTTTGGTGGCCAGGAGAGGAGGTTGTACAGAGAAACCAGATTTGTCAAGATGGTGACTAAGGCTGACAGCTCAGAGATTCACCAGTCTACAGTAAAGAAGGAGATTTCTCATGTTTGATGTTAGAAGATGATCAAAATTTCACTCATGAACCTTCCTTCTGTCAAATCAAGACTGATCATCCTTTAGAAGACCATGGAGCAGGAGTATGGACTCTACATTTTGATGGAGAAAATTCAAGAGAAGGTAATGGGGCTGGAGTATTATTAATCTCTCCTACAAGAAAATGGGTCCCATTGTCTTTTAAATTGGAATAAGAAGCTACTAATAATGTAGCTGAATATGAAGCACTGCTATTGGGATTACAAACAACCAGGAGCATGGAAATACAGTGTTTAAAGGTCCTGGGAGAATCTGAGTTGGTGGTCAAACATGTCAGAAATCAATGTCAAACTAAACATCCACGGCTGAGAGCTTATAGAAATGAAGTATGGGACATGGTGGAGAACTTCTTCTTGGCATTCAATATCCATTTCATGCCCCGGGAGAAGAATAGAATGGAGGATTATCTTGTTGTAGCTACCAGTACATTTCGTCCTCCACAGAACCCTCTCTTGAGGTATGAAGTCGAGGTACATTATAGACCATCAATCCCAGACAATATCAAGCATTGGCAAGTATTTGAAGATGAGGAACAAATGAAGAGATTCCTGGAAACAATGGGGGAGTTCTCCAATATGGAAATTGATGACTGTGATGAAGAGGGGACTGAGAATGTTACAGAAAATAAGTGGGAGGAGAAAATGGTAGGAAGTAAAGTGTTGCATCTGAAAGGAAATGTCATCCCTAGAGGGCTGGTGTCTCTAGAAAGATTATTTGACAGGAATGATGTCCCAAGAAAAAATTTAGTAGAGTGGTGAAGAGGACTGCGGAAGATCCGAACTGGGTACTAAGAAGGTCCCAGAGGAATATAAGGAAAAATACTTGAAATTATTTCTGTCATACAGGGATGTGTTTGCATGGTCCTATCAGGACCTTAAAACTTTTGATATTAGTCTAATGCAGCATAAAATCCCTCTGAGGGAAGATGCAAAACCTTATAAGCAGAAGCTTAGACAGATAAATCCTCTGCTGCTTCCCTCTATTGAGAAAGAAATTAAGAAGCTGCTGAAGGCCAAAATAATTGTGCCTTTTGAGATATTTTGAATGGGTGGCAAATTTGGTCCCCGTCCGAAAAAAGAATGGAGAAATAAGGCTGTGTGTGGATTTTAGGAATTTAAACAAAGCATCTTTAAAAGATAATTATCCACTACCCAAGATGGATCACATCCTGCAGAAAGTGGTTGGAGCCTCTAGAATGTCAATGATGGATGGTTTCTCCGGTTATAACCAGGTTGCTGTACTTCTGGAGGATCAGAAGAATACTGCTTTCATCACACCATGGGGAACATTTATGTACGCCAGGATGCCTTTTGGACTGATTAACGCAGGGGCCACTTTCCAGAGGGCTATGGACATTGCTTTTGTTGGGGAGAAAGATAAATTTTTAGTGGTGTACCTTGATGATATTACGGTGTTTTCAAAAAATGATGCTGAATACATTGAGCATTTACGAAGAACTTTTGAAAAATGCAGAAGGTATGGCCTTTCCCTTAATCCACAAAAGTCTTTATTTGCATTAGAGGAAGGCAAACTTTTGGGACATATTGTGACTAAATATGGGGTAAGGATAGATCCCAAAAGAGTAGAAGTCATAAATGGTATTCCTCTTCCCAGGAATAAAAAAAAAGTACAGGTATTTTTAGGCCGGATAAATTTCCTGAGAAGATTTATTCCTGACTACGCTGAGATAGTTAGGCATATAACAGATATGCTAAAAAATAACAATGAAGTAAAATGGTCTCAGGAATCTAGAGAGGCATTCACCAGGATAAAACAGGCATTTTTTGAGGCTCCTGTGCTAGCTGGACCAGATTATGCAAAGCCATTTATGATCTTTTCCTTTGCATCACGACATACAGTAGCTGGAGTGTTATTACAAAAAAATGAAGAGGGATATGAGCAGCCTATTGCCTTCTTCAGTCAGGTTCTCCATGATGTAGAACTAAAATATAATATATTGGAGAAGCAGGCTTATGCCCTGGTAAAATCTCTCAAAGCTTTTTGCATATATATTTTGCAGTCTCACATCACTGCATTTATCCCTGCAACAGCTATTAAAGACATTCTTATTCAGGGAGATAGTGAAGGAAAAAGAGGGAGATGGATTGCAAAAATACAGAAATATGATCTAGATATCCACCCTACTAAGGTAATCAAAGGACAAGGACTTGCTAAAATCTTATCTAAATCAAACTATCAGGCTCTGGGCATAAATTTTTCTATGATTTCAAATGAAGATTCTGAGAGAGAAAAAGTGCAGCAAGGTCTGGAGATGGCTATTCAGAGAGTACACATAAAATATCTCATCATTCCATGGTACAAAGAAATAGTTGAATATCTTTTGACGCTCAGCTGTCCTCCAATTTGTGATAAAGAAAAATACAGGGCTTTAAGATTGAAATCACAAAAGTATGTAGTTGCTAATGGCCAGCTATATTGGAGGGACCCTTCAGGCATTTTACTCCTGTGCCTTATAGAGGATGAAGTAGAAATTATAATGATAGAATTTCATGAAGGAATCTGTGGAGGACACTACAGCTGGAGGGCTACAGCTCATAAAATCCTAAAGGCTGGTTTCTACTAGCCAAAATTATTTGGAGATGTTTTTTCTTGGGTCAGAGCATGTGATAAGTGTCAGAAATTTGCTGAGAGACAGAAATTGGTAGCTCTGCCCCTAATTCCAGTTAATGTGAATGAGCCATTTCAAAAATGGGGGATAGATTTTATAGGTGAAATTCACCCACCCTCAAGTGGACAACATAAATGGATATTAACTGCCACAGATTATTTTACAAAATGGGTGGAAACCATACCTGCAAGGAATGCTACATACACTGTCATCATAAAGTTCATGGAAGAAAACATCATTTCCAGGTTTGGCTGCCCTGCTAGAATAGTGACTGATAATGCACAGGCCTTCAAGTCTACAAAATTTGTAAATTTCTGCCAGCAGTATAATATCACATTGAAGCACTCCACAGCTTATTATCCATAGGGAAATGGCTTGGCAGAATCTTCCCACAAAACTCTAGTGAGGGCCTTGAAAAAGACTATTAATGAAAATCAGAAAAATTGGGATTCCCAATTGAGATTTTCCCTATGGGCTAATAGAATAACTAGCAAGAGAGCAACTGGAAAATCTCTTTATGAATTGGTATATGGATGAGCAGCAGTGTTTCTTGTGCAGCTTGCCTTACCAGTAGCACGTTTCATACAAGAAAGTCAGGAGGAACCTGATGATATGGTCAGGAGAATCAATCAATTAGTAGAATTAGAGGAAACACGAGGACAGGTAAATCAGAGGTTAATAGAATATCAGGAGAAAATGAAAAACGTCTTTGATCAGCATGCAAAAGACAGGAAATTGTAGGTTGGTGATTTGGTACTCAGATGGGATATCCGGAGGGCTGAAAAAGGAAAGCATGGGAAATTTTATCCCCTATGGTTTGGTCCTTTCAAAATAGCAGAACAGAGAGGCAATAATACTTTTATGTTGGAAAACTTACAGGGCGATCTGCTTGACACCCCTGTAAATGGCCAATTTCTTAAGCCATACTTCCAGTTTTGATTCAGGCTGGGAACGCCTTATGTATTATATTGTACATTAGTTTCCTTTTTGTTTTTGATTAAATAAGGCGTGTGCTGACATGTTATGAAGTAGAATGCAGAGGGACTAAATGGCAGAGTCGTCTAAAAGAGTATCTGAAGGTCTGCGGAGTTCTCGACACGTTCAGGGATGAACGCGTCGTCCCCAGTTGGAGCCGATGTTATCCATGTCAGCCCCCATTAAATTTTTTGGCCATCTGCCCCTCCTGAACCTTTCAAATTTCCTATCGCGGCTTAAGAAATTCATTTTTACTCACCGTGCCTTTCCCGCCCTCTGAAACGCATTAGTAAGCACCACAGATGCGTATTCAAAGTCATAGGAGGCCTAGTCCCTTTCAGCCCTAGCCCCTCATATATTATCGTCTATATGACTGAAGCTCGTGACCGAGTGTTAAATCCCAAGGGCGCCTAATGTATATATCTATCGCGCCCGCTCCGGACCATTGGATCGAAACACAAATCAATGGCCCAGAATCTCCTTTGCTTAGGTGGTCCCCGTGCCCGCGCCCACTCAGAAACCACAGTTGTTTTCATCGCACCACCTTTCAAAGGCAAGCAGTTTTCTCCAAATCGGATCGATTCCATTGGGCGCTCGCCACACGTCCCAGTGCACGACTTCAATACCACCCTCCATCGCACATTATCTTTTGATCAAATTCGTGCAGTGATATTAACTCTGGCCATCCGATCTGAAGAGCTCAATCCAACGGCAGTCGCTCGATGTAATTGCACGGGTGTTAATGTAGGTCTACAGTGTTATGGGTCCACCATTCTGTCGCTGTACAATGCATTCCTAACCGTTGATATCGCTCTGAAATCGTGTGGTCCAGATCATATGCGTGATTGACTAATTGACCGAGTCTCACACCACGTATTGTCCCACGTGTCAATCTCATTCTCCCTTCACCATCTGTAGATTCCATTCATATTTGTATATCGCATTCATGTGTCTTATTTTAGTGTTTTTACGAAGAGAACCTCTGCCTAGTCCGTATACCACTGCTCCACTACATCTTTCGCCACTACCCTGTGTGCTTCCACCAATCCACGATGTCACGCCACTTCACAGTCGCCTCCATTGCATCACTCCCCTCCCATGCCTTTGTTTTCCTAGCAAGTTTGTGTATTTTGCAAGGTGAAAAAGGGGGTAAACCGCCATTAATCTCCACCTCCGTTACAAAAATCGAAGACGCATCAAAGGGTCAGCTTGCAGAGGGGGAATTTATGAAGAAAAGTCCTGGGTAGCTGATGAGATATGACCTTCATTAAATAAAGCAGAATGGAAATCTGTCAAACTCCTCAAAATAATTCGAAAGGCAGATTTCTACAGATAGGGACATTAATGTCGCAGCAAAGGGTATCAGTTGGAAATCAAGGAATTCGGTGTCCGGCGCTGAATATTTTTAATAGCAATCTAGAATTCAGAAGGCCAAGAGTACAAGTGCATAAAAATCATATCCTCAAGGTTTTACTTCAATAGATTTTTCTCTCAGGAAGGTACAAAACGTCACATATTTTATTCTTCATACCTCACCCCTGGAGAAATCTGCACCTGCAGCATTCTATAGCCGTCAAGCAGTATGGGTGCGAATGTTTCCGCCATTTATGTTTTAATGAGATAATTAAATTTTCTCACCTACTTCTTTCATAGGGTCTTTTCTTCTTCCTCTATAAAAACAGAGAAGAAAGACATTGTAAGGGTTCCAGATTTTTATCAGAGAATTGTGCAGTGAAAGGCATTTTTTTGTAACCATTTTGTAAAAGCTCTTGTATGAAGGCTCAGAGCCCATAGGGTCTCAGTGAGGAGGAGTTCTATCTGTACTAGAGGATTCTGGTCTTTGGTATCCCACAGTATGTAACTTCCTTTATGTGCTTAATACAACATTTCATTTCATTCATCTTCTTGTATCATGTACTGGAATGCGAGTGGCTCATTGATCTTAGGTAAGGATTTATCCTAGTTGATACCCATACTTGGATCAGTCAAGCGCTTTAAATATGGCTCAGGCATGATATACTGTTTCATGTTCATTTCATCCATCTTTCTTCTATATTAGTTGCTTTGGGAGGGTGCTTTTAAAACGCCATTGTCATGTATGGATTCTTAGATTGATAAGCCCATATATGGTTCTGTTGTGTATCTGGGTATCAGACCAAAGATAACTAATATCTTCTTATATTTCTTTCACCGCATACACCTTCTGATATTTGATTTCTGTGGCATATTATTTGAATTGGCCCTCTTTACAGTAAATTGTATCTTAACTGTCTGATGTTTTTGTGTTGGAGCTTTGCATCTTGTCCCTGCAACATTACTTTCCTTGTGGCAGTTTTGTAAGTTCTGGTCCCATTTAAATCAATTTCCTTGTATTACAAGAGATAGCAGGAGAGCTTTTGGATTGACACCCAAGTTATATTACATGCTCCTTGCTATGATAAGATGTCCTAGGCACTGGTCTATGGAAACTCTAGGCTGTCTCTAGGAGCGACAATTTGTCGACAACATGTGCATTGCACCTGCCCCAAATGTGCCTCTTAGAAATCGCTTATGAAGCAAGCTAAAGTGATATCCAAAGTCGTTCCAATAGATGTAATGTCAACATGATCCTCTTGAAACTTTTGATTCAACTTATTTAACTCAATAAGCACATCTGCGAGTAAGTGGATGCAAAATTGAACTTGAAATATTGTAGCCATCTCATACATTTTTTTCTCCACTAACTCCCAGTCTCTTAACAAAGCAGGCATGAGCTTAACAAGTCTTTCCATGACTTTTCCTCTAGAAAGCCATCTAATATGATGAATTTGTAACACTTCTAGCCTTGTGATTTGAAATGACTCCATTAGCTCTTTCAATTCTCCATGTATTTTAGTAGATTTCCCTAACCATGAATAGATCTTGTTTGCAAACTTATCAATAGCTTGCAACTCTTCAAAATATGGTGAAGCATCATTTGCTGCTAATGATTCTCGATGAGCGACACAATGGATATCTAATAAATGAGGGTCATGTTGACGAAGCTTAGTAGATAAACCTTTATGAATACCCCTCATGGATGATGCTCCATCAGATGCAAATCCAACTAACTTTTCCATGGATAGATTCATGTCTGCTAAAAGAGATGTCACAGCATCATACATAGATTGTGATGTTCCATCCTTAATCTGTAGCAAGTGTATGAATTTTGTAGCACATGGACCTCTTCCTTCATTTGTCAAATATGTAATATAAACGATCAAATGTTGCACCATAGTCTGATCAGTGCTTTCATCAACTAAAAGTGAGTAATATGGGCTTTGTAAAATCTCAACTTTTAATTTTCTCCAATATACCTCCTTAGCAGCTTCTAAAAATTCTTTTCCAGATGTTGTATTTGTATATGCTGAGTATTCATCTATTAAAGGCATGTGAGGAGTGTTTTTATACCTGTTCAAGTCACAAATTGACTTATATACTTCCAAAGGTAAATCATGTATTGCAGCAAAATACATGTTCTCAATAACTGATATAATTCTCTCTTTTTGAGCATCAACCATTAGCTCTACATGTTTTGTAATTGGAAGAGTACTCCGTTTTTTTCTCCCTCTAAAAGTTGCAAAGAAAATTTATGAGCCTCTGATGTTGCATGGATGTTTAAAGCACTAACTTGAAGAGTTGTGCTTCCATCTTTAGCAAATGGAGTTTCCCTTTTAAATTTTACACACCATGAACATTTTATCATTTCAACACCATTACAACCTTTTACAACATAAGCCCATGGAAATCTTATCTTCCATTTGGACTTGAATGTTCTTTTGTAGCTCTTCGATGTCAGTTCCTCTTCAAGAAGTTTTGCACTATCTTATTCATGGTCCTCATCTACATGATCATATACTTCATTTTTAGAAATGTGCAATTGATTAAAGTGTTGAGAGATACCAAATGCATCAGCGAGTGAACGTTGTTTCAGATCCTTTTTTGGGTGACCAAGAGGTGGCATTTTATACATGTAAATCATAATCAATCAATAAAACAAGAAATATAAAAAAACCAGATTAATATTAAAACACACAGATTCTTTGAAAATAAGACAGTAGACAACAAACTTCATATGAAAACTAATAAAATGAAAAGAAACAAATAGATCTCACACACAGAGGTTTGTTGATCATTGAAATTAAAACTAACATTGATCTTTATGTCTTGAAAAGAGGAAAAAGGGAAAGCTAAGCTTGTTTTTCACACCTAAAAGTTATCCAATCTGTTATTGCATTTCATATATTGTTAGGACCAACTACAGTCTGTTAGGAATTAAAGACAATAAACCAAATCTAAAATAATTTGTCTGTCCTGCTTAAGAGCTTGATCATAATATTCCCTACCTTAATTTCGTTACTGTATATATTATAGAGAAAATGCACATATACTTTGCTGAAGATGCACATATACTTTGCTGGATATTACTTTTTTTTAATTGGAATTTTTACACAGTGAGTTTTTTTTTAAATTTTACTTAATCCTGATCTGAGTTAAAATTTGTATATTTTTCTCATCAACTTCTTTTCAATTTGACCATTTAAAGGGACACATAAATACTTCAAGCATACTTTACTCCTTTTCAGTTTGACTCACCTCTTCACATAAATTTTCAAGCAATCGATTGCTTTTTTTTTATCAGTACATCAATTGAAGTTTCAAGGCTTCTCCATGTGGGTAAAACTATTGTCCCTTATCCTTAGTTAATTATATGTAAGCAAATCATAAATATCAATTCTAAAGAAAACACACAAATTGAAATATTGGTGAATCAATTATGACTATATTGGTAAAGAACACACAAAAGAAAACATAATTGAAATATTGGTGGATCAATTATAACTATTGAAACAGAATTGGATTCATAATAATGGGCTCACTCTGATGAAAAACAATCCACAACTACAACAGAAAAGACACTAGAAAGCATGATTCATGCCAACAAGACCACTTGTCCTGCAAATATGCATTTATATACAGTAAAAGTGTGGATGATTGTGTTAGCCTTGTCAATATTCAAGAAAAGGAGATAGAGTTGGGATGAATAATCCTAGATGCAACCTTCTTAGGAGAATTGATAGGATTGTGTGTTGAATGTATTTTCAATTATCATGTTACAAAAATTAAGAGTTGTAATTAAGAAAAGGAGCTGGTTGCAAATTCACTCACACACCATGTAATGCCTGTGTGCACCTGTGCTTCTTAGCATAAGGCAGGACATTTCTATCCTAGTGTTATGCATAGTCTAACTATTCAACATTTTGGTTTATTTCTAAGCATTCCTATCAATTTTTCCCAAAATCTAGTAAGGATTTGTTGGAATTGTGAGTTTGAACCATCTAGTCTGCAAAGACCTAGTGCCCCAAGCAGTTTTTAGAAAGTTGAATGTATTTATACCTTCCTAAAAGCAATTTAAACAATGAAACGTTACAATCTTGCAAAGAATCATATCACCATAAGAAAAAATAAATAAATAAAATAAAAAATATGTATAGATGCGCCAATCTAAATTTGGGTGGAAGTGCTTCAAGAAACATGGACCTAGGGGGCTGCCCCACATAGTGTAGACTTCCTGTCGGCTTGTGTGCCAGGCCCGAGGAGTAACAATTATGCCAAAATTGCAAGAGACTTGCACTCGGCATCATCTCTTTGAAGCTAATGTAGGTCATTGTATTCATGTGTTATTCAAATGGCATAAAGTAAAATGTGTTATTAAAAATACAAGGTCATTGTGTACCTTGTACATGTACAATATATATTTCTACATTGTTTATATATAATTATTAAAGTAAAATGTACAAAATTGAAAACTATGAAGAGACGAAAATGATTCGTGTATATATATATATATATATATATATATATATATATATATATATATAATTTGATAGAGAAATAAAACGTTGTGATTATATGTAAATAAATTATATAGAAAACAGAAACAAAAATAAAAGAATAATTGGTCAATGTAAACATTTTTATATTTTCCAAAAAAAAAACAAAAAATATTGTAGATAAATGCAAATAAATTATATAAATTGGAGAATTTAAGTGATTTATAAAATATGGGGTGAAATGTAAATTTTGAATATATATATATATATATATGAAAAATTTCTATGAAAATGTTACTATAACGCTACTATAACGTTACTATTATTATTATTATTTACATTAAAACAAAAAATTACAGAAAAGATGTGAAAAAATTGAAACTCCTAGTGAAATTATTTTGGTTGCTCATTGGAAGAAGGTATTCTCTCCGAGTGGCAAGTAATTACGAATAACTTCTTGAATTATGAATTTGAGAAATGTTAACCAAGTGACAAGATATTACATATTAGGTTTATGAACTTATATGAGTTATATTATTAAGTGAAATATTATGAACCTCTGGAATATGTAACTCACAAGAAAACACAATGTTAGATCTCTTGAACAAAAGGAGCAATGTAACAACTAATTCAATTGTAAATTTACTTCAAAATCCAATGTCACCAAAGCTAGGAATACTTTCCACAGTATGCTATCATATAACTCAAGTAATTTATGTAACTTAAATTTCAATGAGAAATAATTAAATGTGTAGGACAACAGTGACTAATATTATGTGAAATATGTTACAACAATCCCAAAATTATCACTTTTTTTTTGTATTTGAATCAGCGAACTTAAGATAAAATGAAAATAGGGAAGTGAATTTGCACATGACACTCTCAAGACGGTTGTGGCATGATCCCTCGAAGCGAAGGAGTAGGGATTTTACCTCTATAAGCAAATTTTGCAGCAATTGCAACCAAATCTTCACGACCTCTGGGAGCTCTTTTTCTTCATATGCGAAGAAGAAGGCAATATCTTGTACAAGGCCCTCCATACGGCTCAAGTCATTTTGTAGAATCTAACAATTATCCTCTTCCTTAATAACTTCCTTCATCAACATGATGACTGGGTTGATTATGGCATTGATTGTGGTGACAGTTGCCATGGCTTTCTTGTTATTGTGGGAGAGTAGCACAGATACAAAGGATCAGAGAATGTGGGTGCTATATCTCTGGCTTGCCGTAGGGTAATTAGGAGCGAGATGGATTACCAAGTTGTGATGCAGAGAGCAAGGGAGACGGATTGGACAGTATAGAAGGTAGAGTAGTCAACCAGCCGACATTAATATATATATATATATATATATATATATATATATATATAAGTGTACAAGCGCGGTGTTATAATAAAATAAAAGTTTGTGAGAATTTAACAAAGAAAAAAAAAAGGATTAATGGAGAATCCCCGTAGCCAGACAATGAAATGGAACCTGAGAGTTTAGAAAAAAGAAAAGAGAAAGGCATAAAGTGGTGTTTAAATTTTATATCCTTGCTTCATAGTGTCAGTGATGATCATTTCACTTTCATTCAATAAATTAGCCAGCCTTAATCACGCTAAGCCTGGAATATTAAAGAAAGAAGAAAAAAAGAAATGTGCTACTTTGACCAAAAAAATTTAAGATGAAATATGAAGTCATGTATTTTCATTGTATTAACTTGTAGTCCTAAACTTCATTGCACACTAATGCCTACGCAGAGTAATGGGTTTTGGATTTCTTAAAATCGTTGTTGGATTTTGGGTTAGGCACATTTGACATAGACTCAGAAAAGTTAAAGGTTAATTTAGTAATTGTGTAAGCAATGAATACTATGCCATCGAAGGAATAGTTATATATTTAAAAAATATGTAATAAGATTATTAATCATGAAAATTTATTTGAACTTTATTATATATATTTTTAATTTTTAATAGGCTTTGTTATAATATCACTAGTCAATATCATAGCTTATCATTATCATATGTTTAAAAATCCATTACTCATTTCATATGCCATATAAATTAAATAGTTAGCAAACTTTGATAGACATGAAGTTTTGACAAACATAAAAATATTCAATGAAATTGTTAAAATTTAAATATTATAAAACTAATTTATTAAATAATAATTATTAAGTGATATAAAGATTAAATAGCTATACATTTAAAAACTATGTAATAAGATTATTAACCATGAATCTTTACTCTCACATTATTATATATTTTTAAACTTTAATAGACTTTGTTATAATATTACTAGTTAATATCATAACTTATCATTAGGACATACCTAAAATACCATTACTTATTTCATATGCCAATTGTTCATACTTCATTTTTTTTAATTAATGATTTTAATTAAAAATAGAAAAATAAGATAACTACTTTGGAGATAAATCTCAAATTTTAATTTGTATATAGAATATCCTAACATAAATACTAAAATATCCTATCCAGGTAATTATTATTAATAAAATTATATTATAATATTTACAATTTTATAAATTTATATTTTGATTTTAATAAAATCAATTAAAATTCAATTAATGATTCTCAAATATAAATAATAATAATTAATTGAATTTTCTTTTGGTAAGTAATAAAGTCACATTCTTTCCAAATAAATTTAATTTCCATTTCTTCCAAACCAATAATCAACTACTAAACTAATCTAAATAAATTGTTAAATATGAAAATATTCTAAAACCCAATAAGAGAGACAAAAAGTGATACAGTTTGTATATATAGATGTTAAAATATTCTTGTCTCTTTGGAAACATCCAATTTGTTAAAATATTTTTGTCTTTTTGGAAACATCTTAGAAAATTGGAATGATATATAAAAATTGGAATAATATACAGAAAATGAATATAGTTGATGAGCAAAAATGACACAAATTGAGAAATAAACTCAAAAAATAAAAATAAAAATAAAAAATTCTAAAATAGACACTCTAGTCTCTCATCCATCTAATTCCAAAATATTTCCCACCAAAATGGCTACTATCAACTCTAAAATATTCCAATTGAACACATCATATTGATGAAGACATGTGCACCCCTCCCTGCGATTTATCTCTATTTTCCGGATTTTTTAAACATGAACAAGGAAAAGGAGGGAGTGACATTACATGGCTGTTTTCCCCATTTCTTTACAAGATCGCTGTGTAGTGCCCCTAAGCTAATCTGTTTCGTTACTTATCATACAATTTCTTTCATTCCAACTTTATGAACGTTATAAATCCAAGGAACGTTGGTATTTTTTTAATATGCTATTTTGGTATTTTTATGTTGATGGTTGATTTTTTGAATATTTAGTAATTAAATAAAGAGCGATCAAATAATTGTTGATTTTCTAAATATTAAGTAATTAAATAGACATAAATGTCATCAAATAATTAACAGAAGCCTTATCAATTATTTAACAACTTCATATTTATGTTTTTATGAAATATTCTGCAAATCAACCATCAACATAAACTCAAAACATAATCTATCTTCATATCTATGTGTTCATGAAATATTCTGCAAATCAACAATCAACATAAACTCAAAACAGAATCTCTCCAAGATGATCTAACCAATTGGGTTTTTTGAATGAAAATAATTGCATAAAGATTTTGATATGATGAACAGAAGTCACCTGATAGAAGATACGAGATAATAACGACGACATAACATTAATATTTCTAAACCATCGAAGTCGGATCATGGATGGCCCGTTAACTGATAAGTGTTACATGAATATTGGGGATTAAAGCGGCAGGTTCATCGATTTCGTCAATGAAGTTGCAAGTCATCAAAGAAGAATCACAGTAAAAATTTCTACCGAATCACATTTCTTATAAAATTTCTACAGAATCACAGTAAAAACAAAATTTCATCAAAGAAGAATTCTATCAAAAAAAGCAAAACACTACTCTCAGCAAACTTTAAGGGGGAAAATGTAAATGAACTCTGCCATTCCCTCAAAGACGATCCAAGCTAAGTTGGGATGAGTCTAGTTTGGTGCCAAATACTTGCTTTTAAAAATATATACAGAGCATAAACATGATTTCCAACTTTTAAGGTGTGGTCCTCTTTGTTAAGTTGCAATATTTCTCATTTAGGGATATAGAACATATCTGAATTATAGGGAAATCCATCTTGGAGATTGTAATTAGATTTTTTATCATCATCTTCTTCATGAAATTATCATTATAGCTCCTTGAATTCTTCATTTTCAAAGAATTCTTCTTTGTATATTGCATCATGGATGAAAGGCTCCAAGTGAAATATACACTAGGGATTTAATGGTTACTAGTTATTCTCAACTATGAAACAACAAATTAATACAATATGGATGATACCCCTCCCCTTGTTAGTGACATATTGTTTAATATGTCTTGATAACCATTTAAGGTTTAAGTTTTTGGCATAACTTGACCCCTTATTATGGTTAGGGTTTTGAACCCTGTAGAATATTCTTAAAATTCCACACCTAACTAGTTTCACATGTGTGAGTAATCAGAGTCGTCATGGAATCCACACATTACTATGGTGGTCAAAGCATAGGTCAACTCACAAGAGACGTAACTTCCTCATATAGACACTAATTGAGGCGATCTTTGCACTTTTGGAAATATATTGATGAGTATAATGTTGGAATTATAGAAACCATTTTTTACCAAGATCTAACCCCCAAAAAAACTGTTTAGCACCCAAAATAAGCTCTAGAAGTTTCATGACCTAAAACCACCAAAATAAGGCTTGCCCCTAGAATGGGCCTTCTAAGTTTGGCTCCAATTTTTCCACTAAAAAAGTATTAAACTAGATGAAAACATATAAAGTGATCCATTTTTTATCATACCTACCCATTTTGGTAGGTTTTTGGTCCTTAAAGGCTTTAATGAAGATGATAAGGGAATTTTTACTCTTAATTCTCCCTAGATTACTAGGCCTTGCATAAAAGTTTTCCTTTTAACCCAACCCGTCAAAGTTCCCTTTGCCCCCACCTAGTTTTTATAGTACCCTAGGTTTTACCTCAAGTTTTAAATGTATATATACGTGTGTTACTTTCCATTGAGATAGTGTGATTTGGGTTAGAGTTCCTGTGTGAGATTAGGCCAAAGAGATTTTATTTGAAAGGGTTAGAAGGCTAACATTGTATATTATATGTAAATAAAATGCATCATCGACTAAAAATCAAGTTATAAAAAGGGAATTGGAGGCCAAGACTCCACAAGAGGGAAAGGTAAGAGGATTAAGAGACCTAAAAAGGGCTTAATGCAAAATATAATATCATATTCCAAACCAAAGTCATATGAGCATATTATCCTAAATTATAACGTCTGGGAAAAGGTTCCAAGTGGGTTTCTTTGAGTTGCCACATGGATATTTAATACCATGCATACTTAAGCCTCGTTTTTCAATGGAGTTGTTTCTATTATTTTCTACTTATGTTACTATTTATTATGGAGTTCATTCTAGAGGGTGAGCTCAACAAGATCTATAAGCATGTGTTGATCATTGGAATTTTCAAAATCTCAAAGATAACATTTGAAGGAAAGGATTCCCCCCCCTATCCTTTTTTTTATAGAGGTGACACTCATATTTAATGATAATATGCAAATAAAAAATTCAAACAAGAAATATTTGAGAGAGGACCAAGCTTCTATAGGAAATGAGTATTCACAATAATATGATACAACATTTGCATACTCATGAATAAGTTAAATATTCGTTGACATTAATTTCCATCATAATAGAATCTATAGAGTCACACATATGGATAATATGAAATAAAATTGAATGAATTTTCAAATAAATTTAAATGATAAAAGCACCTAAACTCCTATGGATGAAAGGAATTGCAAACTTTCAATCTCAATCTTTAAACTCAAAGTCATTACACTAGCTATTAACTCCTACTATTTTTCTACATAACCTCTTTAAAAAATATACACATGTTTAAATAAGAGTTTGTAATATCCAAGAAATTAAAATGCATTCATATAAGGGTAGGGATGGGGTTCCTATAGATCATATAAATAAGAAAAATACCAGGAATAAAAAAGAAATCGTGATTAGGAGTTGACCTTGATACTTAGAAAAAATTCGATGTGTAAAAAGGCTGAAGATTACTAAATGAGAAGAAATGATACGAAAAAAGGATGGAAATTATACACTTTCCTTACAATTATGGAAAAATTATACATATTCAATATATTTCAATTCATGTCCAACTTGATGTACTATTTATAGTTGGTCTTCATTTTTATTTACAATATGATTTAGCTATTTCTCAATTTCTTCCTTGGGAAAATCAACAAGGTTGTTGAAGTTGTTACCCCGTGTGAAATTTAATACATCAACAAATTCTCTCATTTGGTCCCAAATTAATAACATTGTATGCATAATTAAGTTAGGACCCTCTAACTCTTTAGTTACATCAATTAATTTAAATAACAAGTCACTCATTTTTGCATTGATATTGCCACATATGCCAAGATCATTTCTTGAAGTGTGTGAATACTCTCCATCAGACAAGTATATATTTGCTTCATTTTGTTTTGGTATGGTATATATATATATTTTTATCCTTTAGGCTTCAGTCATATTAAACTCTTTAGTGATAAAGGTAGGTAAAGATTCTATATAAAACAATTCATCATTCTTTAAATCATTTTGCAAATATTCTATGAAATAATTAATCCTCATAGACAAATTGGCTAAAGTAGTAGCCACTTACCATACTTATAGGATCATAGAAATTCTTTTATTAATATTACTAACAACATATTTTCAAATTACCATTAATGAAATTGAAGCTGCCCTAATTCTTGAACTAATTTCTAGTGTCCTTAGAGACATGACTTGTCTTAACAACAAAAAAAGGTTCAACAAACAATGGATTCGGTAATAGAGCCATTTCTAACTCCTTGATTCTCCTTTTTAGATTTTTGTTTCCCATTTCTAGTTTAGAAATTGAGTATGAAAGTCCATTTATAGTTGTTTGATGAAATTCAAAAGCCTTGAAGGGTTTAATTCCTTTAATATCAATTTCTTGTTTTCTTTTGTTAACAATTTTTTTGTTCCTCAATTTCACTTCTTAAATTTGTATTTAATTTTTGGCATAATTCCAATGTGATTAGTTCACCCTAAAAAATAAATAGGGTCTTCTTGAGTCAACTCCTATGCAATATACTGGATTTCAAGCAATTGTATTTAGCTCAGTCTAGTATTTTAACAATTTCATCAAGATCATCAATTTCCTTTACTTGAACATCCATCTCCTTTGATAAATAATTAGTGTTTCCTTCAATAGTGCTTCTCTTCCTTTTTGAGTTTACTATATTAGCATGAACCTTTTCGAAATTATGTTTAGGTTGATTACCATCACCACCTTTTTTTTTTTTTTTTCATAGTGGTTCACGTTCCTATGTGCCCACACACATGTAGTAGCTACATCCACGGTCTTAATATATCGCAGTAAATCCTCCCGAAGGGATCTACTGTCAACCTAACACTGAGGCCTAACCCTGTGGGCGTCTAGGAGATTTGATCTTGTGACCTCTCAATCTAGGAGTAATTACAAGCGGGGACTCAACCAATTGAGCTAACCCTTGGGGCTATTACCATCACCACCCTTTCCAACACTACCACCAACAATTTTCCTTGGCACCTTCTTTCAAATTAACTTCTACACCTTCTTTTGAATTAAATTCTACCGTGTGATGTAGTAGTACTTCTATAATATCATTATGGATTGAAATTAACACTTGTAATAAGGTTCCCATAATAGAACCATTTCCTATTATGAATTTTTGCAGGATATAAACTTGAGACAAGATAGTTTCTTTCAAGAATTGTACTAATTGTTTTAAATTGACAACCTTTAATGTTATTGCTTCATGCAATTTTGTGAAATAATGTATAGTATTAAATATGTATGAATGACCTTTAATGGGTTTTCGATTTATTGGACCAATGACATCCAAACCCCACTGTAAAAATGGACCTTCTACTAAAATAGGTTTTAATTGCATAGTTTCCCTCTTCATATTCCCTAAGAATTTATAGCAAGGCACACATTTTTTTATCATAACATAAGCATCTTTAAATAATTTTGGGAAATAATAACTCACTTTGATAACCATATGAGAAGCTACAAGAGGAACAAAATGTTTGCCACAAACTCCATGTAATTCTTGAATAATTTGTCAAGCTCTTGAATGACTCAAACTTCTTAGCAACATACCATCATAATTCCTCTTGTATAAAACTACCGGGATTAAGATATAATTATTAGTCTATATTTTTAATTATCTTATTTCCTTTGAAGTCAGTCCTCGTGGGTATTGTCTCAATTAAAAAAAAAAAATGATATATTTATACCGTTCACTCCTTGGAATGGTAGGATATTCTTCAACATCTATAGGAGAAATATTTATAACTTCAATATCAATGATCAATTTACATAATCCTTGTCCCTTTACTATTTTGAGGGATTTTATTTCAATGCTAACCATTTTTACCATCTTCCTTCTTTGAAATATTGATTGAGCATGATATTAATAGGAGGATGTGGCACATAAGCTATGACATGTGCTAGAAGAATCTAGGTTCTAAAGTGGGCTCAACTTGTACAAATGCAAATGCGTATTTTTCTCTATCCAAAAATTTCAACTCATAGTCATGTAATGTTTTGCTCATAAATGAAATAGGAATTTCCTCTCCTTTATTGTTATTTTGAGTAAGTATGGAAGTGATAGTTTCTTTTGAAGCAAAATAATAGAGTCTGAAATCTCTATCAAACTCTATACTTACTAATACTAGAGTTGTTGTTATTGCTTGTTTGATATTCATGAAAGCCATTCATGTTTCTATTTTCCACTCAGAGAATTGATATTTCTTAAATAAATTATCTATAGGATTTAATATTGAAGCATAGTTTGGAACAAATATTCAAACATAATTTATATTCCCAAAGCACAATTGCATTCCCTTAAAATAATTTGGAGGTTATAAATCATTTATGGCTTTAATTTGACCTTGATTAATACAAAATCCCATCTTTTAGCTTCTTCTACAATGTTTCTTATGTTTGGAGAATATCCTTCAAAAATGCCTCTTCCATATCCTTGTTCACGAACTATTCTTAATGAAGAAGAAATAACTTAATGAACTCATATTCTCCAAAATATTAAGTAGAGTCTCCATTTATTGAGGAAGATCCATTATATTGTAAGACATATTCATTGTTGAATCTGCTTGATTATTTATTGGTTGTGGAGTAACTTGTTGAGATGTTGATTGTCTTCCATTTATCAAATTGATTTCTTGTTTATTTGAGCTCTTGTTTGGACCAATTTCTCTTGATTTTCTTCAAAATTTCCTTGTTCAAAAAAATCACCTTGTATGAAGGGATAATTTTTTTTCATATTGGATGGATTCTAGAATGTGAGAATCTTGAATCTTTTCATTCATCGAAGCTTCTCTATATTCTTCAATTTCTTCTAATACATTGTCTTCTTCTAGTACAATTGCATTTGGATTTGGTATCCAGGGTGCTCTTGGTCTATGTTGTTTAACTCTTTGACTTCTATCACCCCATTCTCTCGAGTTTACAATGTTGATATTTCAATATAGGGTTGTTATCAAGGGACACGATTATCATCTCTTTTGAGATGAGTATTTGATTTTTCATTTGGCATAGAGTTTCGTTGAGTTTTACAATCTCTTCCTCTTAACGTGTTCTTAAAGCTTCTTCTACAATTTTTCTTACGTTTGGAGAATATCCTTAAAAAATTCCTCTTCCAATGCCTTGTTCATGAACTATTCTTAATGAAGAAGAAAGAACTTAATGAACTCATATTCTCCAAAATATTAAGTAGAGTCTCCCTTTATTGAAGAATATCCATTATATTGTAAGACACATTCATTTTTTAATATACTTTCTTCTTTATTGGTTGTGGAGTGACTTATTGAGATGTTGATTGTATTCCATTTATCAAATTTATTTCTTAGATTGAACGTATTTGTTTGAGCTCTTGTTTAGACATTTTCTCTTGTTTTCTTCGGAATTTTCTTGTTCAAAAAAGTCACCTTGTATGAATAACTACATTTTTCTTCATATTTCATGGATTCTAGAATGTGATAATCTTGAATATTTTCATTCATTGAAGCTTCTCTATATTCTTCAATTGCTTCTAATACGTAGTCTTCTTCTAGTACAATTGCATTTGGATTTGGCATCTGGGGTGCTCTTGGTCTATGTTCTTTAACTCTTTGACTTATATCACCCCATTATCTTGGCTCTACATTGTTGATATTTCAATATAGGGTTGTTATCAAGGGACACGATTATATTTTATTTTGAGACGAGTATTTGATTTTTCATTTGGCATAGAGTTTCACTGAGTTTTTAAATATATGCCTCTTAATGTGTTCTTAAATCTTATTCTACAATGTTTCTTATGTTTGGAGACTATCCTTAAAAAATGCCTCTTCCAACTCTGTTTTCATGGGCTATTATTAATAAAGAATAAATTTGGGAATACATTGCTAACCTCGATACTTGTCTTTAAACACATCTAAGAATGATTTCTGGATCAACATTATTGCCAATCATATCTTCTTCCATCTCAATTTCCTTTCTCACTTCTTATTGCACGTTAATAATTTGGGAAGATTTGATAACATACTTCACATTTGAAGGCATTGCATTAGATAACATACAAATACTATTGTATCATTTGGACATTGATTTTAACAATTTGTTGCAAATTATAGAAAAAACATAGATTAAAATCTCTGATCCTTTCATTCATCTGAAGATGAATCTGAGTGAAATTTGTAAGAAATATATGGTATGCAATTGACTGAGAATATCTTATTATAAATATTTTTTCCATATCATTAAAAGAAGAAATTTTTCTAGAAAGAACTAAAGTGTCCCCTCATATGCTAGTCTTATCATATTCTATAAAAAGACTCTAACAATGACATCATCATGTCAAATCAAATGAATGTCATATATAGTTAAGAACTAATCAAGATGTTTCTTTGGATCCATAACACCATCACCACTAAATATTAGAATAACTCTTGGTGGAATGACAAGAAGTTGACGTCGCTCTCCTCTAATATTAACAAGGATATGCATTTTTCATATTTGAAGGTTCATTCTTGTGATTTTTTCTCTTTCTTCATTTCTTTGTTCTCATTCCTAGGTTCATCTCGATCTCCCATTATATATGTTTCCTTTTTGAGAAATTAGTCTTTTAAAGTAGTTGAAATTTCTGATTGAGCTTCTTGAATTATTTCAAAATGTCTTCTTCTACTCCTTTTTATTGGTACTTCGATATTTTTAAGAGACTCCAACATTTAAGGTAGGTTTATTTCTCTTTGGATTTTTTCAAGTCTTTGTTTTTGGGAAAGAACTTGCTAGGATTGCCAAGTTCATGAAGTTTGTAAGAACAAGTTGTACAACTCATGGTGAAAACTTATTTGATCTTCAAAACTATTTGGTTTGTGGGGTTGGACTATGTTTTAATGAGTCATAGAAATTCTTACTCGTCTATGAAATTGGCCTTTTTCTAAGATCCCCACTAGAGTCACCAATAAATATTAATTGTTGGGATCAGTCAAAATTTCAAAGACAACATTTAAGGGAAAGACCTTTCCCCATTTATTGTTATAGTGATGAAATTCATTTTTAATAAGAATATAAAAATAAAAACGTGAATAAAAAATTCTTGAGTGAGGACTAGGATTCCATATGAAATGAGTATTCACAATCATACAATACAACATTTTCATAATCATGAATAAATCTAAATATTATTTGACATCAATTTCCAACATTGGAGAAATCAAAGAGTCACATATTTGGAAAAACAAAATAAAATGGAATGCATTTGTAAATAGCTTTAATGGATAACCACATTTAAATTTATAGGGATGATAGGAATTGAAAACTTTCAATATTAAGCTTAAAATTCAAAGTCAAAAGATCATACTAGATATGCACTCTTGCTAGTTCTCCGTGGAATCTCTTTAAAAAATATACAAATGTTTAAATAAGAGTTTGAAATATCCAAGAAATTAAAATGCATCCATCTATATAAAGATAGAAATAAGGCTCCCATAAACCATATAAATATAAAAAAAATACGTGAAAGAAAAAAGAAAATATAATTAGAAATTGACCTTGATACTCATAAAAAAATCCGAAGTGCAAAAAAGTTGAATGCTTACTAAACCGGAAGAATTTATATGAAAAAAGGAGGACCAAAATTAGTCATTTTACTTACATTGTTGAAAAAATACCCACTTCTTTGATGAATATATCCTTCTTAAATAATAAATGCAATTTGTAAACCAAACTTCCACAATTACTTTCATCTTGAAGTCGTTATATTTTCCAAGTTATCTTTCAACCATTACCAAATATAGTCACTTAATGGTGCAATTTCCACTTAGTGCTCTCAAATAATTCACCTTCAATCTCCTTCTGGTCATGGTCGGTTTGATGTACTATATCCGAGTGGTGTTCATTTCTATTTATGAAATGAATCAACCATTTCTCAATTTCTTCCTTGGGAAAAATCAACAAGGTTGTTAAAATATTTCTTTCATGTGACCTTTAATACATCAACACATCTTGGATTTTCTCTCGAGTTAATGAAATTGCATCCCTAATTAAGTTAGGACCTTGTATCTATTTAGTTACAAATTAATTTAAAGAACAGTCACTCCCTTTTGTCTTTATATTGTCACATCTAGAGATTATTTCTTGAAGCATGTAAATCCTCTCCATCTTGCAAGACTTTATTTGCTTCATTTTATTCTCGAATGGTAGATTCCATTATATCCTTTGTGATTCATTCATATCAAACAATTTAATGATACACGTAGTTAAGGATTCTTTATAAAACAATTAAAATTTAAAAATCAATCCTCAGGGAGAGAGTGGTTGAAGTAATAGTTACTCCTAATAATTCTAGAGATATTTTTATTAATATTATTAGCCATATATTTTCAATTCCAATAAATAAAATTGAACCTACCTTGATTCTTGAACTACTTTATAATATATTTAGAGACTTAACTTATCTTACAATAGACAAAGGTTCATGAACAATGGCTTTGATAATAAAGCCATTTCTTAGTCCTTGATTTTCCTTTTTAGCATTATGTTTTCCCTTTCTTATTTAAAAATTTAATAGGCAAGTGCATCTCCAATTCCTTGATGAAATTCAAAATCTTGGAGGGTTTAATTATTTTAATATCAATTATGAATTTGTTTTGTCAATAACTTGTTCCTCAAATTCATTTTTTAAATTTGCATTTTCTTAGAAGTTTTGTTATACATTACATGATGTAATTTGTTTGATTCCTCTTAAAAATAAATGAGTTATTCTTGAACCAAATATTTTTCAATAGATTGGATTTCAAGCAATTGTTTTTTTTTATCCCAATCCACTATTTCAACAATTTCATCAAGACCATTAATTTATATTACTTGAACATACATTTCCCTTGATAAATATTTAGTGTTTCATTTTGTAGTGTTTCTCATCCATTTTGAATTTATTGCAATAGAATGAGTCTTTTCCACATTATGTTTAGGGAGATTACCAACACCACCCTCTATATCACTACCACTAACACTTTTCCTTAGTTCTTTCTTTCCAAATTGACTTCCACCATGTGATGTAGAAGTACCCTTTGATATCATTGTGGAGTCAAACCAACACTTGTAACAAAATTCCCATGTTTTTTTTTATATTTGTTTGAATTGTGCAAGGCACTAACATCTTCATAAACTTCTTAAGGGATATTAGGAAAAACCTGATTATCACCTCCACCTTCTACGATATTTGTATAGAAAAGTACACTATATTCAATAGAAATAATATGATATTTCAATTGGGTTTAGCAAGAGTGGTCTGGAGAAAAATTGTTATCCTCCTCACCTTGGTTTAATCCCCACATGTGACATGTTGAGCTCATAATGAGTATTGCATGGAATGAATTTGAGACTTGTTGTCTAAGTAGTCAATTGCATATTGAAACATGTATATTCCTCATATGGAATATAAAGATATTTCTCATTCAGTAAAAATAAGAAGAATTAATAAGAACTAAGAAAGTGGCCTCAAGGTCAAAACCCTCAACTGCTTTTAGTTCCTTTAATTTGAACATTTACAAATAAGCATCATATTCATTAATATGAGAAACACTTATGATCCTTAGGTGACAAAATTTTATAGGAAGTGGCATAAATTGCTTCTTTCTCTTTTCATTAAAGAAATGAGCCTAATGTCTGTATTATTGGTAGATTTTTTCAAGAAAAGCTTCTCTAATACATAAATTGGAAGCACAAAGGGATTCCTTTCAAACTTAAATAGTCAAATGAATGTGTAGTCTTCTTGAACACGAAAAACTCCATTTAATTGTAGAAAGTCAAGGAATCAGAGGAACTTCTAGTATTTAAAGAACCAACCAACCAATATTTTTTTGAAATTAAAACAAATAAAATAGGATCGTATGCTACCATAAAAATGGATACCAAAATTGTAATGGATCCATGTCAAAGTTAGAGTGTGATGACCTAGATAGGAATTTGAAAAATTGAATTAAAGAATAACATAAACTATGTATGAAGTAATGAGGAACTTCTTTATTTGGTTGAAATTCCTAAATTGATATGAGAGTTTAGCTAAAATTGTATTAGCCCATTCAAATATGGCTTTCTCATGAATAAAATAATGTAGTACATATATAAATATATAGGAACAAAATCAATAGACCCTTGACCAAGAATTCTTGTGAATAACCAAACAATTATCGATATTGGTTGTTTAACATACATACCTGAATCTCACTAGCAATAACCAATCCTTTGGTTGGTTTCTTAAAAAATTTCTTGAGAAGTTTATTCTCTCTATTGTGATTATTAATAAAGGTATCCATATTTGCATTATTAAAGGCTCTTTTATCTTCTAGAAGCTGAAATATCTTCTTACATACACTAGGATTGAGAGGAATAGGAGTATTTCCACTTTCTTCAAGTTGTATACGTATTTTTTTCTAGTTTGAAACATGCTATCGCACTAGGAAATAAATTATGATAAGTTAACAACTTGGGCACGCAATAAACATGTACACTACATGAATTCCAAGGTTTATTGCTATTTATAATACCACTTGTAAGAAATAAATATTGGAAATCATGGTATTAGCATCCAAATGTTGTTATCGTTGTATCTTATTGACAGTGTGTGGTGCTGCCAACAGTAGGGGGTATCCCTGGTATGAATTCCTAATTAGACGTCACACCATTTGGAGTAGGAGCCCCATTCAGATAATAGGCCCGAATGCCATAAATTAAAGGTTTGCCTCGGATACAATAAACAACATATGAGAGTATGCACATAAGCTTTAAAACAAGCAAGTTAACACTGTGAATCACACAATTTCAATATATATATAAGGTACTTTCATGGAAAGGAATAGAGAAAGTAAGCCTTTAGAGGAAAAATAATAGTGCTATCCTAATAAAGACACACATCAACATAGAAATAATCATTAATTAACTTGAAAATAGTTCACAAGTTAATAACGATAAAAAAATCAAGTAACAACGTGCATTCAACAATATGTATACCAAAGGCAACTAAGTAGTTCATTTTATTTTGTATGTGTGAACACAAACATATACCACAAATATTAAAAGCATAGTCTTATAACATCCACAATACATGCATGAAAGTGCATCGGCTCTGAGATGATGCAACAACATCCACAATTACACTAATGCAACACTAGCCCCAATAGTGGAAAATTAAGTCCCCACTTGCTCCTCTAAAGAATGATCTTCCCTCCTATGAAAAGCTAGATAAGCCAAGGTGAAAAATCCTTTGCTTGAGGCATGGGGGTTTATTTATAACAAATGAGGTGACCATTCACATCCCATGTGACTCTTGATTTCCCTCATGACTCTTAAGCTCCCATGTTACTTTTGAGATTCTATGTGACCTTTAAGCTCCTACATGATTGTAGGACTTCCTAGTGACTTTCCACATTCCATGTGTGACCCTTGGGCTTTCGTAGATTTTACATTTTCTCATTTTTTGGGAAATAAAAAATTAAATTTCACAAATTGTGGCAAAACACATGGAAAAAATAAGACTTTTGTGATGGCACTTTGAGAAACCATAATTTTTCGACTGTGACATGAGACAACATTGTAATATGTCAATGCCAAGTTCTTCTCTTTGATGTTATGTCTTCACTATTCATGATTTATCATGTGATGTACTTCATCTTCACCCTCCAAAGGGTTTGGATAAGTATTGGAACCTTCTAAATCAACATGATTTTCCATCTCTATGTCATGGTCCAAGATTAATTTACTCCTACATGATAACATCTTTATGTCTCATATTCACAAGTGTCCTTCTTGTAACTTCCCCTTGATGACCTCCTCGAGCATCATGTTTCCATGATAAGATGATATCATATGAAAATCTATTTCACTCATGACATGACAACATCAATCCCAAAATCACCTATTATATCTTGTGAAAATGATGGCTATGAAGGGACATTGCACATGGGTTGAGGGAGATTCCTTATTTGGTGCAGTGTGAAAATTCAAGAGGCAAGGGATGTAGGACTGGGAAATAGGGATGCATAATGTGCAATGACAAGAGTTAGAGGTATGGCTTTGTGTAGTGGGAAATTCCAGGAGATAAGGGTTACAAGCTTGATCATTGAGATTACGCAATACACAATAATTGAGGATGGAGCTCAAGCTACTGTGAAAGTGAGCACTGTAAGGTTTTAGGAATGGCCCAATTGTCCACTAAGGCTGAAAAATGCACACTGAGGTAAAGGTTGTCTAAGGCATTGCACAAAGAGAAAGTGTAAGAGACAAGAGTGACACTATTTAACACTTTGACTATGCAGTTCAAAATGATTCAATAGAAGGCTCAAGGGATTGTGTAGTTAAGCATTGTAGGGGTCTAGATATGAACCCAATTTCCACTAAAAATATGTAATGAAAAATACAAGACAAGGTTTATCAAGGATCACACAATGGGAAATTGTGAGAAAAAATGTTGATGGTCTGTGTTATGAGGTTGCTCGATGAAAAGTTGAAGGAAGTTGTCCTCTAGATGGGAAATTTCATAGGTCCAATAGGTAAGGGTTTCATCAATGAGCCTTAGGCATGTGCAATGTGCTCATCACTTAGCTAAAATTTGAATGTGCTCATGAGTTGTGCAAGAGGTGAGGAAAGGGAATAACTCCAAAATCAACTAAGTGTGAGATCAATGAGACAAGAGAATGAGAGCATATAAAAAGTATTAAACATGACCACACACACATATAAAACCAAGAACATCACAAGAATATGCGCAATACCCAAAAAAAAAAATGCATATAGTGAAAAGACAACAAAGTGACACTTATCTCCAAGTGTGAAACTTGGGGTATATATATTTATGACACAAGTGTCGATTGTAACAAAAAGGTGCACTATGCCATGGGAATGTGTCTAATACATGTTATAATGATAAATAACATCAACTAGTGCAAGAGTGTGTGTTGGATCTGCCTCTAGAAAATGTGCCCAGGAGATCTTAACAAGAAACAAGAAAGAAAGTGAAAGCGAAACATGCAAGAGCAAAGAAACACTTGTGAAAATAGAAGAAATCACAAGCAACATATGAAAGAATGAAAGAAATAAAAAGAGACACTTGAAAAAAATAGAGTAAGAAAAAATGGCACATGTGAGAGAAATAAAAAGAAAAAGTGACACTTGCAAAGGAAAAAGGGCCAGTTGAGAAACTCACTCGGGAGATGGCACATTTACAATAAAGGCTGAGAGAATGGTCCTTGTGCTTCAAAATATCACAAAGATCAAAATTTAAAGATCAATGTGAGATGAGCTCTGGGCTAGACTCTTTAAAAGGGAGATAAAACATGCAATCAGCGTTAGAGTTTGTGAATGTCAGGAAACTAGGAATCAAGAGTGAAATGATTGCCACTAATAAGTGTGAAAATATTTACTTGAATGTAATATTACCAAATTTTCACATGATATTTGGAATATTAGAGTTCTTATTCAACTTAATTAATTAAGTAAATAAAAGGGTGGAGGGACCCATAATCCTTAAAGATGAATAAAATCCACTTTTTATGTTTGTATGTGGATATTCTAGATCTAGATCTAAAATCATGGAGTAGTGGAGCAGCTCCATTAATGGAGATCATGTCTAATTTATGAGATAGATTATGGAGGATGAAACAGTCAAATAAGATCATGGATCTTAAATGTAAAATCACGAGGATATTTGATAAGGTCAACTGAGATCATAGTGCATTCAAATAAGATCATAAAGCACTTATGATAAGATAATGGAGGAAGTGATGCATTTAATTCAAACATGATGGAGAGGGTGATCACCCCATGTAAACATGATGGAAGACACAGATCAATAGCGCAATCAATCATGGATACTTTTTTCCACATGTACAGCGTAGTTTTGGAGTGGGCCTACGTTGTGGAAGGCTCATATCTATATAATGAAGGTGAAGGCACATTGGAGGGCATGATTTCGATTATTCATTTCTTGATCTGTTTATATCTAGATTTGTCTTAGGACATTTCTATGTAGGTTTGGGCTGTTTAGCAGAGTTTGCAGTGTTGTTTAGCATAGGGTGTTCCCGAGTAGGAATCCTACCTCTTTCTTTGAGTGATCTCTAAGGAATAGGATTGTACTACATTCCTTATCAGGCATTGGTGCCATCTTAAGGAGGTTGTTTCTAGCATTCAGTTAGGAAACCGGTGGAGGATTCATCCTACCACTTTGTTCTTCACATTCAGTCTTCCAGGAGAAGCAGATCTATATCTGACATTCAGGACATTGGGTTTTACCTCCATGCAGCAGCAGTCCCCTCAAGGATTGCACAGTATAGTCATATACATCTATTGGAGGAAGGAAGTTTCCAGTATTTCAACTAGAAATCATGTGAGGGATCATCTCCTCACATTGGATCTATTATTTCCATCATTTAGGAGCTGTATTGACACATCTAGTAGTAGGTTATTGAGCCTCCCTCTTTGACAGCATAGTTTTATGAAGTTGTTGTTCATCCAATAATTATTTTTAGTGGAGGAGATTGGAGAAGCTAGATCTGGAGCTTTTAGCCCAAGTATTTAGTGAAGAGATCATCCATTCTTGCATATATCTGATTGTGCATCATTGCAGCCATCATATCATCAAATCTATCTTCAGATCTGCATTCCCAGCAGCATATATGTGAAGCCCTAAGAGGGTTTTTTTCTTAGATTGACAGATCTAAGAAACCCTTTCTGGGTTATCTTGGGAATCCATCATTGAGCCTTGATCTACATTTTTCAGCATCATCAGAGCTCCCATTCTTCCTAGATCTGAATTTATATCTTTCAGGTAGTTGCAGTCCCAACAGTTGTAGCAGGGACATCGTAATTTACCTTCTAGCAATTCAACAGTTACGCAGTCCCTTTTGTGGAATCATTGCAGGGTCATTCCAGGCCATCCATTTGGCTTGCATGTCTCATATTTTGAGCACTGTTGTACTTGCTTTTCACCTCCCATATAATAAAATGGCTTAGCTATTTCTGTGCATTTTGATGTGTATATAGATTTATTGTTTACTTTGCTGCAGTTCTTATATTGTGTTTCAGTATTACTGCATTCTCCCTTTTTGGATATTACAGTGGTATCAGAGCATGATATTTGGCTCAGCTTGTGGACACTTCATCTTTTGAATTAAAAGAAGAAGAATATAGATGATATCTATCATGAAGGAGGATAGTTTTTCCATTCCTCTCTTTAGATCCACGAAATATCTCTCCAAGGAGGCCTACCAAATGAAGGGACAAAGGAAAAGGAAGGATCCAAGAAGAAGATTTGAAGAGGAAGGTCCAAGCACGTCCTATCAACAGAAAAGAAGACCAAAGAATCATAGATCTCCTCATAGATATATTATGCCCACTTTCTTTGAAGAAGGTGAGAGGTGTAGAAATAAAGAAAGAAAAGAACCTGAGACTCATGAGAGTCTCATTTTGTATCTTGAAGAGTACAAGGAAAAGTCTAGAGCATTCAAAGAGAGTCTAACTCTTCAAGAATTTTTTGAACTCAAAGAAGAAAGAAGATACTATAGCAACAATAGAAGGAAGGGGTACAATAGATTCTATTTGCCTACATTTTATGGGTCTTCCTCAAGCAATGTTAAGGCTTGGAGGAAAGAGTTAGATGCATTTTTTAGGCTACATCCTATAGTTGAAGGAGAGGTTGTCCAAATTGCAGCACTTCATCTTTATGGTGAAGCTAATGATTGGTGGTTTGGTCACATGGAGCATGCAAAGGTGACTAAATATTCATATCTCTTTCACAAGTTGAGGAAGAAGTTTGATTTGAGAAAATCAGAGAAGGGTCACAAAAGACATTTCCTAAGGAGACAAAGGAGGATGTCAATCTTGTCACTCTAGACAAGAAGTCACTACATTCACCACAAGTTGCAGAAGTACTTGCATCCAGAGAAGAGACACTTGCAACTTTGCAAGACAGTCTTGAGCTCTTGACACATAGAGTCCCCTGCATGATTCAGGAGATGCATGAGGAAGAGGAGGAAGATTCCAACACTGGTACACTTGGAGAAGAGCAACCATCACTCTTACTAGCAGTTGGAGACATTGTTGTCCCGATTGGAGGAACTCTTGTGTTCTTGAAAGAGATTCCCACACATCAGTTGATCCAAGGTATACATACACATTCATCACCTATTGTTTCAGTAGATCTTATTGAAACTTATGGGGACATGCCATCAGGGCCAATGCATAACCAAGGGTTAGAATTTTTTTTTTGATTTGAAGCAGCAACATATCATAGTGCAGAGGACCCTTGATCTAATCAAGGAGGAAATGAAAATCCATCCTAGTTTTTCATTGATGGAATACATTCAACCCTTTGAGCTGAAGTGTAGAGTTTCAGAAAATGGGATGAGAATGATCCTATGTACAATGACTAGTTATGAGATTAGCATTGTGCCTTGCTTTGAGACAGCACATGTATTACCATGTAGATATACAACACTGTCACTTAGTAACAATGATAAAGGAGGAGACCCATTATTCTTGGATCATTCTGAAGGTAGCTTCACTCATGAAGCAATGGAGGTAAATATGACAAATGGTAGACATCTTGAGATGAGGAATATTTTCTCCTTTCTAGATGACACTTTCTCAATGAGCATCTCATAGCTCAAGGAGAAAATTCTACCTGTAGCAGATCCATAACCTATTTGGTTTTGGAGGGCCTTTGGTGAAAAGAGAATCTCATTGAGAGATCTCATTGGAGGTGCACTTCAACATTTCATGAAGTGTAAAGTTCTTCATCAGTTTGGGGAGGATGCTATTCTACAAAGGGAGGATACCATGATTATGCAGTACATCATTCATCATCCACATTGGGATGAGTGGGTGAGGATGATAAGCAAGGGATTGCATGACCACTTGCAGATATATGACATCGACCAACAAGCTTGGTTAAGTTGGTTGCTCTTGGGAGAGTTTTGTCATTACCCAAAGGCTCCTATTTTTTTGATCCATGCCCTGAAAAGCAATCATGAAATGAAGAAGGATGCATGGTTGTGCTGGATGCTCTTGGGTGAGTATGGTTACCACCCAATAACTCATGTTTTTCTGATTCATGCCTTGTGTATCAATGATAAAATGTAGTAGAAGAAGACATGTTCATTTTGGTTGAGATATTTTGGCCATCACATGACATCTCCCATGTTTATGTGTTTGATATTGTTTGTAATATGACATAATACTCTCATGATATGTGATAATGGAGTTTATTTGTATTGGGCTGATATGACATTACATATGTCCTTCAGTATGTTGTTGTTACTCCATGATTCACATGATGGTGTGAAGAGGCATCAAGAGATCTTGTTGCTATGGCTTTTATTGGGGGACTTTGGTCCTACATACTCCCCTATTTTTCATGATAGTGTTGGAGGATGGAAATAAGAGGCACTCCTCCGATTGCTCTTACTTGGAGAGTATGGACACCATACTTGGTATCTTGATGGCGTGGTATGGCAGCAGGGAGCGTTGTTGTGTTGGGTACTATTGGGAGAATACGATTTGACATCTTTGACTACCCATATATCTCTATCTCTTTTTTTGTACAATGTTGGGATGATGCTTAGATCCAACAAGGCCAACACAGCTAAGGATGGAGGCATGAAAAGCCTCTCTTTACTTCATGTAGTTTGGGATGGAGGTATACTTTGTGAGTTGGAGCTTTCCTCTTGTGGAAGGAACCATCTATCTTTATGTATCTCATGTATTGTGGAGAATGTTGGACATCTTGTGGTTGTCACTTGGAGCTTCATGATTGATGAGGGGTATCTAGCTACACAGTTAGAGATCACTCTAGACATTCTAGAGAGGAAAATTTGGTGCTGGGCATACATAACGCATTGCAGAAAATGGGGAGACCTTCCTTGTGTGGATGCCATTTTGAGGGGGACATATTTCTATAGCATCTACTTTTACAGTTGCTTGAGGACAAGCAACATTTTTCCGCAGAGGACTGTAATATTCCCAAATTTTCACATGATATTTGGAATATTAGAGTTCTTAATAAAATTAATTAATTAATTAAATAAAAGGGTGGAGGGGCCCATAATCGTCAAAGATGAATAAAACCCACTTTTTATGTGTGTATGTAGATATTCTAGATCTAGATCTAAAATCATGGAGTAGTGGAGTAGCTCCATTAATGGAGATCATGTCTCATTTATGAGATATATTATGGAAGATGAAACAGTCAAATAAGATCATGGATCTTAAATGTAAAATCATGAGGATATTTGATAAGGTAGAATAAGATCATAGTGCATTCAAAGAAGATCATAAAGCACTTATGATAAGATAGTGGAGGAAGTGATGCATTTAATGCAAACATGATGGAGAGGGTGATCACCCCATGTGAACATGATGGAAGACATGGATCAACAATGCAGTCAATCATGGAGACTTTTGTCCACATGTACAGCATAGTTTTGGAGTGGGCCTAGGTTATGGAAGGCTCATATCTATATAATGAAGGTGAAGGCACATTTTAGGGCATGATTTGGATTATTCATTTCTTGACATGTTTAGATATAGATTTTTCTTAGGACATTTCTATGCAAGTTTGGGATATTTAGCAGAGTTTGCATTGCTTCTTAGCATAGGGTGTTCCCGAGCGGGAATCCCACCTCTTTCTTTGAGTGATCTCTAAGGAAGAGGATTGTACTACATTCCTTATCAAGAATTGGTGCCATCTTAAGGAGGTTGTTTCTAGCATTCAACTAGGAAACTAGTGGAGGATTCATCCTACCACTTTGTTCTTCACATTTAGTCTTCCAGAAGCAGTAGATCTATATCCGACATTCAGGCCATTGGGTTTTACCTCCATGCAGCAGCAGTCCCCTCAAGGATTGCACAGTCTAGTCGTGTAGATCTATTGGAGGAAGGAAGTTTCCAGTATTTCAGCCGGAAATCATGCAAGGGATCATCTCCTCACATTGGATCTATTATTTCCATAATTTAGGAGCTGTATTGACACATTTAGCAGTAGGATATTGATTCTCCCTCTCTGACAGCACATTTTTTTGAAGTTGTTGTTCATCCAACAACTATTTTTAGTGGAGGAGATTGGAGGAGCTAGATTTGGAACTTTTAGCCCAAGGATTTAGTGAAGGGATCATCCCTTCTTGCATAGATCTGATTGTGCATAATTGCAACCATCATATCATTAGATCTATCTTTAGATCTGCATTCCCAACAACATATATGTGAAGCCCTAAGAGGGTGGTTTTCTTAGATTGACAGATCTGAGAAACCCTTTCTGGGTTCTCTTGGGAATGCATCATTGAGCCCTGATCTACATTTTCAGCATCATCGAAGCTCCCCTTCTTCCTAGATCTAAATTTCTATCTTTCAGGCAGTTGCAGTCCCAACAGTTGCAACACGAACATCGCAGTTTACCTTCCAGCAGTTTAGCAGCTATGCAATCCCTTTTGTGGAATAATTGCAGGTTCATTCCAGACCATCCCTTTGGCTTGAGTGTATCATATTTTGAGCACTGTTTTACTTTATTTTCACCTCCCATATAATAAAATGGTTCAACTATTTCTTTGCATTCTAATGTATATATAGATTTATTGTTTACTTTTTTGCAGTTCTTATATTGTGTTTTAGTATTACTGCATTCTCCCTTTTGGGATATTACATTGAACAATTACACTCTCACTGTCGAAAAGCAATGTGAAATCACCATCCGTAGAGGGTTCCCTTACACTCTCATTGGGAACTACACAATCAGTTGTTCACAAGGAGTACGTAGTGACTACCTTAGGCCATTGCACAGACAATGTCTGTAAGAACTGTGCAATTGCTAACACTGAGGATTGTGCAATCACTGTGACTAAGATCTACACAGTTAATATCACTAGGAACTAGCAGTCACTAGCACCAAGAGTTGTGCAATCAATGTTAACAAAGAGTGTGCAACACTATCATTTTAAAATGTGCTTAGCCTGTCTCGAGATGTGTGCATGTGAAGACATCAAGAAGTGATCATGTGAAAGAAGGTAGATTGACACTTAGAACTCTTTAAGGAATACGTTAACACTTAGAAAAAATTACCAAGCATGACCCTGATGGCTTGAAATGAAGGATGGCATGATTATAAAGAGCCTCCAAAATTTGAATGTACGAAAAATTTGGAGGGTTTTCTAGCAACGACAATACATCTCGATAAAAGGCTTCTCTCATTATTCTCTCCATATTTTCTTTTATAGTTATAACAATACTAGAAAGGTATATGAAATAAACTTCACTTAATCAAGGACATGGTGGTATTAATTGTATTATTAATATTCACTATGTTAGAAGGTGGTTCATAAATAACAACTTACCACTTTAATTTGAAAGGATAACAAATCTCAGGAATTTTTTTTCCTTATTTAATATAGAAATAAACTTAGATCATGTGAAGTATGCAATAACAATGGTAATTTAATGTTCCTTGGAAAAAATATCAAGAGTGTAAAGAGAAGTATAAAGTAGTTCCCCCCACAACCACATGTGAAAGATGCAATGAATCAAAAAATTACTAAGTATGAATCTTTGCATGTTGCTTTGAGTGATGTAGGGGAAGTTATGCATGTATAAGAAAAATGGGTAGGTGAAAAATAAAGTTATATTCCACGCACATGATATATAGATACCTTTTGAGTCTTACAAAGTGAAAAATGAGGAATGAAGAATGTGGGGTGAGCTTGTTGAAAAGGATAAACCATAACCTACATGAATGAAAAATGACTAAATACTTGAATATTTTAGGTTATGAGGTATGTGAGGAACAAATGGGTGAAAGGGGAACTTGCAACTTGCATGTATAAAATAAGGTTGTGTGTTTAGAAAGGAAGGGTGTTTACTCTTAATATAGGGGTTTAAGAAAAGAGTGAAATATTGATAATCAAATTTTAATCATCACCACGTTGTTTATGAATCCCTTAAATTATAGGTGAATATATTGTGAATTTCATGTATAATTCTTATTCAATTTCCTTGAGAAAGGCTAGAGCCTTATAGTGATAATTTTTTGGTGGTTTCCCAATGTGTGAAGCTTAGAGGGTTCATGGAGACTCCTAAGTGCAGTTGTAGTTCTTGGAGACTTCTTGGCTAGCCTTTGTTGGGGCCCTAGAATAAAATTAGTACAACCTAAGGAATTGTGGTGTAGTGTAGGGGTTATACTTTCATTGGTTGTGCAAGATAATGGAGAATGAGAGGTTGTAGATTGGAATTTCTATTGGAGTTTGCAACATTAGCTAGAGAACACCTACACTATTTATGAGACTTTATCCCTTTTTAGGAATCATTTTCCATATAGGAGTCATAGCCCTAGCTCAGGGTGAGCTACTATTGAGAGAGCTAGTATAACAATGTTTACGACTAGTTTTAATGCTTGAGGTCTACAACTAGTGCTTTTATAAAAGATATGTGCCATGCTTATATAAAATTTCTATTGTTATTTACAATGTGTGTTTATATGCTTAATTTTTTCCATTATTTTAATGAATATGTTGCACATTATATTTCTACGTGTTTATGTTGTTATGCATGGGATTGCATGTTATTTGGAGAACATCATTCTATCATATGCAAGGAATATTATTATTTGGTATTTGATCTAGAATTATAGTAATGTATCTTAACATGGAGTTGGGTAATTTATGGAAAATATGACCCAAGTTGAAAGGAATTTTAAAAAGTGCAATGTGTACATAGTGTAGAAATGGAAAGATTATGAAATTTGGAAGTACCCTATAACAGTGGATGGAGGAAGCCATGTATGTTACATTTTTTCTGTATCTATTTTGCAATATTGTTTCCTCTGTTAACTCTACTTGAGATTCTAATTATAATTTATCTATGGTAGGTAGGTGATGCCTATAATTTTCCTAATATAACACACCTTTAATTTTTCAGGTGCACCCAAACTCAATCTCCTACCATGAATTTCTTCTCAATCTTATGTTGGCCAAATAAGGTCTTGAGTTTTTCTCATGACTTGTTCAATGTCTCATGTACTTGAAAATGTATCTATATGATATTTTCAATGATTTATCAACCTTCAATGCTTCTCCTATGGTGCCTTCCTTCACTCCTCCATAACATCCACACACATCATCTAAATGTGAAGGAAGAAAATACCCAAAACAAGTTTCACAAGTGGACTTACCAGTGGTAGATTAGACTACTTTATTACAAAATTAAAATAGTTGTAGATGTATATATACATACATATATCTACATCTATATGCACATATGTGTGTGTGTGATTCTCATCCCTAGGTTATTATATTCTTTTAATAATATCCCCTAAAAATTTAAACCAATATCTTATTTACCACTTTTATTTTCCCATTCATTTGTGGATAGATAATTTAATATATTTTGAAAGTATAATCCGAAAGGAATTAAGAAGTCCAATATCTCAATATGAGATAAGGCTCCTTGGTATCCAAAGTACACCTAGATCATTTAATAAAACATGATTGTTGTATCTTGTACATTGATTACCTTTTATAAGACATTATCATGCACATCATACTAAATATATCTACTACCACAATAGATGGTTATGCACTTGCATAATTCTTGGCCAAACCACCCACAAAATAAATGGAGATTCTCTTCATGATCAAGTAGGTACAAAAAAGAGACAATATAGACCTTGCTTCATATTACTAAGTTTTTTTTCACAAGAAAATATGCATGTAATAATAAATTGAGCTACATATTTTTGCATTATGGGCCAATACACACACCCTTCTAAGTTGATCACTATTTTCCTGAAGCCAAAATTACCTACAAATTTGAAGATTTGATCCTCTATGATAAGTTGCAATTTTTCTCCCTTAGGAACATAAAGATTATCCAACTTGTAGATCAACCCATATTAGAGATGGTATTTAGCATTGTTATCACCGTCCTCTTATTTAAATTTCCAATGTAGTTGTTGAAATACCCCTTACTTTCCTCATTCCAAATGTATTCATATTTGTAGGCATCATGAATGAAAGGCTCCATGTTCGTAAGGATACCCAATGTTGTGATATTAGGTGAGGGTGGCTTTAAAAGCATGCATATTGAATTAATAATAATTCCCTTCTTGTACCTAACAATAAGATGAAATTGCTACAAAAATCCCATCCACTTGCAGTGCATTGTTTATTTAAGCTTACTCCATGCCTAAAAATATTGCAATAATTGGTCACTGGTGTGGATTATGGCTTCATTTCCAATCAAATAGTACTTCCATTTTGTAATAGTTTAAACAAATCATAGATCCCCTTGTTATATCTAGGGTAGTATAAGATTATATCATGAAACATTTAATCATGATAGCATACTAGCCTACCAATCCTTCCATCAAGGTCACTCCAATAGCGTATTTAGTTGCATCTACCTCCAACCCAAAGGGATTTTCCAAATTGAGTAATGTGAGAACTAATTCTTGAAAAAAAAATCATTTTAGCTCTTTATAAGTATTTTACTCTTTCCCCACTAAAAAATATTATCACTAATTGTTATGGAATGGAGTGTTGCAACCATAATTGAAAAGGATGTTATAATTTTTCAAAGGTGTTTCTCTCAAAATTTTCCAAGTTTGAGTGAAATTAATAGGAATTTTTCATTTGATGATAGCTTCCACCGTTGTAGGATCAATATTGAGTTCCATTCCACCAATTATGTACCCAAGGTGCACCAAGGATTCCTACACAAATTCATATTTATTAAGGTTTTCCAACAATTAATGCTTTCCTAGGGTCTTCAGCACCTACACAATATATGTGATATGCTCTTCTCAACTAGAGATAAAAGTAAATATATCATCCATGTACACATGAATCTATAAAGGGAAGTAATACATCATTCATCAAATACATAAATGTAGTTGGTGCACTACATAAAACAAAAGGTATTACTAGCAATTCATATAAACATTAACTCATCTTGAAGACGGTCTTCCATACACCTTCTTATTTTGCTCATACTTAAGCATTATCACAAGTTGGGATGCATATTGGTAAATTAATGGGCAAATTATAGTTGATCCACCAAATCATCAATCTTGAGAAAGGGGTATTGATTCTTGAGGGTGATATTTTTCAATTTGGGAATGTGTTACATGGTTGTATTCTTTGAATTACTTAGCATGGATGTACTATTTATATGTGTTATATTCTTTGCATGGATATCCCTTTGTGTTTCTTATATGCACTAGGTGGGGGGGGGGGGGTGTCATAGGTGGGCTAGATCTCTAAAGGAGATTTTTGTGTTCTTTTTATTATTTTTTGACCCATGGTTTTTGACCCATTGTAATGTAATTTTTGTATTAGGGTTGTAATCAAATATGGATAAATATATTAGGGTTTTGGATGTCACAATTTTTTTGATATATTGTTGTTACACAGTAATTTGTCACCGTCCATACCATTCCCCGTCCCGCACAAT